>CP092863.1:38237366-38731786 GCA_030710605.1 Cordylochernes scorpioides | reverse complement strand
AGCTTAATTTGACGAAAACGCTGAGAGGGTTCACCACTGATGAACCACAAACCCTCTCATTTAATGACTTTTATCATTACAGTAAGGTCTGTAGAGATAATATTTGATAGTATTTGTCGTAAGAGACACATTACCAAAAAAAATATTATAGAAAATTTTATTAATAAAGAATTTTTGACTATAAATAACCTTTGGGGGGAAAATTTAAGGAGTTCTGTGGATGAGAGAAGATGGAATTTATGTGCACAGAAGTCTACTAAACAATACATTTTCTTGGTATTCTCTGCGCAGAGCACTCTGATTCATATGAAAGCCACCATACTCCGAAACCATGGTAGAAATGTTTACGAAATTGCCAATGCTGCTGGTGGAGTGACGTATTCAATGAGCTTACGTAAAAAAATCCCAACGTTTTGGATAATTCAAGTAGACGTATGGAGTAAGATAGAATTTGATTATAAATAGAGGATAATAATATATGAAGCATTAACCCTATATATAAGAAATACAAATATTAATCACGAATTTCTCTTTTTCAAATAAATGATGCTTTCCTATTGTCCTTACTACGATGATAAAATATTGGGGAGGCCTGATCTTCAGTGGTGAAACCTCCTTCGCCAGCTTAATACACCATCCCGCTTTTTTTAGAGCTCATATATTTTATTGAACGATTCTGATTATAAATCTTCCCTATAGTATCGGATATATAAGTAGGATCGTCAAATACAGTATTAGAGCTATAAAAAGCGGTATGGTTGATTTAACTAGCGAAACCGCTGAAATGGTTCACAACTGATGAGCCAGGCCCTTCATTATTTTGTTCATCGCCGTAAGGACAGTAGGAGGTTTGTTTTATTTGTAAGAAATATTGCATAATAGTTTTATTTCTTATATAAGAAGATAGGTAGTTCTTTTTTAGTACCTGCTGGCCTGTTTCACACCACACCTGGTCCCACATCTATACCTAACGTAGCGAACACAAAAATTCGAATTTATAAAAATGTATTTATATAGCACTTCTACCGCCCCCATAGAGAGCTGGATTTTTGATCTCTATTGAACACTTTCCGCCACGTCTCTATAGACTACACTTCTCTCTTTCCTAGCCATTACAAATTAACCGTTTTATTTTAAATAACACTGATAAAACGGGGCAACTTTGTCCTTCATTTCCGGCACTAATTAATGAAATATCAAAAAATAGGTATATAGCGATGGCGATATTTGGATTCCACAAGACTATATCCCGGAAAAAGGCCACACAGTGTTCTCCCCATCCATTGTGAACTGGCGAATCCTGTATAGGGCGAGAGGCCCTAAATAAAGGCTTTTTGTTGTTGTTGTTGTATTTTAAATAACATGATCTTTGAGATACTTCACTCTACGTAAAGACAAATTGGACCGAAAAATAAAAAGAAATATGTAAATTATACCAAAACTACTCGAAACTGAGGATATTTCTTCTGAGGACTTGGCGTTCAATAGGATGACATTTACTCTGACAGTTATAGACTCTTACAGAGAGCCCTCGTGTTGTCCATCAGACTTTGGAGGAGGTCTTGAGACGTTAACTTCCTATGGGATAGCTCTCCAGACGACGGGGAGTTCTGGGAGGCAGTAGTGAGATTCAATGGCCCCCAAAGACATCCCATACTTCAAGTCTAGAGATATCGCTGACCTTTCAATCTTTTGGACAATTACATGGAATGTATTGGCCACCGATGTGGATGAGCATTTTCATCCAGCAAATAAATTGACCACAGGTACGCTTAAATGGCTTTACATAAATAAAGCTCAAGGATATCTTATCCTCTAGCCTTTGAACAGTCAAGGTACCTTCCTCAGACACACGGAGAGATGGGTTCCGTCGTTTGTTTCGTGCGATAGCAGTCCATGTAGCAGTTCATTCTCCTTCAGAAAGGTTTCTTTCCTTGATGGTAGCGAGATGATGATAGCAAGGTCCTGGTGATCTCCAAATGTGGAAACTTCTCGGTGACAGCGCTAGAGCTCCTGAATGTCGACTTATTTGCCGAATTGGATATTGAATTCTACGTTCGCGATACCAAATCAATCTCATGAAGAAGATGGATGGGCCACAGGTCTTTGGGTGAAAAAGAACTTCCTCGCTAAACCTTCCAAAAATTAAACAAGAAACATTGTGTGTGATCTTGGAGTAAGATATGCAATCATTTGAATCAATAACCCGAAACTGTGCTGGCTTCTATGAATTCGCAAAAGCTAGGGTTGTGACAAGTTAAATGAAAATGAAGAAATTTGGGATTTTTTTTTTTTTAATTTTCGAAAATGTGCTGGTTTTCTTTCCGAACACGAATATCATCCTTTTAAAAAATCACAATGCCCTAAAACCTCCCTTGAGTGAACAATCATTTCCCTGAGCGAGCACTTTTTTGAAATCAAAAATGGCCAATCCAAATCCTATGAGCGATCCACCAGGAGTAGCCATGTTTGTGGACGGACTGTCAATACATATTGTATTATATGTACCCTTTAACCAACCAATGTGTTCCATTAAGGACATTTCAACACAATTCCGAAGGTTTCTGAGAATGTCGATTGATGGTAGAACTTTCAATTGGTTTATGAGTTTTGTGTGGGGAGGATTTTTGTGATAAATACAGTGGAACAAAGATCCAATGAGAGACCACCCAAAACATGGATCCTCTCCTGATTCTCCTAAAGATGTACGGTTTTGGAGGTTACATCAGAGAACGGGTCGATCTTACACAAAAGTGGTCGCTCAAAAAAGGTGGTCGCTCTTTGGGCGGTTTTACTATATTTAAGGATTACCCTCAGAGAGCCTTTATTAAGACATTTACTCTCCTCATACCTCGACCAACTTGGTAAAGACATTCTCTTATTTACCAAAGGAAGAAAAAGTATTTACACATGGATAAATAAAGACGATAAAGGACGTTGGGCGAAGCTTGTCTTTTATTGGTGGATAAAACGCAAGCTTTCTTTCATACTGCTCTTCTATTGGCTGAAGGGATATAACGCTAGCACACAAAGCCGACTTTCTAAGACCTAATAAAAGAGGCAGTTGATTTCCATATCGAGCTGATTGTTGAGTACAACCGCTAATATAAATAATTTATAAGTTTATAATGGAAAGACTATTTGGAATAGGTAAACTATACACAAATACTTGGAGAATTTTAAGGTATTTTTTTTTATTTCAGAAATGTCGGATGTTTATTCTTCCAAGTCAGGGTTCGGCAAACTGCGGCTCGCGAGCCACATGCTTTGGATGTGAAGTTCTTTATATAATTCCACTAGCCGAATGACCCGGGCAACGCCCGTGTTTTACCCGATTGAATGTTTTGATTCAAATACTATTTGTTACAATTATAAATTGGCGCCTTAAATAAATGTATATATTAGTTAATAACTATAGCCTATGTGCTTTATCTGTCTATGTACTGTTGGCTTCCGTAGGCGTCTCTTACTGGAAAAAAGAAAGAGAGGATTCCATTTAGTTATTAACTAATATATGCATTTATTTAAGGAGCGACCCGCTCCAACACAATAGTTACAAAAAGCGAGTGGGAGGGGGCAAAGTCAAAAACAAAGTGTCTCGCGTAGTGGCGGCGCCATCGTAGCCACGTGATCGTAGCCAACCAATAGGAGAGCGCCATTCCAAAGAAAAAGCAAACGGTGACAGAGATGACGCATGACGCTCGTAACTGTATATAGAATACGCAAATATTATTTATGCGAGTACTATTTATTGTTGGCAAGAAAAACATTTGTGGCTCTTTAAAAACTTTGAAATTTTGTAAATTGTAATTTTTGATTCTTCCGACTCAAAAGTTTCCCTACCCCTAGTCTAGGTAGAGAGAGCATTAATAACTGGTGTTGTGTGGTATTGCCATCTTAATGTCCCATACTTGGGGGATGAACCAAACAGTTTAATGTATTTCGAAAGGGGAGTAAATGATCCATCCTCCTCCCGCAACTGTTGTTAAATAGAACGAATTGGAAATATATATATCGTTAATTAATATTTTCTTTCGTTATTGAGGAACCACTTTTATAAATCTGACACAGTATGTATAGGAGAACAAAGGTTTTATCGGACAAGGAAGTAGACAGTAAATTGTTGACTTGATAAATATGAGAATTTGTTATATCCCCCATTATCCTTGTGACACGTAGGTGACAATAACTGTTCATGATTTCACTACACCCAGATCAAACATTGAGTCATAATTCTCAAAAAGGCTTCCAGGGAAACTTTCCCATTCTCTACTGTCTCAAAAGTCTCTTTAGATTATTAGAACACATATTAATATGTTATAACACCTTGATAAAAGTTGGCGTTCAGCCAACTGAAATATTGGTAAAATAAATGATTTTTTGATTCAATATATGCCTTTTTAAATAAAGATTTATTTATGGATTGCTCTATTTTAAAAATGATTAGAAGTATATCCACAAATATAAGTTCTCATTCGGAATTACCGATTCAGATGTTTGTAGTGGTTAATAGTCGGAGGAGTTGGTGATTTTTTTTTTTTCATGATCGTGTCTTAGAATTACGAACATATGGCAATTTTTTAGAAGACTTTGAGAACATTTATAATAAGTAGGAAATAGGCCAAAATGTTTAAAAAACTAATGACGGTTTGGTAGAGGGAGTAGTTGTGTATTACCACAACTTCCACGATAAGGTGCATCCTAAAATTAAGAAATAACGAGTAAAGTGATCAAATTCGCGCTGTTTTTTTTTAAACACTAAATATATAAACATTCATACATGTACCTTCTAATCATGCAATTAATTCTTGCAAATATAACTACAGTCTCTTGGAATAAATATTCACTAACTATCTCACTATTTTTATTATTATTAATATTATTTCTCGAGGTGTGAGTAAAAATTCCCACTTTTTTTAAAATAGTAAACTCAAGAAAACTGGAATACGTATATGTTTCGGGGTTGTTGGCCCGTATCAGCTTGGTGTAGGCTGCACATAATTAAACTATCGAGACGTAGTTGTCTTGAGTCTTTCTGATAAATTACTGGAAAGAAATATACGTATATAGGCTAACGTATTCGGAAACAAAATGGTTTAAAATATATAAGAGCCGTTGAAACTGGTTTAAATATTGTTTTACTCTTTTTTACATTTAAAAAAATCTAAATTAAAATTATGAGTTAAAAATTCGATCTGCTGTGGAGATTAAGCCGGTTTTTTTTTTCTTGTCCCAGGTTTGGACTTCAAGTCCAGACCAGATCCTGAAGGCCATGCCTCTTGATCGCCTCGATGACCACAGCTGAAGATTAAGCCGTGAAGTGACAATGTCAAGAGATCAAGCTTGCATAGTGCGATGGAAAAACATCCTATATGCAAATAATATATTCCCTACATATGTAAATATGATTAGAAAGACTTCTTAACACCTTTACAAAGATTAGAATAGCCATCTATCAGAATGATTATTCAAGTTGACATTTAAATCTTAAAAGCTACTTGTAATAATTTTTTAATACCTTGAATTTCTACTTTTATTGATATTGATACATAAGTAAATACAATTTCTATTAGTAGGATTAAGTAGGAACCTATGTAGGGGCTTTGTGAGACGAATGGGAATAAAATGGATGGGGGAGTCTGTTTGTCTTGAGACTTGTCAACTGGATGTCAGAATTGCTTACGAATGTCCGCTTCCATTTGTATGGCAGCGAGGTGTAGGGGAAGACAAAAGAACCCTTCTTGTTTTTTTAACGTACTCTAATTTAAAAATCTACGCATCTATCCCGGATGACTCCTGGTGTGTACCCGACTACTGTCAGGGTAAACTTATGTCTCATTTATCCCAAGTACACATGGTACCATAATGGGTTTGTACACCGCAAATCTACACATATAGAAAACCCCTCAATGTTGTACTTGTCAAAGTTCTATTTCGTTACTTAGGTGTGGCTTAAACTTATGCAAGAATCGTTGGCCGTTGAAGCAGTTTTTTCTCTAAAAAATGATCAGTGCGGGTTTCGAACTCGGACGTCCGAATTAGTATTCAGATCCAAGTTGGACTTCAAGCGGATATCGCCAAACTGCCATGTTTTGGGGAAGTTTCAAATACCTTTGGACACCAAATTGGTTGGTCCAGGGATAGGTGATATTTAGAATTCTTAGAGATGGCAGATTGGATATTTAAATATTAATAACAATATTTTCAACCACGCTAACAAATTTAAAGAATTCTAAGCGAGCCATTGACAAAGTGGTATTTATCCAAAGAACTTTACAAGTCCGGTGGTCTCAAGTCTCTCCCAGTTTATAAAAGTAATTTTCCAAGCCATCATATGTCGGATTTATAAAATCTTGTAGTTAAATGATTCTCTTAGTCGTGAGAAAGGCGTGGTTGTGCCATAGTTAATAGGTAATCCTGTAGATGATTGATGTTTCTCTTGATGACAATCCGGGCAGATAGGTTCGTTGTTGGAGATTCTGGCAACGTCCGCTGGGATCAAACCACGTCTGGGATTGTGGAGGTGAAGCATGGAGGGGTCATGGGAGACTGACATTGTTAAACTGAGCTTTATTCTATTCTTAGAATGTTTACACTGCAGATCGCGCTGGCCTCTCATTGGCTGCTACGGATGACGTATCTCTTTCAGGGAGTTTCCTCAGTTAACGCAGGCGTTGTCGTTTCCTGAAACACAGTTGCACCGATGTTAGTTTACTTAGAGGTACACGTTTTCCTGGAAGAGGTAACACACGCTCTTTTTAACTCATCTTCCACCGTATATTCTGTGTCATTGTGCCAAGAACTACAGGTCCTGTAAATGGCCATCGGCTCGCAGCTTCCCCATAGGTTGGCAGTTTTATTCTTCAATCCAAGCAAATAGGATATCCATCCCTCGTTGGGTGTTCTCACTATTACCAGGAAACTCTTTTTTTTTTTGGGACGGTCAATACTCTGGAAGAAAAATAATCCGAGTTAAAATACGATCCATTGGTTATATTTCTACAAAGAAGGCGTACCTGGATCTTTGAAAGATTTTTAATTTCAAGGGATTTTGCTCCCTCTTTATCAATTTATTACACAATAGACATTTAAGTCTATTGTGCGTAAGTTTATTGTACAATAAATTGATAAAGAGAGAACAACCCCTCGAATTATTTTGAAAAAAAAAAAAAAAAAAATCTGCCTTTCACAGATTTAGGTACGCCTTCTATATAGACAACAATTTGTTAATATTTATTCCGATAGATGACGCGGGTCATCAGCAACGTTTATTTGTACAATCTGATCTTTTTCCCCCTTCATAAGACCCTCTCCGTATTATAGAAACGTAATCAATTATTTTGGAATACAGTGTGTAACACCTTCCATGAGTAATCCGTCTAAAGAACAACCCTTTCTCCCTGAACGATCACATTAAAAAATGACATGACCAATCCAACCTCCAATGAAAGACCACCTCCAAGAAAATACCATCTGTATATGTGTTTTAAGGTGGTCTATTATGGGAGGTTAATTTTTCTTCTCTTTATAAGACTTTGGGATAGTCAATCAGTCAGGTCTGTCCTGGTGTGGAACTAACATCTATCCACATATTCTCATGTCCAGCAATGGCCGCAGCCTTACAGAAAATTGACATAGATCCAGAGCAGCATCTATACACACCCAAGATAGTGGGCATTGCTGCTGCTGTGATAGAGATGCGTGGAGACCTCTGAGGCTCTTCTTTGGACACGACAACAACAATCAGTCAGGTGGAGTTACATATGGATTGGAACTGAGGTCTCGACGCAAATCGCCACCGTATAAGATAAATGAAGCTAGCCGTGTTTGATACGTTCATTTGTTTTGAATTTTAGATTTTTATCACGGCGAAACTTTTGTACCTAATGTGTCATATAAACAGAACTGGCTGAATGTGTAGTCCCACAGCTTACAGGTAGTTGTCACATTAAGACACAACATGGTCTACATGTGGCGTTATTTTAAAATACAAGGAGGTACAAGCTTCTACCCGTCTCGTGATTGTAATGGTCTTGTATCAATCACAGCTGAACCTACGATACAAGCATTCATAACAATCTACTAATCACGTACATGCTTGTTCGGCGGTACAACTACTAAAATAGGAACAATACACAAAGAAGATTATCATGGCCCCTGTGCAAGGATGGCACGCAAAATCGTGAAGCCTTCTACTAATCATGATTAGAAGAACCGACGTTTATCAATATTGCATCTTTACAACGCCAATTTTACACTTTAATGACCATGGTTTGACGTAACCTCGAATTTTACCTCGTATTATAGTCATATACAACACAAGAGAGACGGAGATGTCTGATAGATCTTTTTCTATCGTGGGAACTCAAAATAATTTTTGATCATACTATTGTTTCATTTATAACATTTCAAAACCTATGAGTATATTTAGAACTAGACGAAAGGCCCGGGCAACGCCCGGGGTTTACCCGAGTGCGAATATATTTTAAAAACGTTGTCTTGGGTGGTCGCTATTGACAGGGTGGTCTGTATAGACAGGTGGATGTATCACACAGCTGATAACAGGGTTGTCTAGAGTGGTCGCTATAGACAGGGTGGTCTGTATAGACAGGTGGATGTATCACACTGCTGATAACAGGGTTGCCTAAGGTGACCGCTATAGACAGGGTGGTCTGTATAGACAGGTGAATGTAACACACTGATGATAACAGGGTTGCCTAAGGTGACCGTTATAGACAGGGTGGTCTGTATAGACAGGCAGCTGATAACAGGGTTGTCTAGAGTGGTCGCTATAGTCAGGGTGGTCTGTATAGACAGGTGTATGTATCACACTGCTGTTAACAGGGTTGCCTAGAGTGACCGCTATAGACAGGGGGGTCTGTATAGACAGGTGAATTTAACACACTGATGATAACAGGGTTGTCTAGAGTGGCCGCTATAGACAGGTGTATGTATCACACAGCAGATAACAGGGTTGTCTAGAATGGCCGCCATATACAGGGTGGTCTGTATAGACAGGTGGATGTATCACACAGCTGATAACAGGGTTGTCTAGAGTGGCCGCTATAGACAGAGTGGTCTGTTTAGACAGGTGGATGTAGCACACTGCTGATAACAGGGTTGTCTAGAGTGGCCGCTATAGACAGGTGTATGTATCGCACAGCTGATAACAGGGTTGTCTAGAGGGGGGCAGGGAGGCCACGTGTTCACTGGCAGCCAATGGGCGCGCATTCTATCCGTGAGCTTCAGACATACAGACAAACAGACAGAATAAGGCAAATATATAAGTAGATAGCTGGCAATGATAATAATATTGGGTAGGGATTTATAACTTTTTTTTTTTGTTAGCACGACATGCTAACAATTTTCGAAAGCATTTCAAATTTTACGCTTACAAGATGTCTGAATCCCATTTGGTTACCTACACTCAATGGTAAGTTTGTACAAGTCAGATATCATTAAATATTTTTATTTTAAGAAAAAGTGGTTAATGCATATTTCGGTCCCGAGTCGTATTTCTGAAAACTCCGACATCGCACCACTAACCCACTCTATATGGCTACACTTTTAGAAGGAGTTCATCTTTACATTTATAAGATGTTCCGGGGTCCCATTTGAGTACTTGCATTCAATGATGGATGGACTTGTGCAGTAATAAAAGGACCACGGAAACATTGATTCCTAGTGGCGTTGAGCTGGAATACAGTAGAAGCTGTCTCAACCTGTGATATTGGGCCATATCGTCTCGGCCCTTTGTCCGCTTACAGTACAAACAACTTGTTGGACTTCTTGACAACACCACAGGAATTTGTTAGCCATCGAATTCCAACATTGAACACAACCAAGACCGCAGAAATAACACAACTTTGGTCGAGACGATTAAAAAAAAAAAGGTTATTGAATTTTTAATATTCAATTTTTGTTAACATCTCTTGCCTTTGTCCCAAATGAAGCTTTACGCATGGTCCTTGTTGATTGTACTACTAGTTGACATAATTGTCATCTCGGTCCTGAAAAAAAATTGACGACGGATTTCTCTGGTTAGTAGAATAAACTGTTCATTTATAACATTCTAATGACGAAATTGAAGTCATTGAGGTTTGTCAACTTTTAGTGTTAATAGAATAGTTAGATACACATAAATTATATTCCAACATAGGGGTTCATTAGTTATACGGGCACACAAAAAAAAATCCTCCCTCTTTTAACTTAAATGATTGATTTATGCTTTAATATAGTTTGGGGATCTTGACATTTTCGTGGAGTTGGTGCTCCCAAGTACGCCATGATAACGGTGTTAACATTTTCATTACTTATATAGGTTTATTTGGCTGTGAAACAAAACAGACTGTATAAAAATGTATTCTTCATTCAGCGCGCGCCAAAAAGCCGGTTATGAAAAAAAAAAAAGTATAAGAGAACAATTTAAAATTGAATCTTTTGGATGTATCCATGTCATGTTGCGTGGTTTTTGCTACGTATTCAATATGTTCCCCTCTGAGACAGGTTTTCATCATCGTGTGGTGGTGACATTTCTGATATGGAGGTCAACCATCAAGGAATTCATTTTACTCCTCTTGCGCAGTTTTATTCACTTCTTAGCTAATGCCAGGTCCATTTTTTTTTTTGTGAGATAATCGAGCCAGTCCTTCCTTGATCTATTTATTCCTTTTTTCATCAAGGTATCTCCCTCCTGTATCCTCAATAGAGACAATCTCCCAATGATCCTCGGAGTATTATGTTATGCAAAATTTCCATTTTCTTTTTATTAGTCTATTTATATAAGCTTAAACTCTCCATCAAAGCTCCAAATATCTTTAGTTGAAAGGTTTTACTGTCATATGTTTAACAGAAGACATATATCAAAATGACATCTTATTTATCTAACATTTCGATCGACAGAAACTCGACTTAATGTCGCCACAGATTTATTGCTTTGCAAGTTCACAGCTTGGCGACACACTGCCGAAATATCGAGTTCGAGAATTACGCTCTCTATGACTGTTTCAACTCGGAACACGTTGGGATAAATGCGTTTTTTTTTTTTTTTGAACGGGTGTCTATATCTTTAATGAACTCCAAAATTTTGGGTTTCATTTTCAAACCACCTTGGAGCCGAATAGATCAATTTAGCTAGTAACTAGAATGTTCTACTATGAAGCCAATATCACAGGGCTGTGTGTTAAAGCGCTGTATTATGATGGTGTACCCGGTTCGAATCCGTGAAAGACAACATAAAAAATACATTAATATTATTGCATAAGTTTTACGCCACCTCGACACCCGTTCCCTGTACAGGTTCTCTGTCTTTGGATAAATAATTTTTACTTTAGATCCAAGATGTGCCGTTTGTTGAATAAGTTAGTAGCGGTGGCTAAATTTCAAACCAAACTATACACTGATATTGTCAGATGTGTAAATTATGGTGGTGATGGGTTGCTAGTGTTGAAGTGAATACACTCTATATAGCTAACTGTTAGATTTTACACTTCCAAAATATTGTCATTTTTGTTGACTGATAGCACGCCATGATGAATTTAATGTTTACTTGTGTGTTCATTGTGTTACAATCTTAATACTTTTTTCCTACCAAAACAAACAAAGAAGTATCACACACACACACAAAAACCTTTATTAAGACACACAGGTCTTACAGAGGATTCTCCTTGGGGTTACAAGACGGAGAAACCTATGAAAGTGGGAAATATACAAAGGGGTAAAAATGGAGAAAGATTATATACACATGATAGATATATACCGATTATTATTTGAATGATCCTATGGAAAATAAGAATATGGAAAAAACAAATACCAGGATTTTGTTCATATTGCTTTATATTTCGTATACATATGGCATACATTTGACCGTATTTATAAACTATGCTATTGGACCGCTTCAAAACATAGCTACTCCTGGTTTCTTCTGGGGGTGATCATTAGTCGAAGCCTGGATTTGACCAAAAATATCATTTTTTTTATAAAAGAAGTCGCTCATAGGAAATGACCTTCATGGAACTATTTATGTAATGTTTTTTCTAGTTCCATATTTGATACAAATGTCAAGGCCTGGTGCCGTGAGGTCGAATTCTCTTTGTAGCTCCTTAGCTTTCTTCTCGAGATTTAGATTTATACAAGGTTGTCCCAAAAGTTCGTAAACACTTGCAAAAAATTGTAATACCAATGTTATTCGCCGTAATATTATTTGCCGTTATGTATAATGTCTTTGTATTTATGTATAAAGTAATTGTATTATTATGTATTTGCCGTAATAATTTTATTCGCCAGGTAATAAGAAAAGCACGAACTTTTGGGATAACCTTATAGGTTAAGTTCTATATAATGTCATTTTTCGCTATTGAAAGTCTTTGTCCCGATATTCCTTTATCTACTTGGATACCCATGTGGTTGAAGTTTATATGTTAAGTTTATAATTATTCTTATTTTTTTTAATTCATAGAAGCATTTTTCTCGCAGACATATTCATTTTTATCATCATCATTTTTTTTATTATTATTGTTTTTTTTTTCTTAGTTATCAAATCATTTGCAATTGTAGTTTCTTTTTGTTTTTTGTGTTCCTTTTTAAACAATAAAATATATAGAACTAAGGTATAATATTCAATTCAAGCATATGGAACCAACATTGATTCATTTTTAAAACAAAGCAAAATCATAAGCTTATACAACTTTGACTTTTTCATACTTCATGTCTTTATTACAATTTGAGACGTATTGATGATGATGATGATATTTGATGTCTGCCATAACAGTTCAAGGTTAGAAGACCATTTCATATTGGCCAATTACCCTCAAAGAAAAGCAAGCAAGCCATAACAGTCTTGTTTTGTGATTTTGCTGAAGAGAACATTGATGGATGCACTTTATTGCTAATTTAGGTTTATTTTCCTTCAGTCTTAGAAGCTAATGTCCACAATTCCTTAAACACCCTTATATATACCCTGTATTCCTTGATAAATGCAGCCAATAAGCAGTCTGGATATTAAATTGGAAAAACCGCTGGCAGGGTTTACCACTGATGAGTCAAGCCCTGTAATATTTTTAACTTTTCGCTCAGTGGCTTAATGAGTTTATCCCTTCGGAAAAAGGTTTATTTCGAATATTAAAAAGATTATTGACTAATATTCAAAAAGTTAGTTTAAGACACTTACTCTATCGTTTGTTAAAAAATAATGTGCGAATAAAAACTTAGTTAAAGATTTCATCGATGGACTTTATGAAGCTAATTAATTCTAGTTACTCTGCTATATTAAAAAAAATGTTTTCAAAAAGGATTATGTATATTTATAGATACACACTGTAAGTAACTTGTATAAAAATGCATACAACAACCTGACTTTGCTCAAGAGCGTCCTTTAAAATCGTCACGAAATCAACTCCAACTACAGCGTCTTTGCCTAAAGCCAACAACAAGGAGTTCAGAGGGGATATAACACAAGAAGTTTGGCCATTGGGCTAGGGATATCTCAGTGAGTTACATCATTTAAAATGAATTGGACCTCCAAAGCATCATGATGCATAGGGACATATCCTTAGTGACACATATGTTAAGGAACGCTTCGCCAATCCCAGAAATTTGTACGAAAGAAAGGTACTTGTGATGACAATGGATAGTTAACCTAGATGAGACATAGGGTATCTGAATGACACCAACAAAGCACTTTTCTATAAAGAAAAATGAAGTACAGTCTTTCTTTAAATATCATCTTGCTGCTGGTAGAGTTCACCAATATGATGAGCAATACCTTATCCTTTTCAATTTTTTTTTTTTTTGCCTAGAGAGATAAATAGATTTTAATTATATATATTTGAAAAAAAAAATACCGTTAACATTTTCCTTTCTTTAATTAAAAAGACATATATTGAATCAAAATATAATTTATTTTACTAATATTTCATTTGTCTGAACGCCACACATTTCAAGGTATTATAATATTATAAAATATTTAACATTATAAATTAACTTATAAACTCAGCGCCACATAACGTCAATAGAATTAAGTTTTAATTTTTTTTTCTTTCTAATTTACAAATCAGATTTTGTTAGGATGTGTGAAAACACAAAAGTTTTCAAAGGGATTAAGGAAGGATACTGCTCACGTGGCACAAATCAACTCGGCCTACTTCTGAGCTAAGGTAATGGAGCCAATTCATCGCGTTGACATCATTCTTAGTGCGTGCGGCCGTGTAGCATCAAAGGAGTGGATCTACATGGATAAGACAACCTCAAGCTATAATCAGAGTTCCTGATGCACAGAGATGGAACATACATGCCATTAGCCTTTATCCCAGTCAAATCAACTAATGCCTCCTCAATAGAATTCAGGCGTTGCTTAAAAGAACCATTTATAATAGGTGTCAAACAACCAGAGAAGCCTTTTGGAAAGTCAGCAATGAAATATGGCAAGAAATTCATTCCCCTTACAGTCCTCCGAACAAGTTTTCTACAGTGGAAACTGAGATGTAAGACTGTTGCATATAACCAATGGGATCAAATAGATAAAAGTTATACTTGTGAAACTTAACCATCTGTAATTCTTCATTCGGAGCAAAACTCCTATAGAATCATGCACGTCTCGATTGTAAACCTTTTTTTTTTTTACACTGATATGCAAATAAGGCAAAACATTCAACTCTGGTTTCCATTAAATCTAAAGAGAGTACTTCCTTATGTTGAGAAACCTACCTTAGTACCACTCTTGTAGATATAGTGATGTTCTGAAGAAAAAAAAAGAACCGTGTGGTATTATATATACAGTTAAACCTGTCTATAGCGCCCCCTCTAAATAGCGTCTTCCTCTCTATAGCGCCCGGTTTTGGCGAGTCCCAAGAGGGGGCGCTATAGACAGGTTTAACTGTATATGATATATTTATGCAACTTTTTAAACTTTTAATCTCTTCAGCTCTTGAGAATATTGTTTCACACTCTCCAGGACGTTATAGGAAGAGTTTGTGGGAATTGTGTTTTATATACGGCAGCTGTGTGCGATTTTGCGCAGAGCTCGGGAGTTGCGTACTTGTTGTACGATACATAAACAATCGCACAGAAAGGTACTATTTTTATTCATTGCAGTACAAGGTTTCTAGAAATAGTTTTTATTGGATGTATTACAAAAGTATCGTTAAAATAGTAACATTTTAAAAAAATAAATAGCTGGTGATAAATTGATAAAAATAATATTTGAAATTAGCTAGTAGCGCTGTAAATGCTGTCAGATTAAGCTGCTACCAAAAACCATAATATTGGAAATCAAGTTTGCTTAGAATTTTGGATTACTCTTGAAGGTAGTTTGTTTTCCTCTTTTTGTAAGTATAACTAAAATTCCCCAAAGAAAAAAAAAAAAAAAGATATAGCGATATCAATATCCGAACTCATAAATGAAAATTCAAAACCTTCTTTCTAACTGAAACATTTGGCAATCTCTTCACTTTTATCCTAGAAACATTTCACTGTATTTCATCCTTTATAATGTTGGTACACGTCTTATGGAACTTTTGTGTTCAATAGATGTTTTTATATGCTTGCTGGCATGTAGCTTAGTTAGTGGCATGTAACCTATAGTGCCCTTGTAGCCATGTTTGAAAACTGGCACACCATGGCCATAGTGGGCGACCCAAAAGTAACAATCTCAAGTACAAATATTCATTCAGCCTTGGTACCATCGGGACACATCGTCTGACAATTGAGATTACATCGCATTTACTCATTTGGTCTTGTTAGTGTATACTTTTGTAAGTTTTCTTTGTTACATATGAATATATAACGCTTTGTTTCCATGCTTGTAGTGTTTTAGCACGGGTGAGTTCCTTGTTAGACGTATCTTAGGCGATTTTGCCAGTTTTCTTCTCTAGTGCCCTGATAAAAGTAAGACCTATGGATCGTGTGGCAACATTTTATTAAGTAGGGAAATATTTAAGGCATATTAAAGCGCAGTAACGAGAGAGAAAGAAAAGCTATTTTAAATAATTAAACCGTAGAGCTAGTGAAGTTCTCCGTTCCAAAGCCTCTTCAACGGGCCTATGTCTTAAGTCACTTTGAGTTACCTATCGGCTCTTTGAAAAGTCTTTGCCGGTTCTACGATTCAATTAAATAATCTCATATCGCTGACCTTTCACCTTACTTCGCTTTAAGAGCTTCACTATTTTTTTAAGGCAATGGGACATTTATTTACTTTTTGAATCTACAGTCAACTCCTGATTTAACGGAATCGTCTAAAAGTATTTATTTCACGCATTTATTTATGAGTAAAAAGTCGCAGGTGTTCTATGAAATTCGATCAATTGTGGTCTTCCTTTACTCCGGTAAATCGGGAGGAGTTGACTGTATGTATGGCTGGCCATCCATTCTTGATCAGGTTATTCTTCCTTTCCTTCAGTGCACCATACTGTACCCTCTGTTTGTGTGGCTACAATCTGTGTTGGTGTTGTAGGTCTGACGTCTATGTCCCTCCTCTACACCGTTTACAATGTAGAGCATTGGATCTCCAAGTATTTTGATATTTTTAGAGTTTATACACCTAGATGCGGTTTGATATAAATCCATGTTTGTATGTTGTTCTCTCTATATATTTTTTGATATATTATAAAGTCTATATATAAATATATATTTGAAAAATAAAGTTAATTCTATATAGGGTTGTGTGAGTCTTTATTCATTCTCCCAACACCTCCACACACACATACACACATATATATATGACAAGGTAACACAACCGACTGACTAACACGAGGGTGTAAATTCAGCGTACGACGAGTACGTCTTCCAGATGCATCAGTGCCAATCCTGCGACAAGGTCTTCAGAACCAAGAGGTCTCTGACTCGTCATGTCAGAACCCACGATCCAGTTCTGAATCTTCTTCAGAGCTTCGTGAGCCGCGATCCTTTGCTGAGTTACCGCGCTATGGTGCATGGCTTCGAGTCGCCTTACTAGACCACCAATGTTCATCTCCACACCATGGTGCATTCCCTTGCTGCTAATATAACACCATGGTGCATCTCCTTCCTCACACCATGGTGTACTATTATCCTTATTTTACCACTTCCTCACACCATGGTGCACCCCCTTGCTGCTAATACCACACCATGGTGCACCCCTTTCTCACACCATGGTGCCCTATTCTCCTTATTTTACCACTTTGCACCATGGTGCGCCATCTTATCCCTTCCTCAATTACAATATACCATAGTGCGCTACCAAAGCCTATTATGGCTTATAACACTATGGTACGTTGATCTTTCATTTTGGGCTCTGAGATGGTATAAAAACTTGGTGCATTGCTGCTACCACGGTTGAAGCTTAAATGCACCCATAGCCTCACAAGCTTGCATGTTATTATTATTAGATTTAGGAATTCTATTATACTAAACTTTGTTTCTATTTTTATTCTGTTTTATTTTTTAACTTTATATTAAGTTTAAATATATTATGTTATATATATACACACTAAACCATTTTATATATCAATGTTGCTTATTTTAATTTGATCTTTAATATGTAAATATATCAATTATATATATATATTAGCTTTATCCTTCATATTAGTGCATGTGATGTTGAGAAGTCATTGTAGTAGTCGTTTTTCTTTTCGCTTTCTTCGCATATCTCACTCTCAATGTTGTGCATATTTACTTCTAGATAATTCTATGTTTACCAGAGTTGTGTCCTTCTCCATTGCAGCGACATTGTTCAATTTGCATATATATTTATGCAAATCAAATTCATTTCTCAACCCGTAATATACACTCATGGACAAAACTTAAGGAAGTTGTACCCTTTAGCACACACATATATCTGGATTCAGACAATAACTCTGAAATATATTTGATACACTAGTGACCTTTATTGAAGACACACGAGATAATAAAAATCAGCAACATCAAAGACTTTTCACTTCTTTAAGTTTTGTCCATTAGTGTATATTTTAAAATCATTCAATATACTTCTAGTTATTTCAACAGTTTTTTTTTTGTTTTACACTTGGTTATCAAAATAAGCATGCTTCTTGTTGGATAAGATTCATCTAGAGATGATATAAAATGTGTTTTTCTCTCTATTAAATCTATCTATGTATATATTCTTCTTGTTCTGTGGATTCAATAAACGATATTCTAACCTAAGTGGTGTAATTTTGTCAAAAATACATCTACTATAAACCATTTTAAAAATGTTGAACAAAACTTAGTTCTACAGTTAACGAGATGTCCCTCAAGAATTCTTCACAGCTTCCTTCACTTCAATCATCTACGATTCTTATTTGAATGTAGAAATTCTTTCCTGAATATTCGAATGCTTTTTTTTAGTATGGAAATTAAACAGGTTTTCAATAAAAAGTGCAATATGTAAATATTCCAGAGGGAACTGCTCTATTATTTAACCTGTTTTACACGATGACTAAAATATGTTTTTTTTTTCCGCGAAAGCTGGTTTTATAGATATATGTGTAGAGTCTTTTTGTTCTTCTTAATTGCGTGCTTTTCAGAAGTTTCATCTTTGTAGGTGAAAGTGGCAAAAGTTGGTAAGTCTTCGTCTCTCGGTAAGGTTTATTGTACCTTCGCTGCTTTAGAACACCTACAAGCATCATGTACACAACCGCATTGATGATGCTCGCTATATCTTGTACTTTCTTCATTCTTTAGGGCCGCATGCTAACACTTGTAAGTATTGCGAACACTTAGACCGTATTTCTCAGTCGTTGTGTATTCTCTTCGAGTGTGTGGTTCATGAGTGTGTGCTATCCAGGCGAGGTAATGCCGTGCCCCAAGTGTGGCGTTCCCTACGCCAACAAGTCCACCCTTCAGCGCCATCTCAAGACGATACATCGACCTATGCCAGAGATGGTCCCTTGTCCTGTGTGTATGATCTACTTCACCCGCAAGGCCAACATGCGCCAACATCTACGTCTTCTCCACAATAGAAGCTGCTAGTACTTCTGTGTTAGCCTTAAGCAGCACCTTATGGTTGGGAGGCCCCTGTCTCAGCATTAGAGAATATTTTATAGATTCTGTATCTTCCATATAAGGCATTTATACTCATTTCTCTTGAGCATATAAAAGACCCTTTCTCAACCTGTCTTTCGTGTTCATTTTTTAGAATTTTTTGGAGTCTGATCTATTCCTGGACCTTCCTCTCACACTTTCTGTCATTTGTAGATGCTAGGATCCTTCTGCCTAGCACATTTAGTGAACATCTCGAGGCCCCCCCCCCCCTCGTCTTAATTTTAATTTGTACGGAGGTTTCTTCTCTCGGGCTCCACCATCAACCTATGTGTCAACATTGTAACCTAATCTCTTATGTAGATTATTGTGTAGATATGTCTTTGTTTTAGAATTTCATACATTTTGTTCATATCCATTCGTTACCTTAAATTTCCTTTGTTTTAAATATGTTTTTTACCTTATCTTTTCTCGTGATATTTTTGTTGCCAATTGTTTTTAACAAGGTAAGATACTATTTGAAGTTAGTCATTTTAATTGTTTAATGTTATGTGTAAAAATAATGTTTATCTTATTTCCTTACTGTATATATTGTTTTTACGTTGGAAAATAAATAGTTTAACCATGGGCGTTTATTATTCTTTCTATACTGGGTTCACTTTTATTTTTGTCACGAAAGTAGGTTGAGAAACATAATTTTATGGTTATATGTAGAAAAAAGTTTGACAATTTTACCGCGAATGTTTCTTTTGAACGAAAAAATCGAAAATTTATTTTAAGGAGAAATAACAATTATTTCGAACCTTAAGGATGAAATATGAAAGGATGAATTGTGAAGAGTAAATGATAAACGGAAATCATTACTCTTCACAATTCATCCTATCATACTTTATCTCCCTAAGGTTAGTAATAATATTTATTTCACTTTAAAATAAATTTCGATTTTTTCGTTCAAAAGAAACATTTGCGGTATAGTTGTCAAACTTCGTTCTACAATCATAAGCCACATTATATTGTATTATGGATATATGTGTAGCGCTTTTTTGTTTTTGAGTTTTAATTACCTGTTTTAAAGAAGTTTCATCTTTATAGGTGAAATTAGCAAAGGTTGTTAGGGCCTCCGTTCTTCTATACAAAGGTTTAATGACCATCCTTATAGAACATGTACAAGCATTATTATCATATTTCTGGTAATCACTAGCTTGTACTCTATTATCTAGGATTGCACGCCAGTACTTGTAAGTATTGCGAATTTCTAAGTCGTTCTTTCCGAATGTTTTATAGCTGGTGAACATTGAGGTAGTTTGTCGACCTTGTGTGCTATGCAGGCGAGCTGCTACCATGCCCCAAGTGTGGCACCCTCTACGCCAACAAGTTCACCCTGCGCCGCCATCTTAAGATGCATCTATCTGTACAAGAGATGGTTCCTTGTCCCGTCTGTCTCCGATTTTTCACCCGCAAAGACAACATGCTTCAGCATCAACGTCTTATCCATAGAAACTTTTAGGTATTTACACATCGTCTTTAGTTCGTGATAGCATGTCTTAATGTTTGTGAAACCTCTGACAGCATTCGAGAGAGAGCGTGTCCCTTAGATTCTGTAAAGTCACATTTTACTGATTTCATTATGAGACCACTCTTGCCATTTGTACTCATTTTTGAGGTCACTTCAACACAATCATAGTCATATATCAGACTCCGTGAGATCTCATCAGCATGTGTGTTTATACCGCAATATCATCTATTGTATTATCTCGCTAGATAATTTAAATTATCATCTCTAATACATTTTTATTCATACCCATACATCTCCTTAACTTTTCATTTAAAGTTGTTTTCTCTCCGATCTTGTTCTCTGTTGATCATTTTGTTTGTCATTTCAACAAGGTAAGGTCAATCAAAGTGAATCAAAAGTCAATTTTTATTGTATTAGATGATATAAAAAGAAAAATATCTCCTCCAAGCTTATTGTATATGTTGTATTTACGTTGGATAATAAACAGTTTAACAATTTGGTGTTCTTTTAAATGCTAACACATTCTTTAGCGGAGACTTTAGAAAACATGTTGCTTCAAAGGTGGAATTGCTGTTCTAAGACTTGTCTGACTCCCATTAAACCATCATGAGGATGTTGGCGCAGGAAGAGTGGTTTGTCCCATGTGCCCCAAGACATTCACGGCCCGCAGTACTATGCTGAGGCATATGAGGACACATGACCCTGTGATGGAGCTCCATACCTGCCACGTCTGTTCCCGCTCCTTTGTGAGGAGGGATCCGCTCCTGAGGCACTGGAGAGTCGTCCACGGCCTTTACGACTGACTCTCCTTCCTAGGTAGGTTGACTTCCAGCTTACTGACCACCGTTCATGGGCTCTTAAAGTCATCTTCCTAAATATTTTGTCAGAGACTTACTCAAATTTTGCAGTCTCCACGAGTCACCTTTCTAAGTATTTTGTCAGGGACTTACTCAAATTTTGCAGTCTCCACGAGTCACCTTTCTAAGTATTTTGTCAGGGACTTACTCAAATTGTGCACTCTCCACGAGTCACCTTCCTAAGTATTTTGTCAGGGACTTACTCAAATTTTGCAGTCTCCACGAGTCACCTTTCAAAGTATTTTGTCAGGGACTGGCTCAAATTGTGCACTCTCCACGAGTCACCTTTCTAAGTATTTTGTCAGGGACTTACTCAAATTTTGCAGTCTCCACGAGTCACCTTTCTAAGTATTTTGTCAGGGACTGTCTCTAATTGTGCAATCTCCACGAGTCACCTTTCTAAGTATTTTGTCAGGGACTGTCTCTAATTTTGCACTCTCCACGAGTCACCTTTCTAAGTATTTTGTCAAGGACTTACTCAAATTGTGAAATCTCCACGAGTCACCTTTCTAAGTATTTTGTCAGGGACTTACTCAAATTTTGCACTCTCCACGAGTCACTTTCCTATATAGACTATCTGTGATTTCTTACCCCAGCTTACTGACCGTTCGTGGACAAGTCTTCCAGTTTTGTTTGTCGAATATAATGTTACAATTCCAGAGTTACAATATTTGTTACCACTAAGACGTAGTACTACAAACTCACATAACCAACATTCTATACATGCAGCACTGTGATTCTATCCTGCCAGGTTGGGTAATAGGTTTTCTAAACAAGGCACGCTATTTACAGGATCGTGGATTTCAACAATTTACAAAAAAGCGTAAGACGCCCCCAACATCATTTTATTAAAGGAAGCTTTCGAAGAAGCCCTTCTTCAGCTAACTAAAATAGTCGATGAAGAAGGGCTTGCCGAAATCTTCCTTTAATCAAGTAAATAAAAGAGTTGAGCGGCGACTTATACTTTCGCTATGTTATTACTCACTTCCCAGTTGCCCTCTCTTTATAGGAATCTACACATGAGAGTGAGAGTTTAAAGCTTTGATAGTTTCAGACAGAACAATCCGTGTTACTTCCAAAAAGAAATATGGCCATAACATCGTAACTCTGCGTGTTGTAAGATGTAGATATATTGAGAGTATGAAGTAGACGCAGTGCACAGGAACGTCGACAGCGTGCAAAGGCGCGTTCAATCTATATATCGATTGGAGTTTCCAGACAGCGAGTAGACTCTGGAAACTCCCTGGTAGATGTCTCCACCTCCGAGCGGCCTGAGAGGTAGGTTCTACCGTATGTATGGTTGTTCTCCACTTCATGTTCACGGCCGGTCTACCTATGACTTCTTATATCCCTCGACTTGGGATCACTTAACAACATCCTTCAAGCCGTCAAAAACACGAAAATAAATTATAAAAGTTTTAGAATCGTTTAGAGCGGTTTATCATTTGAAAGACATCATCATACTTGCCTGTACCTACCTGCTCTGTGTTTCCAGATCTCCAGTCCATGTCCCACTGCCAAAGCCATCCTTGACGAAATCTCCTATAGAACAAGAATTTCTTCGTTAATTGTTTTTTTTTAATTAAAGCAAATAAAATTTTACAATTTGTTGTTTTATATTTTCATTGTGTTTGTTGTTTTTTACTGATACACTCTTCCCATGTGTCGACCTTGTTCACCGTCGCTCGGATCCCGTCACGAGATGAGCTCCGTCCGTCCGCATGCCCGTCAACGTAACTTACATCGTTCTGACCACCTTCCTTTTTTCAACCTTTATATGTTTTTATTATGAAATATGTATATGTACCCTAGAACCTTCCATGGGAGACCACCTCGAATTTATCGATACTCTTTATATCTCTTGGAAGTGGTCTCATTGAAGAGGTGAATTGTGTTGACTTTTCAATTATTTTTATAAAGGTGGTTGTTCATGGGAGGTTTCACTGTATAAGGAAAAAACTACTATCATTTATTAAATGAAAATCTTCAAACTTTTTTTACCCATGTGTATCTCGCTCGCTAAATTATCGCCGGTAAAGGTAGCTCTAAATGATGTTGCGACTGAGCGCTTCACAAAATGCTAATATAAAATTTGATGTGATGAACACAAGATAATGGAATTCTCCATCCTGATCGTATTACTCCCCATTAATCTTGGTCGGTCTTAGTCTTCCCAGCCTCAAATGGAAATCTAACTTTTCCAAATGTCTCTTTTATTCAAATGTAAGTCTTAACGATTTATTTTGTTCCTCTGAATTATAAACACCTCTTAAAGGAAGATTTGAAACACCAGGACAATATATTAAGATGAAAGTTTTTGACCAAATTGCTAAGCTAAAATGGTTATTTAGATTCTATTCATGATAAAATTGTGAAAAACTTTTAAAATTACAAAATATTTCCTCACAATGAGTTTCTTTTTATTTTAAAATGCTAGGTTTCAAGCGATAATCATTCTTCAACGGACTTTTAAAAAAATCGACTATATCTAACAATAAATATTTACAAAAACTCATCTGTACCAGATCCTTCACACACAAGAACATTTTCATCAGGCATAAGCTTCTTCTCCATGGATACCTCTTGGTACGACTTCCATCTTGCATGGTTGACACTATCTGTTATGTGGAGATGAAAATAAAGCCCTAACTTCCAATCTCAGTGTCTTTCTTGACTTATACACTGACATGGTCTCTACATTATTTGTATTTGGAAATATTTCTTGTTAGATATAGTCGATTTTTTTTTAAAGTCCGTTGAAGAGCGATTATCACTTGAAAGCTAGCAATGTAAAATAAAAAGAAAAACTCATTGTGAGGAAATATTTTGTGATTTTAATAAATAGTTTGATGGTCGCTCAATAAAACGAATCAGGCGGAGAAGTGGTATAAACAGTCACTGCCCGGGATCGAATCCCGCATTGGGAACTTTTTTCGAAGAAAAAATGACTTCAATTGCCCCCGATTTTTTGGAAAGTCAGACACCATCAGTGAGTGTGAGTAACCGAACGGGGCCCTGGTACATTTGTAAGTGTAAAACTCGAACTGCTTTCTACATGTGTAGGCATGTGGTGAACTTACAGTGAAGCCTTCGCTAAATTACACTGATAGACAAAACTTAAGGAAGTTGTACCTTATAGCATATATATATCGGGATTCAGAAAATAACTCTGAGAGATATTTTCTGAATCCCGATATATATATGCTATAAGGTACAACTTCCTTAAGTTTTGTCTATCAGTGTTATTATTATGGTCTGTACCATGTGTACTTAGGATAAATAATATATATATATACCAAAAAATGAAACCTTCCCCTTTAAAAATGCATTTTGGGCTGTCATTCCAATACAAAACATAGGTTGTTGATGACGAATAAGCCACAACAGCAGTTTTGGCAAATTCAGACACAAAAAGTCAAACTATATACCATGGTTTCGGGTTTTGGCCTTCATCAGTACAGGGGCGATTAAGCTCGGAACCATGATGGTAATTTTTGTCTGAATTTTCCAAAAATGGTGTTATATTTCATTCGTTATCACCAACTTTTGTACTGGGGTGAAAACCTTAATTCATCGTTTTAATCTATATATATATATATATATATATACTAGCGGATGTGCCCGGCTTCGCCCGGGTTTTACCCGAGTGAATGTTTGTCTAACGAACATTTGTTAAAACAATTCTCTATATACTTATAAAACGTACTCGGCTTCGCCCGGGGTTTTACCCTAGTAAAGGTTTGTCTAGCGAACATATGTTAAAACAATTCTCTAAAAACTTATTTAAAAAAAAAAAGATATATTTTGATAATTTGAAACTCGTAAATTTGAATCTCTCGATAAAGTGAACATTTTTTCCCGGTCCCTGTGTGCCGTGTCATCCTAAATTTTGTCTTTCCTAATTTTCTACATTAGAAAATCATAGTTTTATCTAGTGAACATTTTTTCCTGGTCCCTTGAAAAATACTCGATAAGTTGAATAAAATCAATATTAATTGGTTCCCTCGGTAATTGGAAGTTAAAGGAATAGTATCTTCGCCTTGGAATTGTATCATTATTCTTGTCTCAAATAAATTGCCGTGTCATCCTGAGATAATCTTACTTTTGATAAATAATATTTAAGATAACAAACTTAGTGATAAGAAAACTTGTTAACATCGTCACAATGGGGGCGCTGCTTGCGAGTTAAATCTACAAATCTGCAAATAACTCTAAGGATATTCAAGATATTCATGAAATTATTTTTCAAAAACCTTCCCGGTGATATACCTAATAATATCCCAAAATTTCACGGCGATTGGATGTATGGTTTTTGAATCTATAGAGTACAGACAGACAGACATTCAATTTTATATATATAGATTTACTCTTCATTGTTGGCTTTTTATCTTACATTCACTCTTCATTGTTGGCTTTTATCTTACATTCATTCTTCATTGTTGGCTTTTTATATTACATTCACTCTTCATTGTTGGCTTTTTATATTACATTTACTCTTTAATGTTGGCTTTTTATCTTACATTCATTCTCCATTGTTGGCTTTTTATATCATATTTACTCTTCATTGTTGGCTTTTTATCTTACATTCATTCTTCATTGTTGGCTTTTTATATTATATTCTGACCAAAATCTATCTGTGAACTTCACACAGACAGAATAAGACAATTATACAAGTAGATTTACTCTTTTTTGTTGGCTTTTTATCTTACATTCATTCTTCATTGTTGGCTTTTTATATTACATTCACTCTTCATTGTTGGCTTTTTATCTTACATTCATTCTTCATTGTTGGCTTTTTATATTACATTTACTCTTCATTGTTGGCTTTTTATCTTACATTTACTCTTCATTGTTGGCTTTTTATATTATATTTTTAGATTGAGATTATTAGCTAGTATGTAAAAAAATTAACTCTGTTGAAATTTAATTTTGTATTTAATCGATAACAGCGAAGTTACGCATGTTAAAGTTAGGAAAAATATTTTGATGTTAAGCAAAACCTGCTCCATCTCGTTTTACATAAATGTTGAAAATTTGGTCGAAATTGATGCATTGTAACGAAAGTTTTTAGCGAACACCACTTATGAAATTTCCATTTTATTAATATAGATATAATTGAATGTCTGTCTGTGTGTACTCTATAGATTCAAAAACCATACATCCAATCGCCGTGAAATTTTGGGATATTATTAGGTATATCCCCGGGAAGGTTTTTGAAAAATAATTTCTTGAATATCTTGAATATCCTTAGAGTTATTTGCAGATTTGTAGATTTAACTCGCAAGCAGCGCCACCATTGCGACGATGTAACAAGTTTTTTTATCTATAAGTTTTATTATCACTAAGTTTATTATCATATAGATTATTTATCAAAAGTAAGATTATCTCAGGATGACACGGCAATTTATTTGAGACAAGAATAATGATACAATTCCAAGGCAAGATATTATTCCTTTAACTTCCAATTACCGAGGGAACCAATTAATATTGATTTTATTCGACTTATCGAGTATTTTTCAAGGGACCGGGAAAAAATGTTCACTAGATAAAACGATGATTTTGTAATGTAGAAAATTAGGAAAGACAAAATTCAGGATGACACGGCACACAGGGACCGGGAAAAAATGTTCACTTTATCGAGAGATTCAAATTTACGAGTTTCAAATTATCAAAATATATCTTTTTTTAATAAGTTTATAGAGAATTGTTTTAACAAATGTTCGTTAGACAAACCTTTACTCGGGTAAAACCCCGGGCGAAGCCGGGTACATCCGCTAGTATTTTTATAACGGGCGAGGTACCGCTTTTGGTACACGAATATCATCCCCCCGCTACTATTTAAATATAATGAATCAACATTGAGAAGTGACGAGTTTCTTTAATTTGGCGTGGCTAGCTTCCGATCACTGGAGCTTCACACAACGGGCCAATACCTAGATTAAGTTGGCCAGTTGAAGATCCCTTGGTCGAAAACTATTCACGCAAAAATAAGAAAACACTGGTCGTCTGAAGTCTATCGCAATCTTTTGATTCGTTATCTAGATTTTTTTGGAGGTTGGTTGATGCGATGGGGTTTTTATGCAGGGTGAGACTGGAAGCTAAGTTGTAATAGGTTATGTGGTTCTAGGCCATGTATATAAAGGAATGATATCAAATATTTTCTAGAGAAAAATGCTCCACGCTCTTTTTCAACTCTTGTTTTTTTTTTTACAGTCGAAGATCGATTTGAGACCGAGTAACGAGACTAGGAATTCCTGGTCTTAAATCCGATTTCATCTTAAATCCTATATTTTATTATTGTCGGGTGTCACGGCGAGAATTTACAGGTCGGCTGGCTATCAATCTTTGCCATTTTACCCAATATCGTCAGGTACTGAGGCGGCGATATGGTTTGTGTTATAAAAAATGTTATCGAATGACTTTCAAAAGGATATTATGCACAAAGAGACGGCGTGCACAATAAAGCTCTTCCTTACAACACAGCCCGTCTAGCAACAATTTAAAATTGATGTGAATTAAAGATGTATTTATAGTAAGAAGAATTGTAACATGCGCTCGTGGTATCTAACATGGCTCGACACATGGTCTCCCAAGGGCTACAACTGCAAATACTGTTCCAAGAACTTTTCAAAATATCCCATTTGAAAAGGCACCATTCCTTCATCCACAATTCTGTCATCGCGGGCCTCATCTGTACCAGATCCTTCACACACAAGCACATTTTCATCAGACATAAGCTTCTTCTCTATGGATACCTCTTGGTACGACTTCCATCTTGCATGGTTGGCACTATCTGTTATATGGAGATGTGTTGAAAATAAAGCCCTAACTTCCAATCTCAGTGTTTTTCTTTACTTATACACTGACATGGTCTCTACATGATTTGAACAGTCGCTCTATTACATTAAAAAATTAAGAAATGGCACTTGCAGAGGCTCTCTTTAAATGTCCAGAGAACTTATAGAACAAGCATCTAGAGTTAGAATTCTGACATGCTTCATGTCTCAGAGGATTGTTTGCAGATTATCTCTGGGATAGATATGTATTGACGACTCTCGTAGTGAGGTAAATGAAACTGAAGAATCATTAACGCAGATTTCAACACCTAACAGCTTCTAATCCACAAAAAGTGGCTCACCCATTTTTCATCTGTACTACCTATCTTATAAGAAATGCAAATACGCTCTGAACTTTTATCCTACTGATATTTAGAATTTATCTTCTAGTTTCATTCTCTCTTTATGAAGGATATATTTTGCATTATTCCTAATATCAAATATTCCGCTCAATGAAAACAACAGAAAAAATTCCATAAACTTATTTCCTCGGGTAGTATCACATAAGTATATCACATGAAAGAAAAGCTGACAATAGGAAGCGTAAATAAAACGGATATTGATAGAGGCCTATGATTATATCATGTGCAACAAGTGCTACTTGTTACACATTATCTAAATTGTCACACAGCAAATAACGTTTTCCTTGGACTCTAGAATCTGTATTATTATTATTCCTTGCCTAGAACTTCCTTAACTATGAATTATCTAAGAATCTAATTATTGAAGGCTATCTGAACTAACGATAACACAGGCCATCTTTGTCTTACAATGTTTAAGGTTATCTTATTGCAGACCTGGGGGTTGACCATGGAGCTTTTTGGTTAAGTTGGCCTTAAGATATTTCTTGCCTTATATGTTCAGATGAAAGTCTACGGTCTATAGGAACTGTTTTAACGAGATTGATTATACAATTCATCACAACCTAAAGTCATCAACTAATTATCAATATACTTTATAATTGATTGAATCTTCATAAATGCTCATCGTTAGAGCCTGAATCAATTGATTGATGTGCCCTGCGAGCGTTAAACGTACCGACTATTGCTGCTATGTACTGACGATGCTCGGTGTGCAGACAGATATCAATGCTACCGCTGCGGCACACGCTGGATCAACAGCGAACTTCTCAACCGCCACATCGCCAACTGCACTAAGCTCGGCTGCAAGATCTGCAAACGAAAATTCCTCACGCTAGCCAAACTTATGCAGCATATTCAAAAAGCTCACAAATCTTGCCTGATCTAAATTAATGTTTCCCCCCCCTTTTGCTTTTCTGTCAAAGTTGCCAAAATAAATATTGTTAATTTTTAATCGCCTGAGAATTTTTTAAATATTTCAAACGTTACCTTATTTTCACACACTATCCTGATAATTTGTTTCTTCATTTGGATATAATTCATATGGAGCTATTTAACGTAAAAGAAGTTGGTGTTTTATCTACATGGCCATCAGTGAGAAGGTAATCTATCCCCGAAAATCAATTCGTCCATCTGAACATCTGTTTTTCCATGGCATCTATTTATTTATACCTTGTTCTGTACTGTCCTCGAGGTTCTTCATTGTCTTGGCACAACAAGAAATATTGATACTCTCTTTGTCTCCTCTCAAAGTGGGGATATGACTATCAAAGCGTAATCTTGATTTTTAACGATAAAGCTTTGCTAACATCGCGGTTTCTAAGATGCCATTACAGACATCATTGATTTCTTTATTGGTGCCATCTATTGATCATTGTGACTCATTAAACTTTTATTTAAAAAAGTTGGTTTTATAAAGGAAAGAAACTATCATTATAAAAGCTATGGTAATTAAATCTCTGTGTATATTAGTTGCTATACTTTTCAGATTATCGGTCAGGTGAGTTGCTTTAATGGAATTCTGAAACCGCGTCAAAGAAACGTTGATCTTGGTAAACAACGAGTTTGGATGTCTCGAGGTGGATTCTGAATTTGATATCCAAATGTCTGGTTGGCTGGTTCTTTCAAACCTTCTGGAAATCCCACACACCATAGCAATATTTTTATTATTTTTTATTCTTACGAAACGGAAGGGTCTTACAGTGATATTTCTTAGAAAAAAAACTTTTCACCTCGATTTTTCGACAAAAAGCTTTAGACTATACACTCATATGAATATATTATTTTGAATCGTTTATATTATTTTCGATAGAAAGGTAAGAGATTGGTTTCAAGGGTTTGGTGAAAATGAAAGTTTTTCTTTATGAATCTTCGTTGTTGTGAGGATACACTGCAGTGAAAAGCTGTGTCTGCTACACCAGGAGTACCCACAGGTAAGGATAACATACTCAGGTACTAACATCTAGATGGTCTAGGAATGTCCTTCTTCGTCTGTTCCATATGCGGCGTGGGATTCTCCTATGCCCACCATCTGAAGCGCCATCTCTGCATGCACAACGACGTGCGGGAGCTCGTGCCATGCGGCCTGTGCGATAGGGCCTTCACCCGCCATGACAACATGCGGAGCCATCAACGGAGGGCCCATGGCCTCTAGAGCCGCTACAAGGAAGGAACGATAGTCATGGCACATCCAAGTTTTCTTTATTAATATCAACAATTCTTATATTTTCAATATAATCCATAGAATGTGTACTATCAATAAAAGAGGTGTAACTTGTATATATGCGAACGTAATTCGGCGAACAATACTTCTCATATAAGTATGTTTCTTTTATTGAAATTATACATTTTGACTTAATTTTGTTGCTGGTTTTACCTTCAAGCACAGATCATCTTGTTCTTTCTATTTAGGCATAGTGCGATTTTGTGTAGAAGTGGCCTAAACACACTTGACAGTAAAATACTTGATTTGGGATACTATGGCAAGGATTTCAAATAAAGTTGGTATCGTTTCTTTTCAGTTTAGAATTTAACTATTATAGAGGTATTTATCTTTTGGTGCAATCACACTAAGTCATGGGAATCAAATTTCCGTTTTTTGTGCAATGAAGATGTCATAGATATAAAATATTATTATCATTATAATTTCATACCATCTTCTCTATACGGATGTTTGGTCATCGTGGAATGTCATTCCAACTTGTTTGTGGAATTCTTTTCACTTCTACATTTGTTCAAATTCAAAGCCACTCTTTATTCGATTATCTTGCAAATCCTTCCTTCATTCTTCTCGAGGTCGATGGCTTCTCCACTATGGCCAATCCCCTGATGTTCCTCGAAGTACATCTGCCACACATTTCCCTTTGATTACTTTATTTAAATGGTGCACCTATGATGCATCTACAGTAGAATGTGGTATGGGGAAGGATTCTCACGATAGTATTCAATAAATATTGGGATTTTGGGTGTAGAGATAGGGTTCTTTCTTCCAGAGAGGTATTGCTGTATGGTTATGGGATCTAGCTTTTACTTTTGCAATAAACACTTCACGAATATATTATCCCCTCTTATATATATATATACAAATACTTTATTACTCCAACGTGAGTTTTGATTTGTGTGTAGAAAATTTGATAAATGAGATGTAATTATATATTTTTTGTTAAATGAACACGCATACAATAAAAATGCGTTGATATTACCTAGTCTAAAATTGAACACTTTTTTTTTGTTACCATTTGTTATTGCTCTATATAAAAATATCTATATATTTACATTTGTAGTTAATTTCTTGAATAAAGTTTGGTATCATTCGAATGTGTGTGATTATTTCCTACACTCAACTTGGTAACTCATGGGATTGTTATTCATCCAAGTATACATGGCCATGGTAAACCCGGTGTATGGGGGTCGGTGGAAGGCTGGTTAAACCGTTTGGTTTTCGACCACTACGACCCGGGTTCGATTCCCGCATTGGACACTTTTTTTCTGTTTAAAAAAAATCCAATGGCCCCCGATTCTTGCAAAAGTTCAACCCCACCAGCGAGTGCAAGTAACCAAACGGGGCTCTGGCACATTTGTAAGTGCAAAGTCGAACTGCTTTTCACATGTGTAGACATGTGGTACGCTTACAGTAAAAGCAGTCGCTAACTACCCACCATGATTATCATGGTACCACGTGTACTAGGGATAAGCAAAAAAAAAAACCCGGTGTTGTTTGCGAATGTTGAAAAATTGCGAAATTACTTACATTCTTTGCATGCAGATAATACATGTTTGTACTTACAAGGTGCCAGAGTCCCTTTTATTCACTTGCATTTTGAGTCTTCATGAATCCAGAGCCACTAAACTTATTTTTCAAAAACTTTTATTTTTGTTCCACTGGAGCTCTGCCATCTAAAATGCTTATGCTAGCGGTCAGGATATGCCTTTTGTTTTTAATATCAACACCCGACCATTTTTTTTTTTCACAAAAAGATTTCTTCAACGTGGGGTTTGAACCCGGCTTTTAAATCTATTAATGATGCTCCTTTAGAGATTTACTTAAACTACTTTTGACAGTTTTTTGACAGTGCTCTGGAGGAAGCTTGTCCACTCTCCATCCTACACATGGTTCTCTTTCTGATAAGTAGAAAGCTAAATTTGAGTTATCTGGAAGATTTCTTCAGTGTCTCTCAGAATCCACAGACAATATACACCTCAATCCCTGATGCTCATTTAAGAGTTCTTGACAGTGCTTTGAAGGAATTAGTCAAAATTATTTTACAGATCCCACCGCTATACTTATGGTTATCTTCTAGAGAGGTAGAATTCCTGATGGACTTTTCACAAAGTATTCCCATAAACGATCTACACCTGGTTGGTCTACAACTTGTGAGAATTGGTTTAGTCATTTTACTCTGATAACAGCTGGGGATCAATCGAATCTGAAGAGAAGGGAACATCTTCGCTAAATATCTACTCTCAGACTGTAGTAACCAAGAAGGATAAGACCGTGGATGCCATCATAGTTCTATCCACGAACAATTGAAATGTCAGAAGAACTCTTTCTATATTAACAAACTTGTCAAGATTCAAACTACCTTTAAGATATCGTTCATATAGGATTATGTCGAGAAAACATTTTGTAAGAAATATCCCACTTTATTTCATCTTTGAAAATCTCTAAGGACAATACAAGAAGTGTACTTGGATCTATGTAAAAGAAGAAAAAGAGAAAATTATAAATATTTTGTGGGATTATTTTCTTTTTTTTTTGTCATTATATTCAACTTATGGCCTTTTGTATTACATTCTTCATCTTCTATATCCAATCTATAACCTTATATAAAAATCACATATTTTTATTGAAATAAATATATATTTAAATATGACCTGATTTATTTGATAGAACAAACATTATTTTGTGTTCAGTACAAGTTATTTTTGTCTATTTTAAAATAGGTTTTGATTGTTGCCATCTATGTTGGAGTTTTGTGAAAAAAGTATCCAGATGTAATCAACTCTCTGCTCGTGTGTGTCTGTGTGTCTATAGGAAGTTCTACCGGTGCCACATTCGTATGTCCCGTGTGCCACGCTTCCTTCAGGCACAGCTACAACCTGCGACGTCACATGCCACGACACAGCGATGTGCGAGAGCTGGTGGCTTGTGACATATGTGGACGGACATACACACGTCTGGATTCCATGATGTCACATCGGAGATATGCTCATGGAAATCTTGGTTTCCAATCCTAACATCGTCACCCACTTTCATCGTATCCGTCCATGAAACATCCCAAGAAGATATTTATATAATGGTGGATGTTGACCCATCCCAAGAAGATTTTTGTAAATATTGGCCTTAGTATCAAATACAAAGATTATTGTAAAAAGTATTATAATAGAACCTCTAAATTGATACCATAGCCTCAAAATAAGGCTAAACCCATCTCTATTGTAGGTAGTTTCTCATCAGACACTCTGTTGAAGTTTTAAGAATCTCCATGACAGCTTGACAGGTCAGTCTGATAAGCGGCGACCTTCACTAGGTGTATAGCCATATTTTTTAGGCAGTCTCTCGTGAGAGACTCTAATTAATTATATTTTTACTTATATAATAATGTTTTGTTATTATTAATTATATAGAATTATTCTTAAGCTCAGAGGGAAAATAGCGCAAGTAGCGCATATATAGCGATTATTAATGGTGTTTTAGAGAATTTGTCATTCTCCGCTCCAGTGTTATCTCTGTTTCTATGTGTTTAAATAAAATATACATTTTGAATTTCTGTTCTATTTTTAAAACAAACACCTAATGCGGTAAATAAAATTATTTATCTCCCCTAATATCACCATTTGCTCCTAAAGTTATGATGCTCTATTAGAAATGACAATATATGGAGAAATCTACTTCGAAGTTTATACACCTCTATAGCCGTTTGAGCCGTCGATACTGTGGAGTTACCCCCATTGGAGACGACATCACCCAGGCCGTGTAGTTACCCCCATTGGAGACGACATCACCCAGGCCGTGGAGTTACCCCGTTGGAGACATCACCCAGGCCGTGGAGTTACCCCGTTGGAGACATCACCCAGGCCGTGGAGTTACCCCCGTTGGAGACATCGCCCAGGCCGTGGAGTTACCCCCGTTGGAGACTCAATCACCCAGGCCGTGGAGTTACCCCCGTTGGAGACGACATCACCCAGGCCGTGTAGTTACCCCCGTTGGAGACATCACCCAGGCTGTGGAGTTACCCCCGTTGGAGACTCAATCACCCAGGCCGTGGAGTTACCCCCGTTGGAGACATCACCCAGGCCATGGAGTTACCCCCGTTGGAGACTCAATCACCCAGGCCGTGGAGTTACCCCAGTTGGAGACTACATCACCCAGGCCGTGGAGTTACCCCAGTTGGAGACGACATCATGCAGGTCGTGGAGTTACCCCAGTTGGAGACGTCATGGAGTCACAGCTGCCGTTATGAACCGTATGTTTATAATACCAAGATATGCTAACAATGGAGATTTATGACCAATAATAAAGCCAATATTTTTACCCCAAGATCTCTATAGAGTTATAACCAAAATAAACGTTATCCATCTACTGGTTTATATGTATGTATGTGTGCATATGCAGAACTTTCAAGTCACACCTGCCCCGTGTGTCTCCTGGTATTCGCGGACAGCTACAACCTGCGGCGACACATGTCGCGACACAGCGATGTTCGTGAGTTGGTGTCCTGCGACATCTGTGGCCGTGGCTACACCCGCCTGGACAACATGATGTCACATCGCAGGAGGATGCATCCGGATCTGTTTGGTCACTGAGTGTGCTGAGGATATAACTGGATAATAAAGCAACTATATCTCATGTCCGATATATCATGCCCTATATCTCATGTCCTATATCTCATGGCCTATATCTCATGTCCGATATATCATGTCCTATATCTCATGTCCTATATCCCATGGCCTATATCTCATGTCCGATATATCATGTCCTATATCTCATGTCCTATATCTCATGTCAGATATATCATGTCCTATATCTCATGTCCGATATATCATGTCCTATATCTCATGTCCTATATCTCATGTCCTATATCTCATGTCCTATATCTCATGTCCGATATATCATGTCCTATATCTCATGTCCTATATCTCATGTCAGATATCTCATGTCTTATATCTCATGTCTTATATCTCATGTCCTATATCTCATGTCCTATATCTCATGTCTTATATCTCATGTCCGATATATCATGTCCTATATCTCATGTCCTATATCTCATGTCCTATATCTCATGTCAGATATCTCATGTCCTATATCTCATGGCCTATATCTCATGTCCTATATCTCATGTCAGATATCTCATGTCCTATATCTCATGTCAGATATCTCATGTCCTATATCTCATGGCCTATATCTCATGTCCTATATCTCATGTCAGATAAGTCTTGTTCATTTTATTCTTGACGAAATAGGCCTGGGTTTTATTGTTTTATAATTTTATGGAAGAACTCCCCGAAAAATAACAATTTGATAACGTAAATGAAAAAGTCGGGTGAAAAAAGTCATATATTGTTTTTAAGATTTTTTTAAAATCAGGCTTAAGTAAGAAAGAGGTTAATTTATTTTCTCTGAACGCTTTTAAGCAAAACAAATAAACAAAGTTGGAACATATTGTAAGTAAGCTGAACTAAAACTAATCTGTTCGATTTTATGAAGTTTTCTTTTTTTTCGTTTATTCTAATATATTTTGAACGCCTTTTTAATATGTCTAAATAATTCTTGTATCTTTGTAGATCTAATATGTTGTTCTCTCTCTCTCTCTCTCTCTCTCTCTCTCTCTCTCTCTCTCTCTCTCTCTCTCTCTGCGTGCGTGTGTTTGTACATGTTATATTCATTGTCTCGCTATTTTCTTTTAATAAAGATTTATTTTGACTCAAAATCTGTTTTTGTTTGATTTAACGACAAGTAACAGAGGTACAAATTCAAAATTTTAAAATTGGAAAGATTGTACGAGTGATAGATTCTTCTGGAGATGATATCTTCCAGACCTTGGAGTTGTTACCTGCATTGGAGTTGCCAACATCGGGCGTTCCTACTCTTGGAGCCGTTCGACTCTTGGCCTTGCTGCTGGTAAAGATGTTTGGGTGATGATGTTGCCGTGATGGTTGCGTTGCTACTGAAGGAGACTTCCAGACCCCGAAGGCTCTCTCGTTGAAGATGACAACACCCAGACCGTCTATTGAAGAAAGCGACACCGATTCTGTGAACTCATTATCACAACTATGATGCAATATGGTTATAACTGCGATATATCGGCAGGGAATAGCTGGTTAGAATGATTGATGAAAGGATTTTGCTGTTGCTAAATGATAAATTCCAGATATTTCATTAAAAAACAATATATCAAAAACATTTAAAAAACGCCATCCCCCTCTACCTGTTTGTACCTTCAGTGCAGTTGGACCGCATCTGTCTTGTGTGCCGTATGTCCTTCCGGGCTGCGTACAGGTGACACTTGTCACGACACAGCGACGTGCTGATGCCCGCCTGGACAACATCACACCGCAACAATGAGGACCTCTTCAATCCTACTCACTGACAACACAGTCCCTACTCCTGTGTATCGCTGCACATGCTTGATATTTTTCAGTCATTATTAAAGTTATTTTCCCAGTAAATATGAGTTTTGAATGAGAATTTCAACACTATTACATCATATGACACCGCTAGTCTATATTATTGTGTTATGGTGTTGTCAATTGTGTGTGCGCGCTGTGAAGTGAGCTATATTTTGACTCTTGAAGAGATGGAAATTGTTTCGGTCCAGGTAAAGTTAATCATTTTGATTTTCCGTCTTGTTGATATATCGATATGTTTTTAAAAAATAAAATATTTGTTCTATCTCAAAGTTTATCCAGAGATAGTGCATACGGCCATACCACATTGAAAACACCGGTTCTCGTCTTCGTATAGTGCATACTTTAAACATTAGCATTCCTACGTATATATAAGAAATTAAATTATTTATCACATGTGCGTTCTGCCTTTACAAGTCTTCTTCTTCTTCTTTCTTATCTCCACTCAATCACACTAAGGTATCAAGCTTGTAGAGCTTGAGACTTTTGATGGTGTCTGCCGTACTCCATGTTAGGAGCGGCTGCACATGGCGTCTGTTCCTCATGTTAGAGGCGGCCATTTCTTTTGGAGCTAAGTCGGCCTGCCACTGAGTAGTGCCCCCAGTCTTAATGACAAAGACAGACGCATTTTACTTCACCCAATCATGATGGTAGTCAAATCTCCCCACACTATGCTGCATCGGCCGTCGCCTTTACAAGTATTATGCTTAACTTTTATTTTGTGAATTATTTGGAGAGAAGCATTACTTGATTTATGTATATTACTAACTCTGATCTCTGAACGTATGGCCATAGAGGCGTTAAATACCTTAACCAAGAATCCCTCTCAAGTGCCGTGTATATACATGCCGTGTAAATATAAGCAGAATGGACCAATTCAATATTTGATGTAAGCATGAAATATCATAGCGGTAATTTTTATTGAACTGTCGAAATCCTTTGTTCACTCACCACTGATGGCTCTCCTTATATTTGCCAGTATAAAGACAGTTGTAAACGTTTTATTTGTAAAACCAAAAATCGTTCTATTGAGTTTCATTTCTTGTATAAAGATAACACAAGGCACCGATTTAGCAAACAATCAAAGAGTTCTGTTGAGTTTTTTTTTTTTTTTTTACAAATATGCAACATTTTTAGAAACGATAAATATTTCGTTTAGAAAAAAAAAATGAAATTGGAAAGTCAAGCTTTTTGACTTGAAAAAGTCACTATCCACAAAATTGGAATTCGTCTATGTACTTTGATTTCAAGTCTAAAAAGATTTTGTTGAATAATTTCCAGATTTCCATCACACAATAGAGCAAAACTTTTAGTGTACAGTCTGTGAATTTGAAAAAAAAAATGTTTTTGACATTTTGACGTCATTTATTTACATATTGTTCTAATGTCTACCTATTTTAAAATGTAAAATAACGCTCCTGAAGTCCGAGTTACGTAAATTTAGTGTTCTCTTGTACTTGTCATCTTTGGATATTCAATATGGCACCTTTTTAACGTGTATTTGAAGTATTGTTTTATATATAAATAAATAAAATATTTTAATTATATACGTGTCTTATCTTACATGAAAATTATATACGGGAAAAAGTGAAGTTGGACACTACAGTTTACCCTGAAACAACGACATCACCCAGGCCTTGTAGTTACCCCCGTTGGAGACATCACCCAGGCCGTGGAGTTACCTCCGTTGGAGACATCACCCAGGCCTTGTAGTTACCCCCGTTGGAGACATCACCCAGGCCTTGTAGTTACCCCCGTTGGAGACATCACCCAGGCCTTGTAGTTACCCCCGTTGGAGACATCACCCAGGCCTTGTAGTTACCCCCGTTGGAGACATCACCCAGGCCTTGTAGTTACCCCCGTTGGAGACATCACCCAGGCCTTGTAGTTACCCCCGTTGGAGACATCACCCAGGCCTTGTAGTTACCCCCGTTGGAGACATCACCCAGGCCTTGTAGTTACCCCCGTTGGAGACATCACCCAGGCCTTGTAGTTACCCCCGTTGGAGACATCACCCAGGCCTTGTAGTTACCCCCGTTGGAGACATCACCCAGGCCGTGGAGTTACCCCAGTTGGAGACGACATCACCCATACAATATTGCGTTACTTCTGGTGAAAAAAAAAAACTTGAATAAAAAAAAAAAAAAAAGAAATACTAATTGATCTTTCTTATCGTTATGTAAATTCACTCACATCTCTATATATGTATAATTATTTATTCAACTAACATGTGTTTTTTTCCCTTTTTCTATAGATCTCATCTTCGACGGCGTTCCATTGGGACCGGAAGCAGCTGCCTTCTTCAGTAGGACTCCCAGGACAGGTATATATGCAAATTTATTTATCTTTAGGGATATTAATATTGTAGATAATAATTGAGAGAAAATATATAAACAATTTTATTGAATTATTATCAATGGTTAAGAAAAGATAGGCGATAAGTGTGTTAATGTACAATAAATCCTATAAATGTGATCTAGTGTTTAAAGTTACCATTGAATCAAAAGGAAAACGTTGAAATGAAGAGAGCGATGCTTTTTTTCTCTAATCTACAGCTATAAAAATATCCAGGTCTCTCTTCTATAAAATATTTTAATTCTACTCTACCTTTCCTATCGAAACATGTAGAGATATCCTGCTGGTTCATCAGTTATAAAACCCTATCAAGGATTGGACGATAGTGGACATTGCTGCTGCTGTGATAGAGATGCATGGAGACATCTGAGGCTCTTCATTGGACACAACAACAACAACAAGGATTGAACTATAGCCTTATCAAAATAAGTTTGTTCTGGATTCAACGGCTTGTAATAAGAATATTGGGAAATTTCACCACGACAGATCTTCTCTCAACCCATTTTCCAATTGTAATATTAGAAGTGAATTGGTTTGTTATTTAGAATGTTGCCGGCTTGTGGACCGAAAGGTCTGGGTGGCCATCTGCTTCAAGGTTGTTATTTAGAATGTTAAAAGTATAAATGAATGCAGTAAAATTAAGTCTAAGCAGTGTTACTTAAGTTAGATTGTGAAATAATTGCAAAGGACCTAAAACAATATATCAAACGAAATAATTGCAAAAGGTTTTTTATTCAATAAAAACGACATGCTTTCAAGCGTTAGCTCATCATCAGGCCAATTGTTTCGCAAATTCCTACAATATTGTAACAAAGTATTTATTAATTTTATTATTTTTATTAACAGAGTGGTCATTTTTTATGTTTATATCTTGCTACTCTGTGAATTTCCCTCGTGGCTTATCTTTTGTTTACCATTCATAGTTTGTTCTTGCCTTATATAAATTTCTGTCTCATCCTGAAGTTTTTGTCTTCCCTAATTTTCCACGTGGCATTTTGGTGGAGATGCTGGGTAAGTTAGGGAAGACAAACTGAAGATCGCGGAGAAGTCCTTGAAGCCATGGGTGCTGTGAAATACATTTTCGGAGACTGACTCCAGGATTCCACCGCCGTGCTAAAGCCAAGACTTCCCTCGAAGATGACGATGTCCCTATAGACGATACGACGACAAAGCCGCTCTTCACGCCGCAAGAAAAAGGACGCAAAGGTACTAGGGACAAAGTTCCAAGACTTCGATGGAATCCTTGGCAGAAGCACGTCAGATTCATGTCAGTATCTACAATAATTGCTAGCTGTGAGTCACAGCTCCCATAGGGAAGAAGCTATGTAACAAAGTATTTATTAATTTTATTATTTTTATTAACAGAGTAGTCATTTTTATGTTTATATCTTGCTATTCTGTAAATTTCCCTCGTTGCTTATCTTTTGTTTACAATTCATAGTTTGTTCTTGCCTTAAATAAATTGCTGCACTATCCTGAAGTTTTTGTATTCCCAAATTTTCCACGTGGCAATATATATAGAGGTGAAAGATAATTCTCTTGTACCTCTCTAGATCTTCAAGAGACAACTCCATCTTAAGTTAGATTGTGAAATACTTCCTACACCTCTATATATATTGTAGGAATTTACGAAACAATTGGCCTGATGATGAGCTAACGCTTGAAAGCTTCCCATTTTATCGAATAATGAAACATTTTGCAATAATTTCGATTGATATATATCGTTTTAGTGTCACTTAAGTTACCGAAAGCAAGATATAGCATAGATAGATCCTTAACAGAAGTTGAAGTGTACCTAATTCATTCAAATCATTTTATTCACGATCGAACGTTGTGGCCCACTGTACATATTACATCCCAAACACGATGCGACGCCGGCCATCTCTGTCTTGAACTCGATGAACCATCTCGGCGACCGTCAAGCCAGTGGGTTCCTCATACAATGGGTGTTCATGGGAAAAGGAATTCTATGGTTCCTCTCCCTTCCACAGACATAACAGGGGTAACTATTGGGATTTCATAGGATAGGCTTTACTCCATGCGAAGCTATATTCAGAGTACCGCCAGCCACTGAAGAGTTACCTCGGTTGTCCCAGACGAGCTGCGCTGTCCTCGCTGCGGCGACGCGCTGTCCAACCGAGGCAATCTCAAGCGACACATGGCTATCCACGAGGAGGTCCGGGAAATCCATCAGTGCTCCATCTGCGGGCGGACTTTCCTGAGGTCCGATAACCTGCGGGCACACCAGCAGATGACGCACCGTGAGTCCCACAACTATTTACTCGGTGGAAGGATGGTCCAAACCGTTGGACCGCTACGACCCGGGATCGAATCCCGCATTGGGCACTTTTTCTAATAATAATAAAAAAAAAAAGCTCCAATATGGGCCCCGAATCTTGCAAAAGTTCAACCCCACCAGCGAATGCAAGTAACCTAACGGCGCTCTGGAACATTTGTAAGTGCAAAGTCGAACTGCTTTTCACATGTGTAGACATGTAGTGCACTTACAGTAGAAGCAGTCTCTAAATACCCGCCATGATTATCATGACCTGTACCACGTGTACTAGGGATAATAATAATAATTTAAAAAAAACCCAACTATTTACTTCTTCACTTAGAATGGCTGCCGTCTCGGCTGACATCCAGGCTGCACACAATAAATTACTTCATCTCTTGTAAACTCCACCAATAACTGCAAGTAGCAGTTTTGGCAGCTTGTGTAAATATTACCTTAATTTGGCACCTTATGTAAATTAACTTTTTAAAACCCCATTTGGTTTTATAAATCGTGTAATGTTGTTATAATCCGCGAATATTTGTTTTCTAATTTTATTTATCAAATTATATATTTTCCATATTTTTAAATAAAAGGTGTTTATATATATCATTCAAAGTATATATATAGTTTGAAGGGACATGACCCGTTTTATTTATTTGTCAAAGCGCGCGCGCCGAATCATAAAATATTTGAAAAAAATCAAACATTTCAATCATAATTATACGATAGATTTAAAAATAAAATGGAATTAAGGACTTTTCTCGATCTCAGATCCGATTTGGTTTTAAATACGGTAGATTTTATTTCTCCTTAGTTTTCATGCCGGAATTGTATTTGAGACTTAGAGGTGCCAGCGTATCGCTTAAATATTAGCACTCAATAGTAGAATTGGACTTAGACAAGAATAAAAAGCCATTTTGAAGCAAATTATTCTAAAAAAGGAAGAAATGCCTTGTTTTCCCCACCCTTATATCCTCTTTGTTTAATTGGGAACTTTGCTGAAAGAACGGCCGTGTGTTGCAGGAGTCAACCGAGATCCTGGCAGAAAGAAGAGTTTCCTCGCCCTCTAGTCCCCTCATTGACCACCAGCTAAATGTCTTGACAATAAAGTGTTTGTGATTGTACCCGCCGCGTGTTTCTTTTCACAGCTTGACTCCCCTGTCTGTGTGAGACGTTATGTGACGTAGGCCAGGTGGGTGGCAGAACTGACCTGTCCACACTGCACCAAGATCTTCACCACCCGCACCCATCTCAAGCGCCACATGAAGGGTCACGATGAAGTGAGGGAGATCTTCGCCTGCTATATATGCAGTCGTGTCTTCAACCGCGAGGACAACCTCAAGTCTCACGTCTGGACTGCTCATAGTAAGTTTCTACATTGTGTATCTTGAACTTAGTCACCTAGCAGGTTCTCTAAACCCCTCAATGTTTTTTTATATAGTGTGTGTAACTGCATAGTTTTTCTTGTTATTTATTAGTTCTTCTGACCATACAGGCTAGCATTCACATAGCATTTATAGCTTCTCAACTCTATCAGCTTAAGTTTGAACGCCTAGACCAGTCAGTTTTCGGCCGTTTGCAGTGACTAGACCAGTCAGTTTTCGGCCGTTTGCAGTCAGTTTCTCTAACCTATTCAATTGTGTATTTATTATTTATATTTTTTAAAAAATCCTTAATATTCAATAGTATATGTGTTCTATTTTGTTGTCCGGGTCATTTAGTGTTTTTGTCAGGCGGATAGCAGTCACATAGTGTTGCCTAGTTTCTAGGCTACCCAGTTTTTCTTGTTCCGTTCCCACTCGCTATCTCTATCAAGTGGCCTTATCTGTCGCAGGCATCAAGCTTCCACGAAAGAAGAAGACCTCCTGGAACTTGTGGCTCTGAATACAACTTTGTGAACAGGCTCACCACCATTCTGTATGTATTCATAAAATATCTATTAAAGAGTTTTTTTTTTGTAAGACTTTGAATAAATTTATTCATATTTTAAAACGACATTTTGTCATATTCCAAATGAGAATCACACACTCAGGAAATATTTAAGCTGTAAAAAAGTTGCTATGTGGTGGTCAACTGAATGTGTGAATATGGAATCATGTGTAATGTAATACTATTATCAAGAGAATGAAACCAAAACCAATCAATTCGTTACATCTCGTTATCTCTCATCATTGATATAAATATATAATTTTTGCCCCGGATAATTTAAAATTTGAATGAGATTGGAATTGCGGGTGCAGAAATTTTAGTATTATTGGTAATTTAACGGTGTTTACCTTGCAACTCTGAACACCCGGATTTTCCTGGAAAATCTCTTAAAGATTTCTTTAAAAAAGCCATGGTCCACCTGTGCTGTGTGAGCAGAAGAGCTTAAATTGACTGTTCCATTATATGTATGTTCCATATGTAAATACCTATTTTTTTCTTCCTCTTTTCGCTCTCCACTTCTTCCATCCATATTTCCAAATCCATATTCTTATTTTCCATAGGATCATTCAAATAATAATCTGTATATATTTATCATGTGTATATAATCTTTCTCCATTTTTACCCCTTTGTATATTTCCCACTTTCATAGGTTTCTCCGTCTTGTAACCCCAAGGAGAATCCTCTGTAAGACCTGTGTGTCTTAATAAAGGGTTTTGTGTGTGTATTATTGGTAATTTGATTTTATTTGGATTAAGAATTTTTTTTTTTTTTAATATTCATTTTGAATGATTAAAGTAATGGATGAATGGAATTGAGGGTGATTGAACTGTATTTACAATTGATGTCTCCCAAAAACTTTTTGTCCACGAGCTTTACACTTATAACAAAATGATATAGGTTATCTTTTATGTAAACATCAATTTTATCTATTGGTTTGACCTATGTACACACACAACAGCGAGAACACACAGCTACTGGTTTTCAACTATTGGTCCTCAGAACTGCCTCACAAGATACAGAAAGGTTTGTTTATCGGTGAGTATAGTACATTTTATGTATTATAAACGTGTATTTTAACAAACTAGATGTAGTTTATCTTGTAGAAACAATCGCTTTCTCTAATCCCATTTCTTATATATCGGTATCTTTTCCAGATCTCCATATCCCAGCCATCTATTCCAGCCCATTTATCAACTACAGTAAGTACATTCATTGTCTTTCAAATCCTACTTTGACACATCCTCTATGGACCATTCTATAAGAGACTCTCTAAAAAACACCCAACAACTTTCATTTATTCTGGAGTTGGTCCCTTATTACAATTTGAATGAGTTCAGTTCAAGTCTTTTTTTATTTGTTTCAAAGGTGGTCGCTCTTCAGATGGGTTGCTCAAAGTCTTACCTCCTAATTATATTTCTGTACAACACGTTGACAAGATGCTGGGGTTCTATGGCAGTACTGGAAGGCTAGTCCTCCGTTCAACGAACGTACAAATAAACCTCAACTTCTTAATTATAAGTAAGAATGTATAATATTTATCTTTTTATAAAATTATTTTTGTCTTCATCTAATTCAAACGTGGAACATAACAATTATATTACAAACCACTCTCTCTATCAAAACTTCTTAAAAGATTGTTAAAGTTAATAACGAATTCGATGGTGTTTGATCGTCACTCTAAAAGGGTGAAAATTTGGATATCGGTCTACCTCGAAGGCTCTCAGAACAATCGTCTCAACTCCCACCAAGTTGAAACCACGTCATATTTAGACAATGGGATTTGTATAAAACAGTCTTCCATCCATAAGTCTTAAGACACATTTAATACATACGTTTTATTTTCATTTCATACATCGATTTCCCAGCGTGAGATACTTGCATCAAGGGTGTAGGAAGACATTGATGAGTTGGTTCTGTGTAGTGTTAGTTAAAATAATATTTAAAAGTTTGTATGCTATTTGTGAACTTTTGGACATAAGATGTGGACGTAGACAGTACCAGTTTATTCAGAAAAGAGTAAATTCTTGAATGCCTATAAGTAACAAAAAAAAGTTATCCAATAGTGTTTTAAAAATTGTATGTTAAAATTATGTTTATTTCCCACCCGCAATATTTATATATTCCTGTACAACTGCCATTGCAAGCTTCCGATCCATGTTTGCACAATATATGCTAGGGTATTCTTGTTTTATTTCCATACCAAACCCGGCTAGTTCAGTCAGTAGAGATCGACACACTTGGTTTAAGCTCTTGTTCTGAACAATCCACGTGTCTCACGGGGCACGAGAACAGGGCCTAACGGCGGTCGTTGCAGCGGTGAAACGGCCGAGATGTCCCACCTGCGGCAAGCACTTCTTCAACAAGGCCAACCTGCTACGCCACATGAAGAACCACGAAGCTGTCCAGGAAAGATTTCTTTGTTCTATTTGCCGCAAGAGCTTCTCACGGAAAGATTCTTTGAAGGACCATTTGAAGAAACATTCACTCGGGAATATTCCGTCAGAACATTATGACCAGTTTGTGCCTTAAATCCACAATTTTCTTATAATAAAGTTTTTAAAAAAAGTTTTCATTTTTCATATTGGAAATTCTTTGACTTGGGACAATAATTTTATAATATTAATTTCCCATACACCAAAATTTCTTGAGTTTATTAAAGGGATTTCAAACGCATTGTTTTTCTTTATCCTGGTAGCAGTTACGACTATGCCCAGCACAGGTACGTGGGAATATAGAATATTGGTAAAGATGATAAAAAGATGTGATAAGAATCGTTTTATTATCTTTATTAAGATTAAATTCTATATTACCACGTATCTCTGCTGGGCATAGCAGTAACTGCTACCAGGATGTGGATGTGGTGGTCCTTCAAGATCAGCTACGATATAAGCGAGTCTGTATTTGTGCAGAAGTGGTGGACAAACATGGAGTAGTGGGACAATATGGGACACTCTTGACCCTATGGAATGCTGCATAAACCCAAAGATGGATTTTGTGTGTCCGCCTAAAGCTAAAAGTCTGTACGGATGGAGAGCTCCAGAACTGACAGTTCATCTAGGAAAAGGAAAAATCTGATTTCAATCCACGGGGATCATTATAGCTTTGATAGGCGACTCATCTGAAGGAGGCAACTTGGTTTTTAAACAAATATTTGGTTCTTATACAGTCAATTCATGGAAAGTTGTCTTGAGAGTGAGGTCCCATGAAGGTCGACTATTGTACTTATGTGGTAATGATGATTGTCATTTACACTATCACACACACACAGACACACACACATTAATGCACTTACAAATTAATAAATTTTAAGGAGAAATTCAAAATCACTAGTGATTTTTACGTGGCCCCCTTTAGGTTGAATTGACCCAGTAATTTTTCAGATATATTTAGCATTTTTTGGAAGATTTGAGCCAATCTTCTTTATGATATTTAAACCATTTTTGTCTTCATTTTTACACTGAAATATTATTTTTTATATAACCGCTAGTTGCATCTCTTCAGCGTCACCAATGGCAAGGTGCTTATGGAAATATTCATACAGGTTGACTACGCATTTTGTTTCTATTTTAGCGGTGCTCATCAGGAACGGTAATAAACCTGTGTTTTGGTGGTCAAATCCATAAATTGCCGTTAGATTGAGGAAGAGTGTGGTAAAGCCAGCTTTGTGATTAATGTCACAGAATCTCAGAGTTTATTCGTAGGAACATGGTAGAAATATCAGTGATAAATCACATTTAATATCATATTTAGTCCAATGTGGTACATTTCGGAATACATTAAAACCTCCATTGAGCGACCCATCTCATTAGCGACCCCAAATTAAACGTGAAAATTGTTTCAACTGGGTCAGCCAACAGGCGCGAGAAAGATTTAATTTTAAAAGATCGACAGGCGTTGAACAGGTGACACCCTTCTACCCCCCTTCCAAGGACATCAGGACACGCTGTCCCATCTGTCGCCGAATCTTCTTCAACAAGCAGACCATGGTCCGCCACATGAAGAACCACGAAGAAGTTCAGGAGCGCTACCCCTGCAAGTTCTGCCTCAAGAACTTCTCTAGGAAGGACTACCTCAAGGCCCATCAGAGACGCCATCTCATCAGGAATCCAGGCCTATCGAAACACGAGAACTAATAAAAAGTTTTCAGAACACCCGAGTCCAATTATTTATAGCTCCCCAAACACTCGATCCAAAACCTCCATTGTTTACATGTCTATGCAACACGCACATTTTGATGATGATCCTTGTGTTGTAGAATTCGGAAGATTCTCGATCAGAAGAAAACCTTTCACTGGTGAGTAACACTATCATGGGTACAGTCTCATAGTCCTCTCTCTTTCTCATGATGTCATCCAGACTCCTGAAGATTTACAATTGAGACGATTGTCCGAAAACATGACTACTTCTGGTATTTCCTTGAGGTATTTGTCCATCTGAGATTGGATTAGATAAGAACAAGTCATTTCTGTAAATCCACAAATGTAGGCGGCGATCAAGTAGACGGTCGATCATCAGATAGATGTGTCTGTCATGGGAGGTTTTATTGTATCTCTTGTGTGGCCATCACTAGTAATTACATATTCCATGCTAGTTAAATAGCTAAATGCATATACAGTAGAACTGCTTTGTAAAGTACACATGTTTGCAGAGCCAAAGTATTCTTTAGAGAGAGTTGTCCTTTTACACCGAAGAGGATTCTAAAAAGTAAAAGTGGTCATTTTGGCGAGGATATCTATCCTTTGTAGAGAGGTAGGTGTTATCTCATTGGGGTTTTATACTGTATAACTATTTGAAGAATAGAATTGCAATAGTAGTTGGAATAAGATCTAAAGAGACATTCTTTAAAATAAGATCATTTCTTTCTTTCTTTTAAAATTTCTTTTTGAAATATATAATTGTGTCGTGTCAACAATTATGGTTATAGTTTGAGTCAAAAGGCGATCCATCACTTAAGCTTATATATATTTCTGTAAAGGAAAAAAAATGTTTGTTTTTCTTTACATGTACGCCCTTTTATATAAAATTGTGGTTATAGTTTGGAATTCTAAATAAATGAAACATAGTGGACGAGTGGGTAACACCCTCGATTCCCGACAGTCATGAACCGGGATTGAATCCCGCGTTAAAATTTTGTTTAATATGTGAATAACCTTCCAATATTATTCACTGTTTCAATTATCATAAACTAGGTTGCTCTTGTTGAGCGGTACCTATAAAGTGATTTTGAATTGAAATAAATGAATCTTTCCTTTTTTTTTTTTGACGGGAGAAAAGATGTTTTATGATTAAGATTCTGTTATTTTTTATTTTCTCCTATACCTTACTGATATCTAGGGAGATGACGTAGTAAACACATGTTCCTATTTGGATTTTTCACAGTTTTATACTTCGAGGTAGAGAAATGATTCTTTGATGTTAAGTCTGCTTGTTGATTTATTTAATCCTGTTTGAAATTGAAACACGTGTAAGCTGTGTCTACAAAGAGCTCTTAGTCCTCCTATAAGGTTGTCCCAAAAGTTCGTGTTTTTCTTATTACTTGACGAATAACATTATTACGGTGAATACATAATAATACATAATACAATTACTTTATATATAATACAAAGACATTATACATAATGGCGAATAATACTATTACGCGGTGAAAACATAATAATACAATTACTTTACATATAATACAAAGACATTATACATAACGGCGAATAATACTATTACGCGGTGAATACATAATAATACATAATACAAAGCAATAACGCGCCATCTATACATATAAAATAAAAGGATTTAAAGCGCGAATGTTTCTTTTATACATAATACGAACTTCTATGAGCCAAGCCCTCCCAATATATTTTTTCATCGCAGTAAGGACAGTAGAAGTTCGTATTATGTATAAAAGAAACATTCACGCTTCAAATCCTTTTATTTTAATACATAATACAATTAATTATTACATAATACAAAGATATTATACATAACGGCGAATAATATTGGTATTTCAATTTTTTTTTGTAAGTGTTTACAAACTTTTGGGACAACCTTGTATTTCAATCACAAACTCACCGTGAATCCCCATCACCACCAGTGTCATCTTCATGCTTGTGTCAACAGGCGGTGGTCTGTCCCGGCGAAGTTATGGCAAGCCTTCCTGTCCCACCTGCTATCGAACTTTCTTCAACAGGCAATCCATGCTGCGACACATGAGGCAGCACGAAGATGTCCAAGAACGTTATCCCTGCGACATGTGCAAGAAAAGTTTTTCCAGGAAGGATTCTCTCAAGGATCACAAGAAGATTGTACACCAGGCGTTCTAGGTTGTCCCGACATATCGATTTGTTTATGTTTTACCAAATAAAACTCCTATGGAATGTGGTAACCCTGACGTTCTGGTACACGGAGGAATCACGCTAACACTGCCCCAGATACACTTAATATAAAAGAGAGACTGAACACTATGCCGTGTTAGAAATTGACCGGTAATGCCTAAGTATTTCAATCATTATCTTATCTATTATTCAGTCACCACAAAAAAATTCTCTCCAGATTTCAAAAATAGATATCTTAAAACTAACACACTTTGAGAAGTATACTGATCATATATTCATTATTGAATTCTCATACTTTTTTTATAGCAAATATCCAAATGCACGCGTTTTATTATCTTGGGTTAATTTGTTAAACTCTGGTATAAAATTTTATGTGTTTTAGAAGTTTGTTTTCAAACAAAGAGAACTTTTCATGACTAAAAATCCTCAGGTGGTACTTTACCTTTTTCCTTATCTAAGATCTTATTTCGAATACGGGTATTACTTTATGTTCCACCGACGCTTTTGAAAAGTATTTGGAGATATGTACTAGGAGACATAAAGTATATCTTTATGACTGTGGGATTTCGAATAGTCGATTTGCCAGCGGTATCTCTATACATTCGCACAATGCAATCGTGCCTATTTGATAGAATCTGCTATTTACAACACAGATAAGACGTTGACATTAATCACGCTGATCACCTGATTTTTCCAGATTGGAATACGGATCTTTAAGGATCGTTTTTCCTTGTATAAGGATATTTTGAATATTCTTATCAAAATTAAGATTTATACGTAAGGGTAATACACATTTAATCACAAAATCAGCCCACATTCACCCACGTACGTACATATGTACTTGTAATTGATAAACCCAAACTTGTGTGGAAGTTGGATAACTAATTTCTTGAGAGAGTCCTTTTGGTGTGATGGTCCTGCACAAATTACGGCCCAATACATTAACTTGGAGAATTATTTGACAATGGGAGAGATACTACCTCTAGTTTATCCACCTGTTTGAAGAGATACAGAACACCTTAGGCAAACGTTATTCTCCTGCATGTGCCTTCTTCACCAGAAATTACATCACCGTTTACATCTGAGATAGGAAATAACTAAGCTATTTTTCTAAAGTCCTTGCGCTCTTGCCACTGTTAGAGAAAAAAATCCTGATTGATATTATTGTTTCTTAAAATGCTTTAAGGTGATTTAAATGTGCAACTGCAATGTATCTTCGGCCGTATCTGGATGGATGTTGTTATTACAGCGTCAGTTCGTCCCAGGGATGTTCGCGGAGATCACCGACGCCACGTGCCCCATCTGTTTCCGCCAGTTCTTCAACAAGCAATCTCGACGCCGACATATGAAGTGCCATCAGGAAGTGCAGGAATTCTTCCCTTGTGCCTTTTGCAAGAAGGGCTTCTCACGCAAGGACAGACTACGCGAACATCTAAAATACCATCACCCCAATTTTTTTAAATAAAATTTTCAAATTGGTTGAAATTGACTTTATTTTGAGCCTTCGACGTGCCTTGTACCGCTTCATTCTATATCGGATTGTTACTCTTTAAAGGTAAGAATGTCATACATAAGCCAATCCAGCTGACATCCTTACCGATACTATCTAATACTGTTGAACATCTAGACGGACGTATAGGTACAAAACTACCTTACCAAACCCCCTAAAGACAATTTAATCCACTGTGAAAGCTGTCTTCTCCAAGTTATGCCCAATACCTGCCACGAAGAGGTCATCCCAATCATCCTCTCGGCCCTGGTAGACCTTGCCCTTGCCAATCCTGACATAGGTCCGACCATAAACCCCTCCTGAACTTGGTGTGCAACTACCCAGCTTCCCTTAGACATAGGATGTAGACGGCCCTATTGCTTGGGCAATCTTACATCAATGGCCAGCCTCCTAGAATCGTTTTTAGCATAGAACTTCCTCAATTCAATAAAATAATCCTTTTTGTACCAATATTAATGATTATCCTCAGGCTTCCAGGGATGCGTTTCTTTTTGAAAGTCCTTCTACGGGACAAAATACGATGCCCGAGACAACTAGAAATTACATTAAAAAAAAAAAAAACTCTTCATTGGAAGCCTGATCATTTCACCTTAATACAACTTCCTGCTCAACTGGTTCTATCCTGCACAGGTCGGAAATGTTAATTACTAATTTGTACTAGTTAGCTGGCCAACCCGTGGAGTTGTCGTTCTGCTCTTCATAAACCTGCTTTATCTCAATCTCTGTAGCTAGAGGAGGTTAGAAAATGGAGGAATGAACATGCACAAGCACTGATTAGAGAACATGACTCTGCTGATCTTTATGGTAAGTTCCCGCTTCATTTGAAAGATCCTCTTCCGTTAATGTTATTTAGTGGTTTATACTTTGTTTAAATTGAAAATTCCATTTTTTACTATAGAAAACAGCTTCGTTTTTAAACGCACGGGCCCGCCTTGAAGTGTATAGCTGAACTGCTTCCTACGTGTGTTGTACTTACATTAACTACCCACCATGATCACAATATCACGTGAACTTGGGGATAGGTAATAACTATATATATGATGTGTGTGATTTTTTGAACATATTTACATATGTGTGGACTATGTATCTTTGCATTAGCTAACTGTCAATTACCGTGAACGAAGGGAGCTATTTACTTCACCGTATATTTTCTACAAATGTTTGTGTGTGTGGAACATTCTAATGATTATGGGGAGAGAGAACTTAATCTTCACAAAAGGCAACTTGGTTATAATTTTGTTTTTGAAAACTCGCATTAATCCTATATGGACTGACGTAACGAATTAGTAAAGTTTGTAATTAAGGTCAACAACATAAAACTCTTAGAAAAAAAACGACTCAATAAACCAACATAACCAACTTGCCTCACACAGTATGGGAATGTGCTGCTATCTGCGTTCTTTTTTAAACTATTGTGTGGTCTTGATTTGAAATATTTGGTCCACGTAAATAATGCCGTCACGGATTTCCCTTGTCTAATGGTAGGTACGAGGATTAGCGCTACCAATAACAATCAAGCCAAGTAGTTTTCTATCTAAACTTTATTCACTCTGCATGCCAAAACAAGCTTCTTTTATAAAGTCAATTTTGGCTATCTATTTATATAAAAATTACTATAAGAAAATTTACATAACAAATGATATTAAAACTATGCAAATATTATACAGTGACAATATAACTTTAAAAATGGGTATATACAAGGTTAGCATAAATGTCACGATTCTCTTCTGTGGGGTTTTCAACTTTGGGGATATACATCAGCATTTTATGCTTCGCCTGAATTATTAATTCGTTTTTCTGGAATTTGCATATCGGGTCGTGGCTTCTTTTGGAAACGGAAAATTAGGGAAATGTAAGGTTAGCATTGCAAAAGTTTTGTAATAAGAACCCGGCTAACCGTGGGCTGTTCCCAGATAATATATCAGCGGAGATCACCGACGCCACGTGTCCCATCTGTTTTCGGCAGTTCTTCAACAAGCAATCTCGACTTCGTCATATGAAGTGTCATCAGGAAGTGCAGGAATGCTTCCCCTGCAGTTACTGCAAGAAGAGTTTCTCACGCAAGGATAACCTGAGGGAACATCAGAAATATAATCACCAAGAGTTCTACCCAATAAAATTCTGATTAAAATCTGTCTCGGTATATTGTTTCAAAATATTATGTGGGAACATATGTAAAATGTTGCAGTTGTTACATTTAAGATGGCGCGTTCCTAAAACCTGATTTCTTGTTGTTCTGTCCAGATTCCAGCATCTCTGCTTGTCCAGTCTGTTGCCGGATCTTCTTCAGCCCTTCTAGTTTAAGGAGGCACATGAAGTTCCATGATCATGAGGGCCAGCTCTTCTCTTGTGATGATTGCATGAAAGTGTTTTTCACCAAAAACAGTTTGAAGGTGCATCGTAAGGCTCATCACGAGGGAAATCTCTTCTACTGCGATATCTGCAACAATCCCTATAAGCGTCACGACACCATGATTCTACACAAGAAGAAGTTTCATAAAGTCCCTGAACCTTGATCCTCACACATGTAGATGACACGCTGGTGGTTTGTTTAATGAATGCTGTTGAGTTTCTGTAGATGCTTCACCTCGATCACATTAGAACACTTCTAGTTCTTAGAAACATCTCACCCTTGATCATCAAGGCACTACCAACCTTTATTTCTAGAAAAGTCGGTTTTGTGAAAATACAAATTAACATTTTCTAAAATATATTAACGGAATCTTTTTTTCTTTGTTATTATTTTGTATTGCTATTGTTTCATAACCAGAAAAAAAAAAACTTTATTTTATATTTATATATAAATGTACTATATTCGACGAGAAATCCTTACTTTTTAAAAAATGACGCTAACCTTTTTCTACAATACTAGAAATAATTTCCCTTATCTGACGTTTTGTTGATTCATTCAATCCAAATGTGTAACTCATTCGGCACCATGACAGTTTGTGCGGAGGTTTCTTGAACTAAAGATGTTTCCTCTATACTGCCGATCTTTTTTAAAATGCCTTAGTATTCTAGAACCTGTAATCTCTCTCAAAATTCTAAAAAAACTCACTACTTCTTTAGTTAAACAATACTATAGTCTCTCTCTTTCTCTTCCCCCCCAGCGGACAAAATAAAGTTATATATTTGATTTGTAATGTATTTATAGCTATAATGAATGTATATAATAATGTATATAGAACACTTTATGTTGTGGATATACTTGCTCGGTGACTATGTGCGGGGGTTGATAATCTTGACACACCTCTCAGGACCTTTTTTCTCAGGAATCCACTAGCCCCTTCCACACTTCACATTGCTGTGTTCATGTCACAAATAAACACATTCCATTCGATCTTTGTTGATTAGCTTTTTTCAATGATAGAGAGAAAAACCTGGTTTCTTGGAATATACCAACTAACCATTCTCTCAGATATTTGATGTTGTTTTGTTTGTTTTACTTCTCTGACCATTTATAATAAATGGAAACAAGGAAGATTCTATATTTTGTATACTTATAAATATTTTAGTCTTTTTGTGTATATTTTTTAAAATATATCATATATAAATAAATATTGTTTTTTGTGTGTGTTTTTATTATTTAGTTTTTAATAAAGTGTATACTGTTTATATATATAATTTTAATATAAATATTTATATATATATACTATATTTCACACAAACACACTCTCTATTTAAAATACTTATAACCTATTTAATCTTGAATGCAATAAAATGTTTAACTCCGATGTTGTATTTTTGTTGAACAAACCAACACACACCATTTCATCCACAATATTCCTTCACAAACATTCCAGATATATAATAGTAATAATAATATTAATAAATTGTATTATTGTGAATGTAATAAAATGCTTAACTCCGATGTTGTATTTTTGTTGAACCAACCAACACACCATTTTATCTACAATATTCCTGCACAAACATTACAAAATCTAACTTATTTATATTATTGAATGTAATAAAATGCATAATGACGATGTTGTGTGTACTTTTGTGTTGAACATATACATTTGAACATATTGAACAAATACAGACATATTTACAAATCAACCAGACATTCCATAATCTAACTTGTCTGTACTTGTATGTGTAGTAAGCCATCGCTACACGACTTGTCCTCTTTGCAAGAAAAGCTTCTACAACAAGTTCTCTCTGAAGCGACATATGAAAGACCACCAGAATTCGATGGAGGTTCACAGCTGCGAGCTCTGTCAACGTTGTTTCACTGACAAGAAAAGCCTGATGAGACACAAGAAGACAAGTATGGGTTGTCTAAAGGGATTTGCTTGTTCCATCTGCTCGAAGAATTTCAAGAAGCGGGAGAACTTGCAGCTCCACATGACTACTTTCCATCAATACCAGTAGTATAGGTGAGCATTTGCTCCAGGAATGTGTTTTAGATCCCTCTTCTAGAAGTTACTAACCTTTTTTTTTCATTTATGTGATTCTACTAATAAATAAAGATGTGTATCTAAACCATCGGTGTTTCTCCTACAATAATACATGTACAGTATGGGATGTATATTGATGATGTTTAGATATGTCCTATTACGATGTTGTACATAACATTGTCGCAGTATTTTAATTGTATTGACATTTTTAAAATGGCAGTATTGATGTTTGATATAAGATTGTTTTAAATGGAGAAAATAATAATTAGAAATATGCAGTGTGTGTTGTAAAAAAAAAAAAGTCTCAGGTTTCTAATTATCAAAAAAATGATCTTGTATGTGTTTCTATTGTTGGTGTGATTAAAATATGTGATATTGTGCGCTGTAGAGATGGCTAAGTTTGTTTTCACTGATTATAAACAAGAGGGTTTTGGTTTTTTTTTTATTTGATTTTTGTATTATTATTTTTTTTTTACAAGATTGTACAGTATCCACATGTATAATTCTTATCGTCCTAACATATATGTTCCAGAAGCAAAATACTGCTCACTGTAGTTTGTGTTGCATAAATAAAATCTTATTTGCATAATTTTTTTTCGAGAAGAAATTATTTTCTCAATAAGTTCATCAAATACACTTATAGCGTCACATATTTTACTACCATTAATATGTGTGTATGTACACAATATATATATATAATCCTTCATGTTAAGGTGGTTTTATTAACGTAATTATAAGACATCGTACATTTTTATTTTAAAATCTAGATTACTGTATGTTGTATCTACTTTACATTGTAACTTAATCTGTTTGGTTCAGCATCTCAGCTCTACAGTCCATCAGTAAACGGCAGGGCCTATCGCCAAGAAACAGCTTATCAGTGCGACTTGTGCCTCAAGACCTTTAGTACAGCTTTTAATCTCAAGGCTCACCGCCAGACCCACGAGGATGTCAGAGAAGTTTACCAATGCGACGAATGTGACAAGTCCTTCACAATTGTCTACAACCTAATCCGTCACAAGAAGACCTACCACAACCCTGGAAACAGAATCTGCTGTGATTTCTGCCCCAAGACCTTCTCCAGAACCGATTGCCTTAAAGTCCACATGCGGAATGCTCATGGTTCTCAAGTAAGGCAAAAATACCTTCCACAATAGAACCAGCATAAAAAATCTTATAAGCATTAAGAATTCCAGTGATATGCCGATCACCATGCTGCGACTTTTGCTCTAAAATATCTTCAAGAGCAAAAGCTGCCTAAATGCCCATATAAGGAATTCTGATTGTGTCTCAGTGAAGCGAAGATGAGCGAGGGATGCAAAAATTCCCTTAGAGAGAAATCCTTTCTGACGAATCTAATGTTTTATCATTGACATCAAGGAAATATTTGCAACAGAATCTGTTCTAAAAGACCCGAGAATTTGTTAAGTGAACTAGACAGACCTTTGCAAGAGAATAGGTTACAAGAAAAAGAACTCTCAGAAGAATTATGCTATAGAATCAAATTTTTATAGTTCGAAAAAGAGCCTACAACATAAGAATGTTTTTTTTTTTTTTTTTTGTAAAAATTCTTTAGTAGATGGATCTCTCAAATGAGGTCTAAAGAACAAAAGAACCTAATTCAATGACCTTACTTCTCTTAGGTCCTGAGGAAATTCCGATCTCATCTTTACAGAACAGCCTCTCCTCTGAAAATCTGCTTCACCTGTGTGACTTGTTCTCGTTAAAACCCACATTTTATATTTACATATTTCCCGAGAACAAATATTCTTACATGCATGTGTATCCTCTATTGAACACATTTTTATTTAATAAAATATCTTTTTGAAGTGTTAATAAAATTGTTTTAAAATGTCTTAAAATCTCCTTTTTTTCAGATCCCCATTATTTGAAGAATCTTAACCCAACATAGAAAGAAAAAAAAACTTGTTTGTGATGGTTATAACAATGAACCATTCTATCAACTAGGGACCATTGTGAAGTTCTTTGAAACATTGTTCCGATGTAACGATGTGTACACCTAACTTTCGTGCAGGTTTTAGAATCTTTCCAATCAAAATTATTTTGTCTTTTAGGACTATTATGTCGATTTGGGGTGAATGGCCCATATGCAAATATGGAGGATATGGCCGATTAATGAATATCTGATAATACTGATATATATATATATATATATATATATATATATATGATGTTATATTATAGTATATATATATAAATCAATGACTTCATCCGTTATATAAATATATGGAAACACGTTAGAAACACACAAAGTTTCTTTTCCTCAGCATTTCTTTTCAAAGAGTAGAGCGATAAATTTAGGTTCTGGATCTCTCAAGAGCTCTTCCCACTCTAACCACCATCTCTGACTTCACAAACAAAGAGTAAGTTATTCACTTCTATCCTGAATTCACATTTAAATCAGTTCGATTTCTGTCTTCAAATCGAAAGAATGACGTATGTGTATTTTGGGTTGTATCATTCATCCCTCTTGTTATACGTTAAAATAAAGCCTAAGGGGAAAGACTTCAACTGTAGAGCTTTTCTAATCGTCACTCAATTTATTGTGAAAAATGGCGCGCGCGCTTTGGATATTCATAGTTAATCTTGGGGGTCAGTGGAAGGGTGGTTTAAACGGTTGGTTTTCGACCGCTACGACCCGGGGTCGAATCCCGCATTGGGCACTTTTTTTTTTTCTGATAAAAAAATGCTCCAACGGCCCCCAATTCTTGCAAAAGTTCAACCTAACCAGCGAGTACAAGTAATCAAACGGGGCTCTGGCACCTTTGTAAGTGCAAAAGTCGAACTGCTTTTCACATGTGTAGATATGTGGTGCACTTAGAGTAAAAGCAGTCGCCTACTTTTATCCACCATGATAATCATGGCCTGTACTACGTGTACTAGGGATAATAAAAATATAGTTAATCTTTTCGGTCTAAGTTATTTTTCACTGTAAAAATAGACCTAGCACACCTTGTACGAGGTTTTAGTGTGTATGCAGATGTTTAAAAAAAAAAAGAAGAAGAAAAAAAAGGAAGTAAAGTGGTTATTCTGTGTTTAAAAATGATCCATTGTTTAACATTGTTGCATTATGTACTATTATTGTGGCGTTTAACCTGATTTACCGATGTGTTATGCTTATGTTTGTGGAAATGTTCATTAAAATTGTCTGTTGTCCATGCCTACGCTATTTTGTGTTCGGTGCTAACGCTTCTAACCGCGAGCTCTAACCATCACCTTGCATGGCCCAGGCTTACTCTACTGTCCTTCCTGCCAAAAGCCTTTCTGGGGTCGCAGCGCCAAGTACAATCTCAAGAAACATCTGGAATGTCATCAGGAAGTGAGGATGGTTCATAACTGCCCCCTCTGTCAGCGCTCTTTCTTCAACAAAACCAGTCTGGTTCGTCACCTCAAAAACAACCACAACCAGAACCTGCACTGCTCTCCATGTCGACGGTCGTTCGCCAGCCCCGAGCTAATGGAAAGACATATACAGGAACGTCATGCCTAGTCTCAGCATCTTCATTTCACCTATACACACACACCTTGTGTTAATTATCACCCCCATCATACACATAAAAATATACCCATTCCAAGAGTCTAGTATCAGTATCACTATAAAAGGAAGATCAAAAAATGCAATATTACAGCGGTATGGTAGATTAAACTGGCGAAACCGCTGGGAGGGTTCACCACTGATGAACCAGTCCCTCCCATTAATTTTTCCATTGCAGTAAGGGCAGTAGAAATTGTTTATTTTAAAAAATAATCATACGCGTCTATGATAGTTTCGAATTTTGATAGTCTATTTGATTTATTCATGTTTTAGTCTTCTTTTGATTACTCTCAATGAAATGGTAACGTTAGTTTTGATTGCAAACAAATAAAAAATAGCAAGATACAAGACTGATTTCAAATAAATGAACTGTGTATGATATTTTGGGGACTAGAAAATTTCTAATATCTAAACTCCCATCTGATACTTTTGTGGCAATGTAATCACCACCTCGTTACGTATAGATTATCTCCCGATTTAACACGAGGGAGTTTTACTGGTTTAACAAAGTCGACTATAAGTCTAAAAAGCTTAAAACGAAATCTTCATACTTTATGTTTATTATTTTGATAATCCACACACAGATTTCTTGGACACCGAGACACAATAAGAGAAGAGACCTCAGCACGTTTGATCGGAAGTATTGACTTATTTTACTAATGGAAGGATGTGTGGGCATTTTTGTGTTGTGAACGATTCTCTTTTCCACAAATTGTGATCGTAATTTAGTATTTCCACACATTTAATAAATAAAATTAAAGCATTAGGCGTTCAGGTGAAAGTTTCTTATTTATTTATTTATTATTATTATTATTTACAAATCTACAGGAGAAGGGCTTTCTTGCCCGAAAGCTAGAGAGATTTGTAAATAAATAAATAAAAAAAAAATAATAATAATAAGAAACTTTTCCCTGAACGCCTAATGCTTTATTTTGATATTGATTCAAAGGATTATTTTATCGAATTTAATAATTCATTTTTGGCATTCCTTAAATCGGTTCAAATCTCAAGAGTTCAGTCAAAGTGCGTTAACTAAAGTATTTGAGAAAAGAGAGAATTGCGCACTACTTGTTATAGAAAACAAATTCTTTATCTTCCAGCAATTCTGAGAGAAAAGGCATTTTCGGAGCGTGCAGCTGGTGTTGATGATGGCTCGCGCCATTTGTGTTTGTTTCATTCATTTGGTTGATGTTTTTGTTTCATAATTCAACCACCTTATGTGATGCATGCTTTGTTTATATAAAACCCCTAAAATTAGAAGACTGCCGTCCAGAAGGATATTCAGAACTCGTGAAATGTATTGATCTCTACGTCTTTGGAACTCAGGTGAACCAACGTCTCAAGTCCTTACTCTCTCAATAGCCCTCTCTCACGTTGTCTAACAATCACTCTTGGTACTTGAACATTTACCTGGATTCCAACTATATATGTGTTTAAAATAACTATTTCAAAATATATAAGCTTTCAACGTTATTTTTTTAAAGATCCCGTGTCTCTTGAGTGTGTTATCAAACAAAAACTACAAAAAAAGAACAAGAAAATATTCAATGATGTAAATAGGTGGAAAATATAATGGTGTGTATGTGTAAATAGAGATTATTTCATTTAGACTTTTAGACTGTTGCATTGAAATCAATAAGAAGTAAAAAGAAATGGTAGATGTAAGTTGGCTGTACTTCACAGATTCTTCTTTTCACACTTGTTTATAAAATCCATTCCATAAACCAAAAAACAACGCTCCCTTCATATACTTCTGATAGAAGACCATCTGTCATCAGCTACGCTGAGTTTCAATCTCTGGAAATGATATTTCATTATTGTCACATTAATTTTATTCTATGTACTTTTTAAAACCTATTTTTAAAGATATTTGTGTGTCAACAAATTTATTTTAAAACCAATCAACATATTATTCTATGAAAAAGGCATCTCCTTATCGTGCAACTGAAAGTTGCTGATGGGGGGCTTGCACTATCTGTCAGAATAAATATCAACTATTCTCGTTGATTTTTTAAATTATTCCAGAATTGGCCAAATACCCATTCTTGATTAATCAAGAAAAGCTAACTACGGACCATTTGGCCAATTCTGGAATAATTAAAAATCAACGGAATAGTTGATGGCGCAAGCCATCAGCAACTTTCAGTTGCACGATAAGGAGATGCCTTTTTCATAATTTATGCACCTTATCCCAGTACAATATCACATTTGTACTATTATTTCACAGATTATTCTATGTTTATTGTTACTCGGCAGTTTTCTTTGATTGTCTCGTTTCTTTTATGTAAATAAGTGTTGTTTCGATCAAAATAAATGATCATCCTCAAGTTGTCTTACCTCACAAAAATCATTCATTTTGGTTAGCAGCCCCGTAAGTAAAGATATTTCCTCCTCCTGTCTTACCTCATTTTCTACTCGACAATATAATTAAGTTTCTAGGTGTGTGTGCGTTCCAATTTTAGTATATGTACCGCCGAACAAGCGTGTGTGTGAGTTCCAATTTTAGTATATGTACCGCCAAACAAGCGTGTGTGTGCGTTCCAATTTTAGTATATGTACCGCCGAACAAGCGTGTGTGTGCGTGTTGTGTGTAAGATGGGATAGTTCTTGTTATTTCTATGAAAAATAGACACTTCGGCCAGTTAGTTTTTTTTATTTTTTCTCAACGTTTCGTATATATTTTGTCGAAACGTTGAGAAAAAATAAAAAAAACTAACTGGCCGAAGTGTCTATTTTTCATAGAACTATGAATGCCCCGGCCAGGCAACCTCTACCTACAGGATATATGAGATTGTTAATTCACCATTCTATTCTGAATGACTTTCATTGTTTTTAATAAATAAAATATTGCTTTGAAAAGTTGTAGATATGTACCTAATTATTGAGAGTTGAGATTTTTTAGCAGAGAAAGAATTTCTATTGAATCTCATACTCATTTAGCCGATTCACATATTTCTGGATATTTCTTCATCATTTTCACATTTTATTTATTACATTTTCTCAGTTATTTTACTGCAACTTTATATTTTAACTCAGATTACCCGGGGAAAATATTTATATTTTTACTTACTTTTTTTTTAAATTCGTAATATTTTTTTACTTATCCTCACGACTCCATATAGGTTATATACCAGTTACGTTAAAGCGCTGGTTTTATCCAGCATTTCCCCGAGGTCACCTACCCCAGAGGTGTAACTTGGACTAATTCGTAATAATGATTATCGTTAGCAAAATGACGATTGAAGAGGAGTGTCTTATAATGTCTTCAATCGTTGTTATATTTTGCTATTTTTATTTGAAGAATTCAATTTAGTCAATGATTATCTTTGTTAACCTCTATCTATTTCCACTTGTTTCTTTATCTCATTGCAACACCGAGTAGTTAGCGACACGCACGCTCCAGGAAGCTGGGTTAACCAAATATCTCATTGCATCTTTTTTATTCTCCCTGCCATCTCCACGTTTCCTTCACCCCTGCGAGACATCTTTGCTGCCAGATCTTAGGATCCCTTACCACTCGACGTTCTGCCATGACTGGGGCTAGAAGACCATGCCTGAAATGACCAATTAGCCCGGAAGAAACTCAACTCCTTTTTCTTTTGTAGATTCATATTGAGAAATATTCCAGAACTCCCTTAATAAAATAATTATATAACAATGGAGGTAAGTATATTTTTATCCTTTATTTATATCTTCAAAGTGTTCAAACAGCGAAGGATAAAATCTAGCTGATACAAAAAGGTAAATATCTGATCCAACTTGGCGAGGAAGTTCTACTAGGAACCCCTGACATAGATACTGTGTCCAGGCTTCGATGACTTCGTCTGTCCATATTGTCAGCGCCAGTTCGAAGGTATCCGAGCCAAGTGGAACTTCAAACGTCATCTTCAGTGTCACAGTGATATCAGAGAGCTGCAACAGTGTCACATCTGTCAACGCGCCTTCACCAATAAGAACAATGTTTTGCGACATATGAAGATCGTCCATAATCTCGACTTTCGCTGCTACCAGTGTCGTAAATGGTTCTCGTCACAAGCCGAGCTCGACCAACACATGGTCATCACACACGCCTTCGTGTTGTCTTGAGCTCAGCTTTTCTCTTATCTGATGCATCTACCTTTTTCTTTTATTTGAGGCCTCTCTTTCTTTCTTTCTTTTTTAGTGATGCAAATTTTCTTCTTCTATCCTGCCCTTCTTTCTTTTATTTCTTCTTCTTCTTCTTATATATATTTTTTTGTGGTTCATATTTTCTTTCTCTATATCCTGCCTTTTTGTGTGTGTGTGCTACATATTTTGTTTTTCTATACTGCTTTTTTTTTGCACAATTTACTTTTCACATACTTGAAAAACAAATTCTTGTTGCAATCATAAATAAAAATAAATCCATCTTCATGTTATTGTACTCACTATTGATACTTGGATCTGTACTATATGTAATTTTATTGTTTAATAAAGAGAGATAACTTTCTTAATCTCAGTCTCTATTCATTGAGTTATTTAACACAACATTACATTCCACTACATTCTAACTTAACCACCGGTGGTAACCTAACCTAACTTACATGGTATGATGCTAGGAATTCCCTATGGTCAGGCCATTCCGTGGGAGGCCCGTAGACCGAAGCAGCCAGACTATCCGTGCATCTACTGCGAACGGACCTTCATGCACAACTCCAGTCTGAATCGACATCTGAAGATCAATCATAGGGTCATTCGGCCTCCGAAATCTCGTTTCTAGTAACCTCCCGGTCTCTCCCTCCTCTTGTTTAAAGTCTTGCTGAGACTATTTGGGCTCAGATCGATGTATATAAGCTTTATTTCTAGGCATTTATAGCATACATATATATATACCTTTATAATATAGTGAGTTATCAAGTGGGGGAATCATGCTTTCTTTTTTTTTTTGTTAAATGATTGACCATATTCCAAAGTGTTTCTCTAAAGACATTTTGAGTTTTTCAGTAATAAATATTTAAAAATTCAATTTTTGTTCCTTTTTTTTATTTATTTGTTAAAAATGATGAATTCTCGAAAAAAATTGAAAGAATTGTCTTTCCCTAAAGAAATTTTGAGTTATTCAGAAGTAAATATTTACAAATTAAATGTTTGTTTCTTTTTTATTTACTTGTTAAAAATTATGATTTCTATTGAAACAATTAGAAAGAATTGTATATATGCATATATATGTGATGTTGAAGGGACTATATGAAAATTGTTATGATTTAATTTTCTTTTTACACCAAAAACATGAGTGAACTTTGTTTTTTTAAATAAATATTTGATTAGCAATTTGTTGGTCTTTGGTGAAGATATGAAATTCCTAAATAAATAAATAAAAAACATTATTATCTATAGTTTTACTTATTATATATTATAGTGTTATTTAGATTAAATTATATAGATCTTTGTGTATAGAAGCTTATGTATTTTGGTTATTGTTCTATATTCACGTCATTCAATGGAAGAAATAAATTGTAGTGACGATTATGGAATTTGGATTTTTATTTCACCATACACGCACACTCAAGACTTAATTGGTTGTTTTCACACATGCTCTCTAAAACATGGTAACGGTTAGATGATTTCTTCTAGCTTAAATAACACAAGATTATTATTATCTTGCTCAATTGGGAAAAATCTGTATGGGGCAAGTCCCTAATAAAGGCTTTTGTGTGTGTGATTTCTTCTAATTTGACTTTATCGGAGGGACTGATCTGTATTGTGTGTGATGGCACACAGGTTTTGTATGGTTGGATGTATAGAAGGAATTGGAATGTAGTGTGTGTACTGGAGTGTGTTTAGCTTGACTAAAGGATCTAGTATTACAGAGAGAACAAGCTTTGGTGTCAACTGGGGGGTAGTACTGATTCAACTCTCGTATTGGTTAGATTAGTACAGTGCTATCTAGACAAATATCAGCTACAGAGATAATGTCACAACAGAGTAGGTTAGATTAGCACAGAACACTAGATAGTATGTAGAAGTAGAGAGTAGCTAGCTATATCATAGTAGTTAAAGTAGTAACTAACGTGTAGTACTATAGCTAGTATAAAGACAAGAGTTAGCTCACCGCCCGCGATGGTCTAGGAGAGGAGTACTGCTCGTGCCACTACTGCGGCCGCCAATTCCGCGGCAAGTGCGCAAAGTCCAACCTGAAGCGGCATCTGCAGAGCCACGCCGACGTGCGCGAGCTGCACAACTGCCACGTGTGCGAGCGCGCCTTCACCAACAAGGAGAACCTCAAGCGTCACTTGAAGCTCAACCATAACCAGGAATGGCGCTGCACGTACTGCCGCAGGTCGTTCTCCACTCCAGGCTCCCTCCACCAGCACGAGCTGTTCTTCCACTCCCTCGATGGTCCTCTGTGAACACGTCGGGCTGTTAAAATTGCGATATAAATAAAGTTATATTTGTTTATGGAGGATATATGTTTCATAGAATGCTCACATGCACATGCCTACTCCAAATATGTTTTTTTTTTTAATATTATTATTTTGAATAAATTCTAAAGCGGGAAATATTGGTCATCTCTTCACCGGTTTTGCAACGTCCTCGACAGTGTTGGAGCTCTGGTCATCTCTTCACCGGTGCTACAATCCTCGACAGTGTTGGAGCTCTGGTCATCTCTTCACCGGTGCTACAATCCTCGACAGTGTTGGAGCTCTGGTCATCTCTTCACCGGTGCTACAATCCTCGACAGTGTTGGAAAGCTGGTCATCTCTTCACCGGTGCTACAACTTCCTCGACAGTGTTGGAGCTCTGGTCATCTCTTCACCGGTGCTACAATCCTCGACAGTGTTGGAAAGCTGGTCATCTCTTCACCGGTGCTACAACTTCCTCGACAGTGTTGGAGCTCTGGTCATCTCTTCACCGATGCTACAACTTCCTTGACAGTGTTGGAAAGCTGGTCATCTCTTTACCGGTGCTACAACTTCCTCGACAGTGTTGAAGCTCTGGTCATCTCTTCACCGGTGCTGCAGCTTCCTCGACAGTGTTGGAGCTCTGGTCATCTCTTCACCGGTGCTACAATCCTCGACAGTGTTGGAAAGCTGGTCATCTCTTCAACGGTGCTACAATCCTCGACAGTGTTGGAAAGCTTGTCATCTCTTCACCGGTGCTGCAGCTTTCTCGACAGTGTTGGAGCTCTGGTCATCTCTTCACCGGTGCTACAATCCTCGACAGTGTTGGAAAGCTGGTCATCTCTTCACCGGTGCTGCAGCTTCCTCGACAGTGTTGGAACATTGGTCATCTCTTCACCGGTGCTGCAGCTTCCTCGACAGTGTTGGAACATTGGTCATCTCTTCACCGGTGCTACAACTTCCTCGACAGTGTTGGAGCTCTGGTCATCTCTTCACCGGTGCTACAATCCTCGACAGTGTTGGAAAGCTGGTCATCTCTTCACCGGTGCTACAACTTCCTCGACAGTGTTGGAAAGCTGGTCATCTCTTCACCGGTGCTACAACTTCCTCGACAGTGTTGGAGCTCTGGTCATCTCTTCACCGGTGCTACAATCCTCGACAGTGTTGGAAAGCTGGTCATCTCTTCACCGGTGCTGCAGCTTCCTCGACAGTGTTGGAACATTGGTCATCTCTTCACCGGTGCTGCAGCTTCCTCGACAGTGTTGGAACATTGGTCATCTCTTCACCGGTGCTACAACTTCCTCGACAGTGTTGGAGCTCTGGTCATCTCTTCACCGGTGCTACAATCCTCGACAGTGTTGGAAAGCTGGTCATCTCTTCACCGGTGCTACAACTTCCTCGACAGTGTTGGAAAGCTGGTCATCTCTTCACCGGTGCTACAACTTCCTCGACAGTGTTGGAGCTCTGGTCATCTCTTCACCGGTGCTACAATCCTCGACAGTGTTGGAAAGCTGGTCATCTCTTCACCGGTGCTGCAGCTTCCTCGACAGTGTTGGAGCTCTGGTCATCTCTTCACCGGTGCTACAATCCTCGACAGTGTTGGAAAGCTGGTCATCTCTTCACCGGTGCTACAACTTCCTCGACAGTGTTGGAAAGCTGGTCATCTCTTCACCAATGCTACAACTTCCTCGCACTGTTGGAGCTCTGGTCATCTCTTCACTGGTGCTAGAAATTTCTCGAAAGTGTTGGAAAGCTGGTCATCTCTTCACCGGTGCTGCAGCTTCCTCGACAGTGTTGGAAAGCTGGTCATCTCTTCACCAATGCTACAACTTCCTCGCACTGTTGGAGCTCTGGTCATCTCTTCACTGGTGCTAGAAATTTCTCGAAAGTGTCGGATCATCTTTTTATCAATCCTCTATCTTTATCGACGGGGAAATTTTCATCAGTTGTATCAAAGACCCTCTTTGACAGTTTTGGAGTCCCAACTTCATCATTTTAGTTCTTCATCGTCCTTTTTGAGTACGACTGACTCATTATTGGAAATTCAGCACTCGACAACAAGGAGTACTCAATGGTACTGCCTCTTGGAGTATTCCATATCATACTTTAATGCGTGCGTGTTATATATATTCTGTTAGAAATATATATTTTACAGAAAACTATCAAGCGGGAACATGTGGTTTACCACGTGGTAAGGTAGTTACTGTACTTGGACCTGTGTAGCCATTTTGCATCGTTCCCTGGACCAATACATATCACCATTATTCTCTACCACCTAAATGCCTTCCCTATCTCCCGAATGCCCCCGCGTCTAACACCGGTGTCCTAACAGACCCTGCCACCTGCCCCGTGTGTTCCAAGAAGTTCACCAACAAGTACTACCTCAAGCTGCACCTCCCCATGCACAATGACGTCAGAGAGCTCTTCCAGTGTCCGCAGTGTGAAAAAGGCTTCACGGTTCGATCTAATATGTTGCGACATTTCAAGATACATCATTACAATTAGATTTAAACCTCAACCTAGCTGTATGTATATTGTAGCACATATAGAGAATAAATCCAAATAAAATGATCCTTAAAATGTTTGATGCCTTTCCTTACTATTGACACAATCGTTTTCCTTCTCTATTCTATACCATCTGGCCACAGATAGTGAGAAGACTTTGACCGTACTTTCTCAGTAAATTGACTCAGAGCTAGCCACTCTCTGATGTTGACATAATCGTTTAAAAATATAACATATTTTGATGGTAAACTTTCACCTATTGACTATTCGCTGAAATTTTACCTTCAGAGTAAAAATTCGTCGATAAACGTTTATACATTTCTCTAACTAATAAATGAAAGCGCTGCGATGAAACCGTCTTGTGCCAGATTCTCCTCCCTCGGACTCCCCAAGCTTAGACACATGGGGTTTACTGTATTTTATCTCTTTATATATAATAGAATACTGTTAAACCTATCTTAAGCGGATCGTGTCTTAAAATCGGAAACCAGGTATAAGCGATTTGTTGTTTAATACATGTACCTGCGTTCAGCTTGTGGTAACCAGGTATTTAGCTCTCTAGTGTCACCTGGATGGATACTTAAGCCTATAGCTCGATTATGCCAACAATCTGAGAGGACTCCGGTGTCAGACTAACTACTGTGTTCTAGCAGATCCCACCCTCTGTCCTCTCTGCGGCAAGAAGTTCAACGACAAGTATTACCTCAAGATGCACATCACCATGCACGATGACGTCAGAGAGCTCTACCAGTGTCCGCAGTGTGAACGAGGGTTCACTGTCAAGTCTAACATGCGACGTCATCTCAGGATGTGTTCACTCAAGAATTCCCAACCAGAGAATCCCTTCGTGACAAGTAGGCTGTGAGACAGTCAGGCTTGTCTTTGTTCTTAATGTTTGAGGTCTGTCATCTTCATTTTGTCCTCCTTCGGCCTTCACGGTCCTCTATTTGGATTTCAGTAAAATATTTTACATGAATGTCCATGGTTAAAATATACTGACTCATCGAATTCAAAGAAATCACCCAAAACGTGCATTTTTTCGTAATATATTTCATTCACGGGCGATCATGTAAAAATTTGAATATATAGGCAATATTGTAGAATTTGTTACATTATGTAATTTGGGCATTATATAAGAGTTATTTTAAACATGTACAAATATCTTCAGACGCACTCATACATGATTATATGCAAATAATTATATATATCAAAAATACGTCTACTATACAAGCTTGTTATATTTTGATTCTTTTTTTTTTATCTTGGTAATTTATATATTTTTGTTTGGATTGTGTTCATTTTCATGTTTCCCATCTTTTCTAATAAGTTCGTTCATAGCAATGATAGACAATAGGCAAAGCGACAAAGATATAGTGTACACATAACGCTATAATCTTGTATTTTGTTTGTTGCTGGACCTTCTTGGTGCACGCAGCAAGCATTTCTTAGTCGCCCTTCCTCCTTGTGTTCTCTTGACTTGCTTGAAGGTCAATAGTTTCTATACTGCCCGTTACTGCCCTGTCTCCTTTGCATTTGTTTATTGAATCACACCGCTATTTGACTTTTTCTTTCCGATTTTTTTTTAAACACAGTCTTTACCAATTCCACAAAAAGACTGAAAACCAATTTTTCCCTCTTTAGTTTTTCTCTCGGTTGGGTCTAAGCAAGACTTAGTGGCAATATTTCAATATCACAAAATTCCTTCTACTATGTGTAATAGAGAATGTATGTTTAATAAAATTTTTATTTTAATCAAAAGCTGTCATTTTTCTCCCCTTTTCCTTACACATTTATATTTAAAGTAAACGAATAATTGCGCTGCAAATATTAAAAAATAAAGATACAAAAAAAAATAAAGATACAAAAAAAAAAAACTTTCTAAATGAGTTTCTTTTATTTAAACGGTGGTGTGGAAACTATTTTCTGTTCTGATTATGAGGGAATCGAGATAGGGCAAGACTCCATTTATTTCTTTTTCTATTGTGAAGGATATTTTATGGTGGTAGCCGTTGAGGGTATCTAAGATGAGTTGTTCTTTTTCTGATTCACACACACAACACACACAAATTCACAATATACGTCATCTATGTATCGTCTCCATCTCATTATGCCCAGACCTCCATTACGATTTATAAAAGAAACTCATTGTGAAAGGTTGTAACTTTATTTTTTAACACATTTATATAAATATGTGAGAAATTACAATAAAGAGAGGTTCTGTGTTCAATCTAAAATAATCCAAGAAGAAATTCCGGTACTCACATCATGGTGAGCTGGTAAGTATAAAGCTTTCGTTTTACTTTGAAAGCATGTTATACGATAAATTCTTGTTAGTTAATGGTTGTGTTTAGTTTCAGTGAGGAAATTTGGCTTTAATCGGGTTTATTGTTCTGGTATCTTCCCCCTCTGGGATGTGTTATAGAGGATGTCATGCCTTGTCAGCCTGTGTTGATCCCTTGTCAGCCTGTGTTGATCATGCTTTGGTACCTTGTCAGCCTGTGTTGATCATGCGTTGGTACCTTGTCAGCCTGTGTTGATCATGCTTTGGTACCTAGTCAGCCTGTGTTGATCATGCTTTTGTCCCTTGTCAGCCTGTGTTGATCATGCTTTGGTACCTTGTCAGCCTGTGTTGATCATGCTTTGGTCCCTTGTCAGCCTGTGTTGATCATGCGTTGGTACCTTGTCAGCCTGTGTTGATCATGCTTTTGTCCCTTGTCAGCCTGTGTTGATCATGCGTTGGTACCTAGTCAACCTGTGTTGATCATGCTTTGGTCCCTTGTCAACCTGTGTTGATCATGCGTTGGTACCTACTAGTCACTTTGCCTTGAAGATGTATATTTCTGCCTCTCACATCATCCTGTGATGCAGAGGCGGTGTGCCCCGTCTGCTACAAGGCCTTCTGCAGCCGCTACTCGCTGAAGGAGCACATGACCATTCATAGCGAAGTCCGTGAACTCTACGAGTGCAGATTCTGTCGAAAAGCCTTCACTGTCAAATCCAATATGAGGAGACATATCAGAACCTTCCATTTTCCTATTAATAAACTCTCTGAATCTTGACTTCTCACTTTCTTCCTTTAGTACCTTCACGCTATTGATTCTCTAATGTTTTGTGGGATTATTGTAATCACGGACCAATTAAACATCATTAAACATTTAGAAAGGTTTAGTCAATGGTTTAAATTATGATAATTTAATGACCCTGTTTACTTGTGCGTTGATCTGAAAGGCCGTCCTAAATTTTGGAACGGTCAGATGTTCCTTAATACGTCTATGTATTGACTCTCCTTGAAAAAAAAAAAAGAAGACTTTTTTAACAAGTTAAAAGGCTTATCACAGCATCATGCATCTCAATAAGCGCCCAAACATTTTATTCACGGAGAAACTTGATGTTGAAAGAATAGGGTCACTGGTGATGTCACATTTGTGTCGCATCCTTGAAGACTCTTCCTTTGGTCTCTCATCCTTCATCCCGGAGTCCCCTTATCGGCGTAAAGACCACTCAAAATCCGGGTAAACTTTTGATTCAAGAATCACAGTCTCAAGATCTGCTTGGAATCCTTGTAATGGCGAGGTTCAACACTCGGCGCCTCCAGACAAATAATCTTACCTCAGACATCCATCTACGAATCCTACCACCTATTTGTCGATATAAAGGCAAGACTCAACACTTGGAGCTGCCAGAGAAGATCTCATTCCCAAAGTCTCTTCCTTCTTAGCTGCATTTAGGCGTAAATGCCCAACGCAATACAGACAAACCTTCTCAGTTTGTGACCCTCCAAGCAAGCTTCTCAGTTCGTGGGAAACATTCATAGTCTTCCATCTCCGGGTATACTCAACGGCCTGTAACACGCCACTTCCTATGTAGATAGCTCTTTTCCCGAAGTTCTCAGGATCTTCCAGAACTTTCACCCGTCACTTTGTTTCAAGAAATTGGGTTCTAAACAATACATAATCCTTATCTAGATGATATCTCCTTCTCATTATTCAAGACTTACCGCCAAATATGTTTGTATGAAATGAATCAATAAAAGTTGGTAGTCTATGTCTCTCGTGTTATCTCAGATTTAAAATCACACTACAATGTGTTACATGGGGGGTGGATGCTAGTTTGTGTAACACTCTTGGTGTTACAGACGTCTACAAGTGCGACCGCTGCAGTTTCGCCTCAGGTTTCCTCTTCAACTTCAAGCGGCACCTGCTAGTTCACCAGGAAGTGCGGGCCATGCACCAGTGCCCCTATTGCCCCAAGAGCTATACTCTACAAACCAACTTAAAGCGGCACCTCAACCACTCACACCCACCTCCCGACATAAACCTTACCTTGTAGATAGTTGTTAGACAATTATTCCATTAAAACAGTGTGTCGTTCATCCCCACACATGTAGATACACATTGTTTGCCTTTAATCTAGTTTAGTGATTTCGGTAGATATAGCGGCTCAAGATTTCTCTCGGGAGACATATCGAGTGTAGATACGAGAAGCCACGGAGGCATTTGTTTTATCTACCTAACATTCCATTTGAAGGCCTAGAGTTATCCAGGAGACGTCGCAGGCCTATTTATGATTCTTGGGTTGAGTTGCAATATATTTTCTTTAAAACGTTCATTATTTTCGCAGATTAATAATTTTAGCAAATTGTTGTGTGACAATCCAATTGATATTTTAAAATGATAATATTTTCTAGTGACAAGAATTCATCTCTCTCTGGAAAAAAAATAAGGTAACAGATATTTGATATTTCCCCCATAGACGGCTTTGAACCATCAGAAACATCTAGGTAGTTGCATGATCTGAAAATGATCTTTAACTAGATTGTAAACTTTCGTCAGTTTTATTCATATTTGAAGATGCCAAAGATGAAATCAGTTGAAGTTCCTTTATGTGATATACAGGGTGTCCTGAAATGTCGGTGTGTATAGTCAAAAATGGCTTAAACATGGCCAGAACATAGTTATTGGATTAAACAAAGATAGCTATGATGTATCCCATAGTCTGGAAGGATCGCCCAATGCTGTCATATATTGTAGTGTCCAAGATTTTTATTTAATAAGATAAATTGTTCGAAGGACATTTTTGTAGCCGCTCACTGACTCCTCACTGTAATAATTTAATGTTATATTACAATTGACCAAAGACTTGTTTCAAATAATATCGGATATAATTTATCTCTCTAATAATATTACATTTAATTTCTCTTACAGAACTTAGTCGACTCGGCATGACTCAGTCAACCACATATCTGCTGTATTACACATTTCTATGTGGAGATTATTAAATACATTTTTTTCCTATGATGTGTGTCATTTATTATCACTATTACTTCTATATCATTTTTATAATCTAATTGTCTTTAAATGTGTACGATAATTATTTGGATTTCTTCGTTATTTTAAAGAATAATGTGTTTAGTTAGTTTTTTTTTTTTCAGAATTGATGCACAGGTAAACGGTCTGCTATCCAGGTGTCTGAGTTCAATGCGACCTTTGAAAAAAAAATCGAAAATATTTCTTAATGTAAAATAAACATGGCCGTGTGCCATGGTTGACTATCGAAGGATGTAAGTATTCAAACGTCCTTAAAACAAATCGGCCTGGTGACATATGATCAGCTGGATGTCAACAACGAGACAATAAGTCTTTTTTTTTTTTTTTTGCTTATCCCTAGTATACGTGGTACAGGCCATGATAATCATGGTGGGTAGAAGTAGGCGATTACTTTTACTGTAAGTGCATCACATGTCTACACATGTGAAAAGCAGTTCGACTTTGCACTTATAAATGTGCCAGAGCCCCGTTTGATTATTTGCACTCTTGGTGGGGTTGACTTTTGCAAGAATCGGGGCCCATTGGAGCATTTTTTTTTTTTTTATCAGAAAAAAAGAGCCCAATGCGGGAATCGAACGCGGGTCGTAGTGGTCGAAAACCAACGGTTTAGTTCTAGTCCTCCCGCCCTCTTCCTGTCTCCTGACCTCCGCGGACCCAATCCGGCCTAACCTGCCTCTTCCCCAGTCTGGTCATAGTGCTTTGTATATATTCCACTTTATGCGGCCATCGTGGCTCAAAAATCATCTATTTTGGTTAGCAGCATCGTAAATAAAGAAATTTCCGAGTTTTTCTTTATCACACACACACACAAAAGTATATAAGCTTGGCGGGCTACGGACAGCTGAATACAAATATTTGTATTCAGACTGTTGAAGGACATTATTATCCGAAAACTTGCCAAGATTATATCTTTTCAATAAAGATTCTCGTCGCTGTAAATTTTTATCTCTTCTTAAAAATGATATCCGACAATTCTTCCTATTGTAAGCCTTAATCTTTGTTAATTTTGTGATTCTTGGAATTATTAAATTAAAGAGTATCACACAATTCTTTGGAATGCGATTTCTAGGTAGTCCACCATTCTTCGGTGCCACCGTGACGTAAACAATATCTCTCTTTTTATTTTAAACAATTATATTATAACTAGACGGGTGACCCGGGCTTCGCCCCGGGATTGACCCGTGTGCATATCTACCCGAGTGATATATATTTAGATAAGATTTTTTTATATAATTGTTTGTTATTAGCATTATCTATTTGTTTGCATCAGCATAATTTAATCTAATCTTTGATAGAGGACGCTGTTCGTGAGCTAAGTAGAATAATTTGAATATATAGTTTTAATAATTGATTTATATATATTTTTTAAAATAGCCTATCGTCATCCCCGTTATTTTTTACCTATGTATGGAAATTTTGGTTTGAATTAGTGAACTACTGCGAATTTGTATATACCGGACATACAAACATACAAACATTGATATTTATATATATACTAGCCGAATGACCCGGGCAACGCCCGGGTTTTACCCGATTAAATGTTTTTATTCAAATACTATTCGTTACAATTATAAATTGGCGCCGTGGATGTCACTCTTGTGAAACGTCCCGCTCCAAACTTTGTGTCTGAGAAGCGATATTTTTATAGAAAGATGATCTGGCTTTTGTTTTCTGCTCGAATGAATGTTTTTCTGTTAGAATTTTATTCCTGCCTACAAAAAAAAAAATGAACTGGTTTCACCCGTGGTCTCTGCTTTTTGGAATTTTTCCCGATATAATTTTGTATCTGATAATCAAACATGATACAGCAATATTGTCATCATCATTTTCTGACTAAAAAAAAACAACTATTTTTGCCCAGAACTTGTCAATTTTATTTTTTATTGGCTAAAAATCCGATAAATATATTTTCCAGATTTTTCTCTATGTCCTGTCAAAACACGTTTTACATGTACATTAGGTCAGCTGATATTACCTCCCATCTTCACCGCTAGAGGCGCTGCTTGCGAGCGAAAAGGCAAATTTGCAACGCAATTTGCAAATAACTCGAAGAATATTCGGGATAGAGACCTGAAATTTTCACTATAAGTTTTTCCAGCTTCTACTCTATATACTGTTAAAATTTCAGTCAGATTAGTTACGTATTGTGGACGTGTATAGCCGTACATACACTGACTTTTATATATATAGGGATTATCTCTCTTTTTAAATATGATCAATCATCATCAATTTTGCCTAACTTTTTTTTGTGTGATTTAGTTGTGAAGTTGCTCTTTGCTTTGTACATTTATTTGTGTTAATATATATACAGTTAAACCTGTCTATAGCGCCCCCTCTTGGGACTCGCCAAAATAGGGTCCTATAGAGAGGGGGCGCTATAGACAGGTTTAACTGTATAATTAAAAAAAAGTTTAAGTGTTGAATTAAAGATGTTATACTGTATATATACAGTTAAACCTATCTATAGCGCTCCCCTCTTGGGACTCACCAAAATAGGGTGCTATAGAGAGGTCACTTTTAATGTAAAATGTTTACATTTTAATGTTTAAAATCGGGCGCTATAGAGAGGAAGGCGCTATTTAGAGGGGGCGCTAAAGACAGATTTAACTGTACATATATCTTTGAAGTTCTAGAGAAAATTATCTCCATAAGTTTCTTATACACATTTATCCAATATACCTTAATAAATGCAGGCAATATAAGACACAATCAAGTATATTCAATTGTGTAGAATGGTTTAGAGATTAAACTAGCGAAATTTCTTAGAGAGTTTACTATTCATAAGCCATGCTTTCCTAATTTACTAATCGCAATATAAGGTTTGTATAAGTTTTAATTATAAATGTTAAAAAGAACTAGAGCGATAAATTTGTCCCATTCCAATCTCCTCCCACTTAGTCACAAAGTGTTCCAATAATCAAACATTCCATCACCAGGAACTATTTCTCTGATTGGCGCTGGCATTCAGCTGGTTGCTAATGGCGACACTCATCGATCCATTTGGAAAATTGACAAGAGAAGAACTGCGTGGGCGTCTTCGACAATTTCATTTATACATTGATCTCGATGATAACAACATCATTCAACAACTTTACGGCTTTTAATTGGGAATTTTTCCGCGCAAGATTCCATTCAATATGGAAACCAATCTATTGATGATTTATATTTAATTAATATAGAGTTAAACCTGTCTATAGCGTCTCCCTCTCTATAGCGCCCGATTTTAAATACATAGTACGATGCGATTTACCTAAGTTACCTGTCTATAGCACCCCCTCTCTATAGCACCCTATTTTGGTGAGTCCCAAGAGGGGGCGCTATAGACAGGTTTAACTGTATATATAAATACTATATTAAATACTATATATATATATGATGCATCAGTGCGCCATCTGTTATCAAAATTCGAAACTATTATAGACGCGTATGATTCTTTTTAAAATAAAACAATTTCTACTGCCCTTACTGCAATGCATTGCAGTAAGGACAGTAGAAATTGTTTTATTTTAAAAAGAATCATACGCGCCTATAATAGTTTCGAATTTTGACTATATATATATATGTTGTAGTATTTTCTATAAGGGTGTTTTCTAGATAATATCTCTATGCACACACTTAATACTTTGAGAATAGGATCCCATTTAATTTTGTTTGCTGTGTGAACACTTATATAATTTTAATGCCTCTTATTATATTCGATACAATAAGGATATCTCTTAAAACTACACTCATGGACCTTAAGGAATTGGAAAGTATTTGATGTCGCTTGTCGTCTGTTTTTTGAAGGAGACATATGCAATTTTGTTCACTCTTGGTTATCTCGTGTGTCTTTAATAAAGGTCACTGTATATCAAATGTCTTTTAGAGTTATTGTTTGAACACCGATATACATGCTAAAAGGTACAACTTCCTTAAGTTTTGTCATTGAGAATATATAACATTTATTTTAATCAATAATTTAATATCAGTTCTGATGATTGGTAGTCTCTGAAACGTTGATAGAAATAAAGATTTTCTTCTAAACGAGGCGAGGTAACTTCCTTCTTCGATATATTTAGTTTGTACTTTCACGGGAAATTTACCAAGAGAGCTTCTTTTTGGAAGTGAAAAAAAAAAAGCGATTTTATAAAGGTAAGATTTGGTGGAACTACTGTAATTGGTTCTCTTTATACAGAAGTTTTCTTTGTAACGGGATCAAACCATTGAAGACATTCTAGTGTTGTATAGAAAGCCATTGTTGGAGCTATGGAATCTCTGAGAATTTCAAAATCTCTTTTCCATCTTTATTCTCCATGGTAGCCATTTACCCATTCTTAGAGCCCAGGAAACCTAATTGATACCGACAAGCCTGGTGTGTACCAGATGCCGCTCTGGGCTACAGCTGTCCCCACTGCGCTGTCCACATGGTGGATCCCTCTAACTTCAAACGCCATCTGCTTGTGCACCAGGAGATTCGAGAGATGCACACGTGCGTCCTCTGTAACCGCAGCTATACACTCAAGAACAACCTGAGGCGGCATATCAAGCTTTGTCATTCTTCCAGGCTTCCTCCAGCTGCCACTGATATCTTTCCCAGATCTCAATAAAATCTCTACCACCCCCCACTTAACCTTCTCCTGGCTTCCAATCTCTTCGTGTTCTACCCTCTTATACGATCTTGACTCGCCCCATCGCCTACCAACACAATAAACGACATAGAGTCCTAGATGTTCGAGTTAAAAGGTGTAATCCATAACTACAAACATTGATGAAAGGATGTGCTATTGAAAATGATAGATGGACCACACGTGGTTGTTTTATAAATAAACTAGCGGATGTACCCGGCTTCGCCCGGGTTTTACCCTAGTGAAAGTTTACCTCACGAACATTAGTTAAAACAATTTTAGAGAACATCCAATCCCTACTGAATCTATACTTGGCAAGATAACTTTATGTTTGATTATCTGCTCCACCTAGCTGTACCCGTTTAAACGTTGCTGTCTTTGAACAAAAAGGCAGTGTTAATACCTGAATAATAATTAATTAATGATCAAATGTATACAATACATCAAATTGAAAACTAACAATAAAATTATCCCAACATAAATGCCATTTGAATATAACATAAGTAAAAAATAATATATATTTTTTGATAATTTGAAACTCGTAAATTTGAATCTCTCGATAAAGTGAACATTTTTTCCCGGTCCCTTGAAAAATACTCGATAAGTTGAATAAAACCAATATTAATTATCATTATTCTTGTCTCAAATAAATTGCCGTGTCATCCTGAATTTTGTCTTTCCTAATTTTCTACATTACAAAATCATCATGTTATCTATTCTCCCAATATATATGTTGTAGATAAATGATAAAACGAACTTTGACTTTTACGCAATTAATAGGTAGAAAATCTTACTTTTGATAAATAATCTTTAAGATAACAAACTTAGTGATAATAAAACTTATAGATAAAAAAAAACTTGTTATCATCGTCGCAATGGGGGCGCTGCTTGCGAGTTAAATCTACAAATCTGCAAATAACTCTAAGGATATTCAAGATATTCATAAATTATTTTTCAAAATCCTTCCAGGGGATATACCTAATAATATCCCAAAATTTCACGGCGATTGGATGTATGGTTTTTGAATCTATAGAGTACAAACAGACAGATAGACAGACAGACATTCAATTTTATATATATATAGATATATTTTCTAATATTTTTTGTTTACTAAAAATTACAAAAAAAAAATTCTTATATATTTAAATTTTTTATACTACTAATAAAATAGAAATTTTCAAAAAATCAATATTTTGTGTTTACTAAATTAATTTTTATATAATTAAAAAAAATCTATTATTTAATTAAAAAAAACAGATTATTTGACTATTGACCACCATATTGAATACACATATATTGTTTGTAAACAAAACCATTTACTTTTGATAAATAATCATCATCATTTAGTTAAATCTACAAATCTGCAAATAACTCTAAAGATATTCAAGATATTCAAGAAATTATTTTTCAAAAACCTTCCAAGGGATATACCTAATAATATCCCAAAATTTCACGGCGATTGGATGTATGGTTTTTGATTCTATAGAGTACAGACAGACAGACAAACAGACAGACATTCAATTCTATATATATATATAGATAACACTGTATATATTGTACAACCAAGAACCTGTATGTATGTAATATATGTGTACTATTTGTTTAAGTATATGTGATATAATTTTCGTATTTATTTTATTCCTTTTCTTCTTGTCGAAAGAGTCTTGTTGTCAAGTTAACACACAGCTCCGTGTTGTCTAATACTATGGTAACCATTGTTTTATTGATTGATGTATCGTTAAGGTGATGTCAAACCTATTGTATTAACGTCTATGTGCTGGCTATCTTGTTGATTAGCAACCTTCATGTTCCTGAACGTCATGCGTGCAGATTTCGGTCCATGGCGACTTGCCAAGGTAACTTGCCCTGTCTGCTACAAGGTCTACAGCAACAAGTACAAGCTCCAGCGACATATGAAGAACCATCAGGACGTCAGGGAGCTGTTCTCCTGTACTGCTTGTAACAGCGCCTTCACAGACAAGTACTACCTGCGCAAGCATGCTGGACGATGTCGAGTACGCATGGGAGATCCTGACTCCTTCTCCTAGTTCACATAGTCGACTTATCCCACAAGATTCTGAGCTTAAACTTCACATATTTATGTAGCTATATTTAAGGTACAGTGAAACCTATCTTAAAAAGAAGTCCGTTGTTAAAACCATACGGTTCCTTGGTTACCCAGTACATGCATCTGTATATCCTGCCATCTTGTTTCTTTCCCCTGCTTGCTGCCCAAGACAGGTTTCACTTGTATGTCACTATTGTCTATGGAATTGTTTGAAATGTTGTCTTTCAAAATAATCTAAAATGTAATTTCAAATGTTTAACCTATATAATGTACAAAGGATATCAAGTTTTGGTCTTTTTAACCTTTTAATAAAAGTCTATTTTTTACATGTTATATTTTGAACGACATTTCAACTTTATCTGGAATCTGAGATCAAAATGTTTTTATGTGCGTGTATTGTGTGTTTACCATATCTTGGTGGAAATAAATTTTATCTTTCAGATGTGTTTTTTTACCGGTTTCTACACATCCACATATAATGAGCTTCATACTGCCAATATGGAACCTCCCTGTCGACTGATGCGGTTTATAACTCATACAGGCAGTCGTCATTGGAGATTTAGTGTCCATGAGAGACCAACCATCCGAAACATTCTCTGATAAACATTCTCCAGGAGAGACTTGGTATAGGCTATGATCTCTCATAGGAGACTACTGTAGTCTGTGATAGTCAGCCAGGGTCTTCTTCTCTTCAGGAACCCGGGTTTTACCTCTCTATTGTCTTCTATCTATATATAGATATCGGGAGACTACTGTAGTCTGTCCTAGTCAGCCAGGGTCTTCTTCTCTTCAGGAACCCGGGTTTTACCTCTATATTGTCCTCTCTCTATCTATAGATATCGCGCAATGCGTGACTTATAAATGGGGAAGATTACTTTTTGGAATAAAGTTGAGTGTCTTGAAGATTAAATTTTAGAAAAGAATGAAATTGGTAAGCCACTTTTGTCTCTAAGTCCAATGAACAAGATGGTACCCAATAGAATTTAATGGTAGATTTCAACAATTGGTCTCAGAATAGTTTCATTCCACACCATTAGACGGGATTCCTGAAAGATGCTTATTGTACCCCAAATATACAAGAGGTACAGGTTATGATAATCATTATGTAATATATTTATGATTGCTAATATTACAAGTATTGGAATCACGCAAAAAGAGAGTTCTGAACAGGATTGCTGATAATGACACTCTACTACAGGGCCGTCGTGCACCCAGGGCGAAATCCGTTCTTCCTCTCTTACAAATCCTGGAACCAATCTTTTAATATTATCGACCATCAACATTGTAAAATATAATCAGGGGATTGTGATTTGGTATCATTATGATTATTTGTCATTTTGCGGCTCTCTTGCGACGTCTGATCCATCGTCCAGGACAACCGTCGCGTTCGACCACCGCCTGAGCATCCCTGATCCATCCTCACTCGCAGCAATGTCAGACCAACCTGTGCTGACATTGTACTGTGTGCCGCAGTCAAACCCCGCTGTCCCTACTGCAACCGATGTGTAAGTGGCCGCTACTGGACTAAGCACATCAACTGGCATCTCTCCAGACCATACAAGTGCGATCTCTGCAAATCTCCTTTCGCGGACAAGTTCACTTTCCAGGCCCATCTTGAACAATGCTTGAAGATCTTCAGACAGAATCTTGCAAGTCATCGTTACCCTCGACATATCGGATCCTGGTGAAGTGGCAGCAGGTATTGTTAGGGAAATTATCTTCGGTGAAATCTCCCTGTTCTACTGATATATTTTATTACAATTTCTCTTCTTTTCACATGTGTAGACATGTGGTGCACTTACAGTAAAATCAGTCGCCTACTTCTACCCATGATTATCATGGCCCGTACCACGTGTACTAGGGATAAGCAAAAATATATATAATTTCCCGATTTTTTTTTTATATAGAGCGCAATCCATAATCAAATATTTATGAAAATGAGGCATTTAAAAAACTATTTTTAAAACGGTTTGTCCCAGATATAGTATATTGATGTATATTTTGTTGTTATATATTTCACATTGTTTTATTATGTTTTTACAAAGGTTATTTTATTGTTATCAATATATATTTATAATTAAAATAGAAATCTCTAGTCATTCTGAAGGTTTTGTCCTCCACAATCACTTTGATACCCCTGGGAATTTGACATTGATCAACATGGTATATAAATGCTCTTTTTTTCTTTCACCCATCATTAAAAAGCGGAGTCTTCTATGTTTACCACTGTTGCTGTGATTATTTCGCACAAGATTTTATTCAACTAACATTTATCATTTTTTCATACAAAAGGTGTTGTATATCTTCAATTTTCGAATCATTTGGTAGAAAATCTCTATCGTTTTGTTTATTTTTGGAGCATTAAGAAAATTGATGGAGCAAAGTTTCCCATATCTTTTTTTTTTTTCATCATTTTTAATCCCCGAATTGTCGAGCTTGAAAAATTCCATTATGCTTCTAGTCAAATTTTTCTACATTTTCTCACATAGATTCTCTTCGCCAATTCGCCAAATAAAAAAAAAAGTATATTTGCAGTATTTACAATTTTTAAAAAGTATTTTACATATTCATGCTAAAGTTCATATATTCCAAAATATATGATCTATCATCAGGAAATACATTATCAAATGAAGCGAGGTGCGGAGCCTTTCATATCCATATCCCAAAGATTTATCAAGTCAAGAATATCATTCCAACTCACGCCAACCTAAACGGTCAAAGAATGATTGATATTTCGATAAAACTAACAATAATTCCTTTAAATTACATATAGTAGATATAGAACCACATTTGAAAATTATCCCGCATGTGTTTCTTTTGAACGAAAAATCGAAATCCATTTTAAGGAGAAATAACGATTATTTCTAACCTTAAGGATGAAATATGAAAATATGAATTGTGAAGAGTAATGATAAACGGAAAAATAAAAGTGTCCAGGGATAGGAAACGAACCCGTTTTATCATTACTCTACACAATTCATCCTTTCATACTTCATCCTTAAGGTTAGAAATAATCGTTATTTCTCATTAAAATGGATTTCGATTTTTCGTTCAAAAGAAACACATGCGGGATAATTTTCAAATGTCGTTCTACAATCGTAAGTCGCATTATATTGTATTATAAATAGTAGATATAATTGATGTTCTCTTATAATGTCAAACCTATATTTGCATGCATTACTCAGAGTAATATGTAAATAAACTCTTATTGTGTGCCGTTTTTGTAACAAAAAGCTTCTTGATGTTTGATGTCATTGTTGTATTTGCTGTCTCATTGTTGTCGTGTTATTGCCCTCATTGTTAATGTCATCCCAACCTTTGTGCCAAGTCCCATGCTGGAAAAGTAAAAACATTCCCTAACGCCAATTGTCAACGTCTCAATTCAATATCAATTTAAAGAATATAGTTAAGAATCTAGTTGAAATATACCCAAGAAAAATGGAAAATTCATTCACCCATTCTTATCTCTTTTTATAACATTTTGGACCTTAAAAAATTGCTCGAAAATAAGTTTGATCAAACATTTGAATTCTCTTTAAGTTGCTAGAAAACAGTTTTTTTGTCGTTTTTTTTTTAAATATCTCATTAACTTGTTATCTTTCTCACATTTTATAAGGAAACGAAATTCAACCAAGGTTTATGATATCATAAAAATGTGTGTATAAACCATCTATATACTTTGTGACTTTTTATTTAGAATATTTGAGATATACATTTTCACAACATTAGGAATATTAAGGTGCTCGCTGTCTTGCAATGCATTCAACTGTTATTTAATGAAAATTAGTTCTCTCTCTCCTGTGACATCAAATTTTGCACTCATACAAAGAATTGCGAGATCTTAAATCTATTTCGTTAGAAGTTTTCGGGTCTTTTGCCTTTTCTCAACCAATATTTATAATGATAAGTAAAAAATGCCTCAAAGTTCTCAATAAATTTACCAAAGCTTTATATATTTATTTACAGACAAGTTTCTAATGAACTCTTTATTTACAGATATTCTTGTTCCATTATTTGATCTTCATTATTATATTTGAACAAGTTTCTAACAAAGTATTAAAGCATTTATTTACAGTTATTCTTGTTCCATTACTTTCTCTTCATTATTCTGGTATATGTCTGGTAGACTTGGTGTAAATGTAGACACAGACAACAAACACAGATCTGTCACTTTTTGTGACAATTTCTATGCTGTTAATGTTTCTTCATTATGCTATTTGGACAAGTTTATAATAAGATCTTTATTTACAGATATTCTTGTTCCATTACTTTCTCTTCATTATTCTATTTGGACAAGTTTCTAATATACTCTTCATTTACATATATTCTTGTTACATTACTTGCTCTTCATATCTGAACAAGTTTCTAACAAAGTATTTATTTACAGATATTCTTGTTCCATTAGTTGCTCTTCATTATTCTATTTGGACAAGTTTCCAATGAACTTTTTATTTACAAATATTCCTGTTCCATTATTTGATCTTCATTATTCTATTTGGACAAGTTTCTAACAAAGTATTTATTTACAATTATTCTTGTTCCATTACTTTCTCTTCATTATTCTATTTAGACAAATTTATAATAAGCTCTTTATTTACATATATGCTTGTTCTCTGCATTACTTGTGTTCCTCACCATTCTATCACATGTGCCAAGTTACAAAAGTCATTAATGTAGATTAGGTTCATCTATGTAGTTTTGCCTTGAGGAATTGAGATCAACCATAATTTCTAACAGGCATATATTTTAACTACAATAACCTTTTAACTATTATATCATTCGGATACCTTTATTTACTGCTTCATAAATGACAACAAGTGCAATTCCCATATATTAGCTTTAGTTTCAATTGCAAGGCAGTGTAGTTTTACTGTTTCAACATAGGGTTCATATATTCTGTAAAACATTCATTTGTATCCAATATTTACATTTACATTTTTAAAAATTTATTTTTTTCTTCAAAATATTGAAGCTATATCATTAAAAGACCATTATATATGTGATACCTATGAAGATATCAAAAATTTAGAAAACATTTGATAAATTCACAAAAATCGCATATACTATTAACTTTTCTATATGCCAAATCTCATTTTAAAAAAAAATGGATATATTAAGAATTAAAAACGGATTGTATTTTTGTTAAAAAGATCTATTGTTAGGAGGTATTTTATCTGTGTGTATTCCCCCCCCATGAAATGCCTTCATCCCATGCATTAGTAGATTCAAAGAAGAGCTTCACCTCCCAGTATAGATATGTATAGTAACATATATATCGGTGTATTGATGTGTAAAATAAAGTTTATTTTAAACTGTGTATTGTTGTTGTTTCACTATACACCACTCTATGATTTCCCCCTTTCAATTTAGTATCAAATTATCAGTTGTTTTTTGAAGTGTAACTTACTTTTTTATGATATTTGGTTATTTCACATTATGTTGCATTATTGTGTGTGTTCGGTGGGTGAATGGTGGTGGAACGATAGCCATGTTTCTTTTCTTGCTGTAAAATCACCGTGTCATAGGATATGTGTGTCCTCTACGATTCAAGTGTTCATAAGATGATGTTATAATCTTTATGAGGTCAGCTTTTCTTGGCCCTATACACATCAACTAAGCCAGCCCCATCGCCTCTATGACTTGACCTTTTCGATCCCACGACGCCAAGCCCCCTACAGCGACTCTCTTCGACGCCGACATTCTTCGTCCCTGCGACCTCAGTTTCAATTGTCTCTACGACGCCAACCTCTTTCGTCCCTGCGACCTCACTTTCTACTGTCTCTACGACGCCAACCTCCTTCGTCCCTGCGACCTCAGTTTCTACTGTCTCTACGACGCCAACCTCCTTCGTCCCTGCGACCTCAGTTTCTACTGTCTCTACGACGCCAACCTCCTTCGTCCCTGCGACCTCACTTTCTACTGTCTCTACGACGCCGACGCCCCATCGTCTCTACGACGCCAACCTCCTTCGTCCCTGCGACCTCAGTTTCTACTGTCTCTACGACGCCAACCTCCTTCGTCCCTGCGACCTCACTTTCTACTGTCTCTACGACGCCGACGCCCCATCGTCTCTACGATGCCAACCTCCTTCGTTCCTGCGACCTCAGTTTCTACTGTCTCTACGACGCCAACCTCCTTCGTCCCTGCGACCTCAGTTTCTACTGTCCCTACGACGCCAACCTCCTTCGTCCCTGCGACCTCAGTTTCTACTGTCTCTACGACGCCAACCTCCTTCGTCCCTGCGACCTCACTTTCTACTGTCTCTACGACGCCGACGCCCCATCGTCTCTACGATGCCAACCTCCTTCGTTCCTGCGACCTCAGTTTCTACTGTCTCTACGACGCCAACCTCCTTCGTCCCTGCGACCTCAGTTTCTACTGTCCCTACGACGCCAACCTCCTTCGTCCCTGCGACCTCAGTTTCTACTGTCTCTACGACGCCAACCTCCTTCGTCCCTGCGACCTCACTTTCTACTGTCTCTACGACGCCGACGCCCCATCGTCTCTACGATGCCAACCTCCTTCGTTCCTGCGACCTCAGTTTCCATTGCCTCTACGACACCGACCCTTTCGACACTACGACGCCAACCTCCTTTGTCCCTGCGATTCCAGTTTCTACTGTCTCTACGACGCCGACGCCCCATCGTCTCGCCAACATCCTTCGTCCCTGCGAACTCAGTTTCCATTGCCTCTACGACGCCATCCCCAATGTCTACGACGCCGACCCTTTCGACCCTACGACGCCACCCCACTCGTCCCTACAATGCCAACCCCCATCCTCCATCCGACGTCAGTTTCTACTGACTCTACGACCCCAGTTTCCATGATCCCTTTATAGCTTTTTTCATTGTATTCACGGCATCAACCCATATTGTTTCTATGATGAAAATTATCTTATGCATCAACACGAAAAAAAAAAAGGGGACAATCCTATAAAGAAAACTTTTAATTTTGCCGAGCTTTTGAAAGGATTCTCCGGGGGCCATTGTCAGAAATTTCAGCTGCGTACATAGAGGATTGAAGCAACTTCATTAATATGCAATCTTTACTTGACCATATCTCTTTGGGAGTAAATTTTATTTTGTTTGTTAATAAAGTTGCTTATGCTTTCTTTTGTGTGTTCCCATTCATTTCAGTACTAAAATGTACATTAAAATGTGAAACACGGTTCTTTTAAACAAATTGTTAAATATGTGAACTGATTAATGTATATTTTCTTACTGTGGAATTTTTACGAGAACGTACCTCTATTCTATATATACTTAATTTATAAATAAAAATTAATTTCTCTATGTCTCACTTGCGGCTGTTTTTATTTTTCAAAAATGAAACTATTGTTCACAAAATCGATTATATGGAGACGATATTTAAATAATTTCTTCCATAAAATTATATTTTAGCATTTCTCTTAGGTCAAACCCCAACGAGATTTAGTTTTAGTATTCAATGAGAATAACTCTGATTTTCTTTCCAGATCGGTGCATTTGCCCCATATGCAGGAAGACGGTCTGCCACAAATATTATCTGAAACGGCACTTGCTTCTACACCAGGGCATTTGTGAAATCTTCACTTGTAACCGCTGCCAGAGGACCTTCTCCCAGAAGTCCAATCTCAACGCTCACAAGAGAAACTGTCTCCGATGTCGTCGATAAACTCTGCTGAAGACTTTTTCTTCTTCTTCTTAACTCATTAAAATCAAAATCTTAGTATCTGTGCATGAAACTTCACGCTCTTTCTCTTATCTTTCTATAAGTTTTCTTCTAAAATTTCATGTTGCCTTATTGTTATCTCTCCCGAAATTATATACATATATATTGAAATCTTTTTGATCATACATTTCGAATCTTTCTTTTCTCGTGTGTTTCTTCCCTCTTTAAGATCAATATTCTCTTTCTCAGGAAGGTTCTTCAATCGGAAGTTTCGAGCCTCAGATGATGGCAGATGTTCCAGGAAATATTCAATGAGAGGCTATCCGTTTGATCCAGTCTGTTACAGTTCTCCCAACAACCATTGATGGTAGGAAGGCCCGTCAACTTAGCTGGTATTTAGTTAAAGACTCTTCAGTGGAAGGCTGTCATCTTGCACTTCGTCAAGAAATCTTTAATAGGATATTTGTCAGGTTAAGTTTCTGCGCAGTTGTCCATTGTATCGCAAGGTTTAACCTGTACATACTGCACCAGCAAAGAACCTCTCGACAGACCTGTATCCAATAAATAGCCGAAACATATCACCCGCTCAGTCTCATTCTATCTCCAGACACGTCACCTTCTCCGCCAAAGTAAATACATTATATTAGGAATGGATGTACTTGGACTATTTATTATGTTGGGATATAGAATGTCTATCAACCATTTAGTCAAGAACTTGCATGAGACTTTGTTGCTTTAACGGGCCTTCAGAAAGGAAGGACATCTATAAATAGATCTCGATTATGTACCTTCTGTCCTACACGTCACATTCCTGTCACCAGTGTCCAAGTAAGTTCCTGTCCTACCGAGGAATCCCAGCTCACAGACATTCTTTATGTTCCAGGTAACTCGGCCAGATGTCCCCTGTGTTACAAGAGAATCGCCTGCAAGTACAAGATGGCTCGCCATCTTAAGACCCATCAGGACGTCCGTGAGATCTACGAATGCAAGATTTGTTCCAAGACCTTCACCGAGAAACACAACATGAAAGCTCACATGAAGAACCAACACAGATTTTTCTGAAAAAAAAAAAAAAAAGCTTGAAAGAATAAAAAAATTTAAATCATTAATATGTATTATTCTTATGTTAGTTTTTTTTTTGTTAGAAATAACGCACAAATAAAAAATGTTTTTATCTAAAAATGGAGTCACCCTGAATTATTTCTTCTACATACAGCCTGGAATCAACAACGCACACGTTGTAGAGATTACCGGATAAGGCGAAATATAGGAAAGTGCGATCTTTCCTTCGTATCTACAGATAGACTGTGGTCTCGCGCTGTCAACAACGGCTCAATACGAGAAATTGAACGACCATTGTCCGTCCAGTATTGTAGCTAAGATCTCGACAAACCCATCCTACATGTCTAGCTGTTTCAGGAATGTTTTCTCTGGATGCTCGTCAATGTCCCCTGTGCGGCAAGGTCATCTGTGACAAGTACAAGCTCAAGAGACACATGCAGATCCATAGCGAAGTCCGTGAGCTCTTCGCTTGTCATCTTTGTGGAAATACCTTCAGCCGCCGGGACAACCTCAGAACCCACATGAGTTTACATTAAGTGCCTCATCTTGTAAATACCATACATAATATAATCAAATTTTTAATTAATTACTTTTAAAACTAAATATAAACATCTATATGACGCTTAGCCTATACATACAGTTTCTATGTGCGCCAAATTCGTTTATAAAATTTCGGAGAGAATCTCCTTAACTACATTTATTACGATAATGTCAAAACAGGTTACAATTGTAGATAAAGGAGAAAGAGTTTCTCGACGAATGGTTGTAAATGTGTAGACATGTGGCACCCTTACAGTTAAAGGCATGGTCACTAACTACCCATCATGATTATCATAACTCGTGACTCTCTCTTCTTTCTCTCGAAGTAACCCGGATTCTTGGAGCGTCTAAAGTCGCCGACTATTCAGAACTGACTCGTGCCACGTGTACTTGAGATAAGTGAAAAAAAGAGATCGATTCTCCAAAAGCTTTTTCGTTTTTTTCAGCAATAAAATAACCTGGTGCACATAAAAACCAAATATTTTCAAAATTTTAAAGTTTTAAGCTATTTTTATAAAAATTTGTTCTCCCTTTTATCAACGAAAATTCTAATAATAAGAAGGCCTTACTCATCAATTGTGGATTTTCTAACAATTTTACTAATTTAGTTAACTATACCACTTACTATTATACTGTATGAGTATGATTTATATATATATATAGGGTTTGTGTGTTTTGTATTATAATTTTATAGTTGAAAAATAGTATTTAACGAGATGTTTCTTTCTTTCTTTCTTTTTTTTTTTTTGTAAAAAAATAGTTGATGTTATTTCTTACTTGAAAATGTATTCTAACTGTATTATTATAAGGATTTTTATTCAAGTTTCTAAAGAGAGGATTGAAAGTATATGCGTAAAGTATATCAAATAGGATTTGCAATAATTTTTTGATGAAACAATTGCCTGATGATGAGCCAAATGCTTGGACGCTTGTCATTTTAGAATGAATAATAGAAACTTGTTGCAAGTCATCTTATTTTAATATTATTATGTATATTGTCTCAAAATAGTTTATGCTGTGTATATGTGTGCTTCCTACTTTGCGCTCTCAGCCCATTTAATCCATTTCAATGGAATTTTGACCAAATTCAACGAACAGTCAAATTCTACAATCCCACCAACAAAGCATCTAGTCTCCAAGCTATTTTTATATATGTGTGCCATTTTCTATACTTTTATATAATACAGGATGTCCCAAAATAACGGAGTTAAAACATTTTTAGTCATAAATATATCAAACTAGCCGAATGACCCGGGCAACGCCCGTGTTTTACCCGACTGTAGATGTTACAACGGTGATCCTTAGGTCGCTGGTTCAAATCCGGCTCGAGGGAGCGCGCATCCGTGACAGAGGCCGATGAGGAAAGACGGTCGTGACTATATATAGGGATAAAAATAAAAGAACAAATTAACAATGCACAACAATGAATAGGAGATACTAACTATTAGTTTTTTGAGCCAATTATAAAGTGGGGAATCTCTCTTGGCGGCGATACACAGGTCCAAACGTGACTTGAAATGTTCGGCTATGGGCTATCGGTCCCATTCTCGGCGCAGCGATCGCTTCAGCGATTTTAAAATTTTGTGGAGTGTAGTACAGGCCCTGGTCTGTAAAATGGACCATACGCTGTATTCCATCGGGTTGAGATCGGGTGAGTAGGGAGGCCATTCCGCCAACGTGATGAAGTCCGGAAAATGGGCCCTGCACCAGTCCTGAGTCAATTCCGTCTTGTGAGCCAGCGCGGAGTCCTACTGGAACATCCAATCCGACTGGCCGAAGTTGAAGTCGCTTGTTGACCGTGCGCTTTTTCCCTCTTCCGGCACGGTCGCCTTCATGGCCAAGCTCATCGATGCGATGAATGGCCTTGGACACAATTTGTTAAGACACTTTGAGCACCATACAATTTCACATTGACGTTTTCCTTCACGAAACAGTTCAATAAATGCACAACGTTTGTTTGACATTCTAAAAACACGACAAAATAAGATAGAACAACGTCGAAACTTAACATAACGGTACATAAAAACAGAGAGAATCCGACAAAACATAAGTTAATAAAATTACAGTTTAATACTTTCGTGTTAGTATACATTAAACTCCGTTATTTTGGGACACCCTTTATGTATAAATATATAAAACAAATTATATATATGTTTTATAATAATGATTATATATGTATTGTGGTTTATAATATTAAATGATGTTTTATTATTGTTTGTCTGTCTAGATTTTTCTTCTCTTATAAATAAGATATCTATATTTGAGAGTGTGCGGTTTTTCAACTTGGAGCTTGGAAATTGAAGCTTGATTTTGGAGATGATTGACTTGAGCAGAAGCTGCCTGGTCAATCGGTCAATTATTCCACAAGTACACGACGACATTGACCGGGCGGACGGTCGTTTTAGTATATACAATTAAACCTGTCTATAGTGCCCCCTCTTGGGACTCACAAAAATAGGGTGCTATAGAGAGGGGGTGCTATAGACAGGTCACTTTTAAAGTAAATCGCATCGTATTACGTATTTAAAATCGGGCGCTATAGAAAGGGAGGCGCTATTTAGAGGGGGCGCTTTAGACAGGTTTAACTGTATCTATTATACTTTTGTGGGATAAATATATATATTAAAATCAACAAAAGGCATATACTGACCACGAGCACATGAGCTTTTTAGATGGTAGAGCGCCATCTAGTGGAATAGAGATCAACTAAACGTTGATGTCCCCGAAACGCGTTCGTGGATGGCTTTTCTTGATTTATCAAGAAATTGGGTTGGCCAAATATCAGGGAACAGACTAAATCAACGTTTAGTTGATTTCTGTTCCACTAGATGGCGCTCTGCCATCTAAAAAGCTCATGTGCTCGTGGTCGGGATATGCATTTTTTTTATTTTAATACCAACACCTGACCTTTTTTTATTATTTTATTTTTATTATCTTTTCATATACACCAATACCTCGCTTTGCGTCGTTTCGTTTTGCGTTTTATTAGAAGTTGCGTTGTTTTGGATTGAGTCTTTAAATTTTTTTTTCTTAAAATATGGCAACACCTTTGTTTTTGATTGCGCCTTCACATATTTTCACTTTGCGTCGTGTTTTTTTGGAACATAACCCCGATGCAAAGCGAGGTATTGGTGTATTACAATTTTTGTGTCTAAAGATGTAACTCTTCCTTTAATTGTGAATCAGAACGAAACATTAAGTTTATCATCTTAGTAAAAACGTTACTACTGGTGAATAAGTCACAACACCAGTTTTTTATACTGGTAAAGTTTTTTACTGAGGTATAATAATGTATCGTTCTGATGTATAATTAAAGGGAGAGGTTCTTTTTTAGGTCCATGAATATCATTCTCCACACAACAACTTTATATTACTTTATATAGGTGAGTATTTTTTATATGCGCAGGTAATTCTTTGTGTTATGTCCCGTTTTATTTCCCCATTTTAAAATAATCATTTGAAACTTGGATTAAAAGTATTTGGGAGATTTTTAAAATTTTGCAACGATGGTGACTGTAGATGAAAGAATCACTATACTGGTAACAAAACTACACTACAACAAATACTTTTTTATGATTTTATGTTTAATATATAAGTGTACGATCACATAAGCTGTGTATCCAAACAACTTTTCTTGCTCGAAGATGAAAAAATTGTGGAAAATTGCTTATTCAGGAACATGTACAAACTCAAGAACATCCACATATAAAACTCTCCAACTGTCTTTTGAGCTGTAAGATATTTCTTTGATGAGATTATATACAAATTCATTTGTCCGTTCACAGCCAACTATCTCAATAAATATTTCAACACGGACATATGCGCTTTCAATTTACCTCTGCAATTTACTCAACTTTATATTCAACAAACATTTTTTTTGAATCATCTTTGTATATTTATATCTATCCTATAATTTGTGTTTGAGTTATAATTAGCTAAACATTAAAATATCAAGTTACAGCTAATATCAAAACCTAAGTCAAGAAAATTCAACCACTTCAGGTTCTTGGCCCCCGTCAGCTTGGTGCACGCTGTACCTCATTATATCAAGTACAGTAAAACCTCTTATGAGCAACCGCTGACGAAATATCACCTCCCTGAGCGATTACATTGGTAAAGGCAAAGTTGACTTTGCCTATATAAAGAAGAGAAGAAGGAGGAGCCAATTAGAAGGCGAATAAAACGGACATACACTATATATTCGTTTAATAATAATTAAACTTTAATTAAAAAGGCATATATTGGATCAAAATATAATTTATTTTACCAATTATTCAGTTGGCTGAATATGTTATAATACCTTGATAAAGGTTAGCGTTCAGCCAATTTAAATATTGGTAAAATAAATGATGTTTTGATTCAGTATATGCCTTTTTAATTAAAGATTTATTTATGTATTGCTCTATTTTCAAAACTATATATACGTATTATAGTGTGTGTATGAATAAATAAATAAAGAAATCTATTGCATGCAATTTTATAATTTTACATACATTTCAGACACACACACAACTGTGAGCTAATACAAATATAGATAGCCATGATAAACACACGGTATGGGTAGAAGTTTAAAACTGTTTTTATTGTATGTCCACTCTGTGTCTTCACATGAAGCAGCTTGTCTTTGTAACTACGAGGAGCCATAACACAATCCTAAGCACACATTGCTATATGTAATGGTAAATCGAATGTATAGGGACTGTTTCCACTGGAAGTACAACTCTTCACAAGCAGTAGGTACAACTTACCAGATGGTATTTAGCATTTACTGAATTGCATATAGACATATGCAATTTTATATTCAACGAAAAAGTTTTTATTGGATAAGAAAAAGTGTCCAAGACGGGGGATTCTATACGGGGTCCTGTTTGCTCTTCTCGATAGGACTGTTTCCTCCACAATATCAACACGTAATTCATTCTCTATCATCTCTAACTAAGATCTATATGGCTGAATGATGTGCAGAAAAACCGAGATGTGATCTGTGCAACAAGGTTTACGCCAACAAGTACAAGTTGAAGCGGCACATGGAGATCCACCAGGAAGTCCGAGCTCTCTACACATGTGAACAATGTAAACGACCTTTTACCCGCATCGACTCACTCAAGTTCCACCAGGCCAATACCTCCTGTGCACAATATTCCTCCGTCTTTGCCTCTTATGAAGCCATAGAATATGTACCTTAATTGTCGGAATAAACTGATCAAAGTATTTTGGTGTTCCCTTTCTATTTTGCTAATACAATAAACTATAGTTCACATATTCATGTATTAATTTTACTAAATACACCTATCCCCCGATTTACACGGTAGATACTTTCCTGAGAAAAACGTGTAAATCGGGGGATAGGTGTATACAGAAATAAAAATAAAATGCATTGACAGGTTAAAATATGTAGTCAGCACATAAGCTCGGGATTCCTCGTGAGATATGTACACAGCGCATGTGTTCAATAACAGTAGCATTTAGTATAGTGCGATAAAAACAAAACAAAAAAAAAACTTATTTGGAAAACCGTGTAAAAGCGAAAACGTGTGAAAAAGTACCGTGTAAATCGGGGGATAGGTGTATTATCAAAACATACATTTCACCTGATCTACCCTTTGAAATATCTCTTTTGTTCTTCGTAAATTATAAATGATATCAAAATGTCTTCAATATATAATGTTATATGTTTGTTTTATTTTGACGAGGACAGGAGGTTTCTTGAAACATAAATCACATGTTATGGAATGGCTTCATGTTGAGCATGTGTGCGTCTCTTCGCGTGTTTGAGAGAGGTACATTAATTTCTCAATGATGCAGGAACGACATTCCTGAGCCCTATGGGAGGTCTTTCACTAACTCCCAGTAATGTCATAGAGCAGTGGGAGTCAATTATGAGAGCGAGGGTATAAAGAGAATGGTGACAATGATGATCTCCCTATTCTATATACAGTTACGAGCGTCATTCTTCGTCGCCTCTGTCACGGTTTGCTTTTTTTTTTTTTTGAATGGCGCCCTCCTATTGGTCGGCTACGATCACGCCACCTTTGCCCCCCCATTTTTGTAACTATTGTGTTGGAGCGGGTCGCTCTTTAAATAAATGCATATATTAGTTAATAACTAAATGGAATCCTCTCTTTCCTTTTCCCAGTATGAGACGCCTACGGAAGCCAACAGTACATAGACAGATAAAGCACATAGGCTATAGTTATTAACTAATATATGCATTTATTTAAGGCGCCAATTTATAATTGTAACAAATAGTATTTGAATCAAAACATTCAATCGGGTAAAACACGGGCGTTGCCCGGGTCATTCGGCTAGTTCGATATAAAAGAAGCTCTTCTCCCTGACTTGTGTTTCTTCTTTCATTAAGAGAACGGATTGGCCAATCAGAGAGATCCCGGGACCTGAAGCTAATAAAACATCTTGGAGATGTCTTAGGCAAAGGCTCGCCAGCTCATTCCAAGAACCCTCCTCGAACTAAAATATATATATTTTTAAGAAAAGTGTGATTTGTTGGCAATTAGAGGGGACCTTAATGACCCCCTCCCCCTTCCTTTTTTAAAAGATACGCTGCTGAATTTTTGTACATATTTGAAAGTATATAAATATTTCCTATTCCTATATATATGTTTATATAAATCTATAGAGCTATATTTATTGCCCATAGAATAAAGAGAGTAGTTGTATACTCTAATTTGTTAAATTTTAATAAAGTATTTCTTTATAAATTCTATATTTTGTATTCATTTAATTTTGATCACGAGTATATATGGTTAACTCATTCGTAACCGTTTCAATCATTTGTATTTTTCTATTCTTCTTCCGGGTACCATATCTTTTTTTTTAAATATCATATTTTGTATATATAGTGGTTCTAAGCCGAAGGTGTTCAGTTGTAAAAAATAATTACTATCATCAGGTGTATTGAGTATCACAATAGTAGTATGAAGTAGCTACTGATGACAGCTTCATCCATATCTAAGGTATGTGCATCCATGATGTGCAGTTACTTCCAAACCGAGATGTAACGTGTGCAACAAAGTTTATTCCAACAAGTACTTGCTGAAGCGGCACATGGAGATCCACCAGGAAGTCCGACCTCTCTACACATGTGAACAATGTAAACGACCTTTCACCCGCATCGACTCACTCAAGTTCCACCAGGCCAATACCTCCTGCGCACAATATTCCTCCGTCCTTGCCTCTTATCAAACCAATTAACTCGATTCAATCCTGAGTAATAAAATGAAAATATTTCAATTATTTATTTTGTCTCTCCATTACTATCAACACACACAATAACTTAAATATATATTTATTGATTTTTATACAATATAATGCGGCCTATGATTGTAGAACGACATTTGAAAATATCCCGCATGTGTTTCTTTTGAACGAAAAATCGAAATTTTTTAAAGGAAAAATAACGATTATTTCTAACCTTAGGGATGAAGTATGAAAGGATGAATTGTGAAGAGTAATGATAAACGGAAAAATAAAAGTACTATCACAATTCATCCTTTCATACTTCATTCCTAAGGTTAGAAATAATCGTTATTTCCCCTTAAAATAAATTTAGATTTTTCGTTCAAAAGAAACACATGCGGGATATTTTCATATATTTATTGAGTTTACTCAATATTACTAAACATTCTCACGATCTACTTTTGAAATACCTCTTTGGTTCTTTGTAAATTCAATTTTTTTTTAAGCTAGAGTGTCTCTCATATGTTTTTTATTTTATCTCCGACCACGATAGAGGATCTTCTCGAAACACTGATGCAAATAAAATATCCGAAAGGTAGTTTTTTCAAATAAATTGATTGGTATCAAAGTTTCATTATCTTTTGTTATGTATTACCTTGTTTATCTCGCTGTATTGCCATAGTACATTGGTTTTAGAGGTTCAGCACGACAGAAGGCCTAGAAGGTATCCACAAACTTCTCATCTATTTGTTCTACTTTGTGGGTTTAAGGAGCCTTCTTGGGAATCAACAGCCTGGGTGAGAATCGGAAAGAAATAAGACAAATCACTTATTACACTAAAACATGTCTTTAGCGAGCCATGTTTAAGGTAAAAGCACTTGGGTGCAGCGCTAAAGCCACGTGGTTTCAAGATGTCTTAGATTCCTTATACTTTGACCCTGTCTTTAGAGACCATTTCCGGCCACTTTGTCTCACGAATGTTCACATCAGACAGATCTTACTATAAGAATGATTGTGGTTCACTCTCAACTTTCTAAGCTGACGCATGGCTTCTAGTGTTCTCCAAGCCGACCTGCGGCCTCTGCGGCAAAACTTTCTCTCACAAGTCCACTCTGAAACGTCATCTTCAGATCCATCAAGAAGTCCGGAGACTCTACACTTGTGAATTTTGTCAAAGGACCTTCACGCGCCCGGATTCCCTCAAGTTCCATCAGTCCTATTCTTTATGCTGTTCTGAGGATAGTCGACGTTGAGGACAACACCAAATCCCACTCAATAAAATATTTTTGAATCTTTTAAACCCACATTATTACCATTCCCAACATTTCGAACTCCAGTCTTATCGATATCAACTTGAACCCAACCGAGATTTTGTTTAGGTTAATTTAAATGGTATAAAAGACACACATTGTAGTATATGCGAATGTATTTTGTAACTTGTGATTAATAAATAATGTTCGGAAAAGCATGGATTCAGAATTTCACAAATTACATTTTTCAAATTGATAAATTTCATAATAATAAACAGATAAAAACAACAATTACACAAATCACTAAAAATGTGAAATTTTCATTATTGGTTCAAGAGAGGGATCATTATTGTTATTTGTGTGAGAAGAGATATTCCTGAAGATTGAGCTTATTTGGAATCATTAAGTTGCATACCATAGCTGTGTCCCCAGCATTGCTGAATATTCGATTGTTGGAATATTTGATCCAAAAAAAAAAAAACATGATAGAGCACATATATTATCTAAAACTACGCAATTTTTTTTCTTAGAAAAAAATATCGCTATAGTTTCAAATTTACTTATATGCTTGTACAAAATCACAACTGTTATTGCTAAAAAAAGAACATTGAGTATATATTCATGTTTAAAATATATGTAAATATATTGTGACTGTACGTTATGTGTGACTGTACAGGGTCCATGATATGCCGTGTATGCTCTAAGACTCTATCCTGCGCCAACAGTCTACGTCGCCATCTTGCCATCCATCAGGAAGTTCGTCTGGTACATCCCTGCGAGGTGTGCGGCAAATGTTTCACGGCTAGAGACAACCTCCTCAAACATCGACGCTACGCTCATCACCTGTAGACCTTCCATTCTTCTTTCTAATCAAACCTGTGGTAGCTTTATCCATAATCCACACAAATTTTTCACGGCTAGAGACAACCTCCTCAAACATCGACGTTACGCTCATCACCTGTAGACCTTCCATTCTTCTTTCTAATCAAACCTGTGGTAGCTTTATCCATAATCCACACAAATTTTTCACGGCTAGAGACAACCTCCTCAAACATCGACGTTACGCTCATCACCTGTAGACCTTCCATTCTTCTTTCTAAACAAACCTGTGGTAGCTTTATCCATAATCCACACAAATTTTTCACGGCTAGAGACAACCTCCTCAAACATCGACGTTACGCTCATCACCTGTAGACCTTCCATTCTTCTTTCTAATCAAACCTGTGGTAGCTTTATCCATAATCCACACAAATTTTTCACGGCTAGAGACAACCTCCTCAAACATCGACGTTACGCTCATCACCTGTAGACCTTCCATTCTTCTTTCTAATCAAACCTGTGGTAGCTTTATCCATAATCCACACAAATTTTTCACGGCTAGAGACAACCTCCTCAAACATCGACGTTACGCTCATCACCTGTAGACCTTCCATTCTTCTTTCTAATCAAACCTGTGGTAGCTTTATCCATAATCCACACAAATGTTTCACGGCTAGAGACAACCTCCTCAAACATCGACGCTACGCTCATCACCTGTAGACCTTCCATTCTTCTTTCTAATCAAACCTGTGGTAGCTTTATCCATAATCCACACAAATTTTTCACGGCTAGAGACAACCTCCTCAAACATCGACGCTACGCTCATCACCTGTAGACCTTCCATTCTTCTTTCTAATCAAACCTGTGGTAGCTTTATCCATAATCCACACAAATTTTTCACGGCTAGAGACAACCTCCTCAAACATCGACGTTACGCTTATCACCTGTAGACCTTCCATTCCTTCTTTCCAATCAAACCTGTGGAGCTCCTCATAATTTGTAGATACAACTCAATAAACATTCCATTTCTTCAATTTCTTATTCGCATTGTGGTAAATTATTCCTTAGTCTTCTTCCCCTTACCACACTTTCCTTAAGATATTCGTTTTCTTTATTGATCACATCTGTTCAAATCTGATTTTGTCGGTGTATTTGTTCATTTGAGAGATGCGATAGATTTACTAACTTATTTATCATTCTTATTTTTGTCTTTTCTGGAAAACTTAAGCGATATTTCTTCTATATCTCCAAGTGTGTGAAATAATAATTATATACAAATTAAGTCTTAATTAACAAAATATATTATGAAGACCAATTATAGATCTCAGTGTCATTTATTTATTCCAAAAAGGAAGTCGAGTACACTTTTAACTGTAAATTTGTAAAATAGTCGATTTTTTTTTTCAAAGTGTTCATAGATAGGTTTTCTTTCTGTATTGATCTTAGATCCAAATGTCTTTCGTAAGCTGCTCCTGTTGTGTAGAGTGTCGGGTGACCTGCCCCTTCTGTTTCAAGTCGCTCTGCAACAAGTACAAACTGAAGAGGCATATGGACGTACACCAAGACATCAGGGAAGTGTTTGCGTGCCATATTTGTAACCGTACGTTTTCTACCAAGTCCAACTTGAAGGTTCATCGACAGACTTGTCACTGACCTAGCAACTACGTCTGACCGACCAACTCTTGTCGCCATTCAATTCATGTTTGACCCAAAATTTGCCATTCAAATAAAGTTGTTTTTTAAATTATAGATTGACTCGTTATTTACTGATGGACATTTTCCTGCTGTATGTATGAACAATCTACTTGTATGAAACATTGCCATCTCACTAGGTAATTGTGCAGCGTACTATTCAGTTCCCCATATCCAATGCACTGTCTGCTCCAAAATGATTTACAAGTACAATATGAAGAGACATCTGAGGACCCATCAAGAGGTCCGAGAAGTCCATGCTTGTGACTTCTGCGGCAAATGCTTCACAGAAAAGGATAACCTTCTCAAACATCGGCGTTATGCTCACAACGCGCCCTAACTCCAAGACCTTTCCCTCAACCATTACAGTTGATTGAAGAAATAAAGATAATTTTTGATCAATTATACATTTTTTTTGTTTTGTTACTTGATTTACTGAAATATTCTCTTTGTTGTCTATTGTGGGTCGTATTGAATTAACGTTGCCATATGTGAAATCTGAGTACATATGACGTCCAATTTCCTTTGTGCAAGTCCTTGTGCCTTGGTTCTCGCAGCTCTTTTACAGTTCTTCAACAACTAGTTCTGAATTTCTAAATGATTTGATGATTCTGAAAAAAAATCTGCTTCTTGTTTTTCGTTTGTTCTCGTTCTATTTTCTAGTAACTGTTTATCCTTTTTACATAAAAAAAAAGGGGGTCGGTGGAAGGCTGGTTAAACCGTTTGGTTTTCGACCACTACGACCCGGGTTCGATCCCCGCATTGGACACTTTTTCTGTTTAAAAAAAAATGCTCCAATGGCCCACCCATTCTTGCAAAAGTCCAACCCCACCAGCGAGTGCAAGTAACCAAACGGGGCTCTGGCACATTTGTAAGTGCAAAGTCGAACTGCTTTCACATGTGTAGACATGTGGTGCGCTTACAGTAAAAAGCAGTCGCTAACTACCCACCATGATTATCATGGCCTGTACCACGTGTACTAGGGATAAGCAAAAAAAAAAAAAAAACATAAAAAAAGTGTTACACTTGATTTTATTACCTTTTAATAATAAGTTTTAAAACACTTTAAACGAAATGGTAAAACTGTTGACAAACTATTGGTCATTATAGCCAATTTTTTAAAACATATTCTAAAGTCATTCGTAATAAAAATGGGTAAATTGTGTGCGAAGATACATCAACCAAGTTGTCAACCAAAGTAATGAACTTGTCAAAAAAGAAAATATAGTGTTCCTATATGTTTTCTCTAATGCCTTGATGTTAAAATACTTAGAATGACTTCGTTGTGCAAGTTCATCGTGGAATATTGATAATGCAAAGATTTAAATAATTTCCAATCAAGCTGAAGATCTAAATGGCTGAAAGCAGGTCGATATATATCAATTTGACCTGACCCAATCTTAGGACAGCTGGCGTGCCACTTTGAGGAAGTTCTCAGCCTAATTTACATAACGTTCTCTCTCACAGTCTAATTGAAAGTAAGGATGTGGGAATACAATCGTTTCCTTACTTTTCAAAGTCTTTGTAAATACAATATCTTTATATTCGCTATATTTTTTTATTGCTCTGCTCTGAAAGAAGAAAGAAGAACCCTTATGCTCAAAACTGGGCAACTCTGTGCTTCACTTCCATCAATAATTTACAATATGACCCAGAATAAGTATATTGCTACGGCGTTTTATGGTTTCCACAAGTCCATATCTTAGAAGAAGGCCAAGTGATACTCACTCCTCACTTTCTTACTGCTACTCTTTTTGTGTTGATTTCTTGCTTCCCTCTTTCTTATTATTATTATTTTTTTCCTTTTCTTGTTTTTTTTTCTTTCTCTTTTTACTCTGTATATATCGTTATTTCCTTTGTCTCACTGCTTTGTTCTTATGCATACCTCTGGTGAATCCTGTATAGGGTCAGTGACCCTAAATAAAGGCTTTTTGTTGTTGTTGTTGTTGTTATATTCGCTATAACATCTTTTTCAACATAACACGATGTGTTTCGGGTTCATTCAGAACCCTGACTATAGGAGTAATCCTGAAGTGATCCTGTATACCCACACACATATACTTGTATGTTGCGAAAGATGAAACAATCCATATGAAGCACATTAATTCCGGAGCACTTATCTTGACACAAAATGATTTGTTGAAATCTTTCAATATTTCGAAAGTTGCTGATCAACCGCGCTACCTTCTAGAAGAAACTCTGCCAAGAGTAGACGATGTTCCTTCCTAACATAGCTGTCTTATAGAGAAACTCAGTTGACCAGCCACGTAGAAATATCGAAAGATTTCAATAAATAAATTTGATTCAAGATAAACTTCTCATCCACAGATATACATCAGCATTAGCGGTTATAATGCCTAGTACATATTTCTGTTGAAAAGTATATTCTATTAGGAGAACCGCAGACTGGTGAATCATAAGAAATGGTCAGCAAAGTTAATGTTCTGGCTAACTAGATTGATGTTTTCTTTGGTTGAAAACACGTTTAGCTTTCGCCTCATAATCTCAATTAACCTTGCCTAAACTATTCTAACATGAACAAATATAACATAACTTAAACAAATATTTCTATACACGTTTGCCACATTTAAAAAAAAGTGAATAACTAATGCCTAATCAATGGCTTAAACAATGCGGAAGACTATGTTCTAATTCGCGCGTTTTGTTTTACAACACTCCTTATATACCAAGCTTTTCTGTAAAATGTATGTATTATTTTCGAAATCTTTACACAAGCAAGAAGGCGCTGCGTCCCCACACTTCACAACACGATGCTGAAGGATCAGATGGTCGACTTCGGGGGGATTTTACAAGAGCAAAAGCAGCAACAAAATAACTTGTGTAACTCTCCTGGATTTATATGTACAGAGGAAGATCTGCCATATTTCTGGAAGAAAGCTTAGCATCATGCTGAAGAGAAATCATAGCTGAGGATCAAGCATTTTTCTTGAGAAGCACTGCACAAAATGTTCGCAATCCCCTCGGTTTCTTTCGTTTTTATTACACACAAGTTAAAGTGTTGCTTCCTTAATGTTGAACTCGCTTTTTTACAACATCCATTTATACATATCTAAATAGGCTCGTATTTTATTTTTTAAATATATATAAATATAAACCAAATTTTACATAATTTATTAAATATATTTTGTTCATTCCTGGTTCAAATCACATTAATAGGTACCGCTCAGCAAGAGCATCCTAGTTCATGATAATTTAAACAGTGAGTAATATGTGAAGGTTATTCACATATTAAACAATATTTTAACGCGGGATTCAATTTCCGTTTGAAAAAATAGTATATTCACCTTTTATCCAAGTTTGAGAACATGGCTTGTAAAAAATAAACATATATATTATCGTATAAGTATTGTAAAAAAAAGTAATGTAAATATACGCTACCATGTATTCTAAGTGCAAATGGCCACACTAACATATGCGAGATAACTCTAGATGATTAATGGCTTCTATTAAGTGTGGATGCTTGCAGAGGCTTTCATCAGGGAATGCCCCGTCTGCTGGAGGGTCTTCAACAAGAAGTACAATTTCAAGCGGCACATGCGGACCCACGAGGAAGTACGGGTTGTCCACGGCTGTGATTTCTGTGGCAAAGTTTACACTGAGCCGGACAACCTACTCAAACACCGGCGCCATGCCCACAATCTCCCCCCCAAGTGATTGGTTGGGAAGATGGGAGAATTTTGAAATTATTCCAATGTAGTCATTCTTGATACCAAAAATATATGTATGTTGCCTCTAGCTTATTCTGATTTATTTCTACTCACAACGATTTTAGGTAGGTGGTCGAAGTGATTACTCCATAACGATTGTCTACCCGAAGACTTTGAAGCTATTGCATAAAGAAGAAGAGATTAACTCGTATTTTTCATCTAAAGAAGAAGCGATTGCTTAAAAGCATTGCCGGAATAAGAATCTATTGCCTCAAAACTAATCCCGGGAGAAGAAATGACTGTGTTAAAGCGACTTCCTGAAAAATAAGCGATTATCCAAGGAGGAAGAGATTGTCCCAAAGGTATTACTCGAAGAAACTATTGCCAAAAAAAAAAAAGAAGCAATTTTCCTTAAGTACTGGCTGGAAAATGAAAACTATTGCCCCCCCCCCCCCCCCCCCCCCCAAACACGTAACCTACATTGGGAAAATCGAAAGAAATGTATTAATAACGATATGTAAAGATATAAAGTGAATATCACGAAGAAGATATAAGAGAGAGAGAGTAAATGGATTGAATAGGAGAGGTAAATGACAGGTACTGTGAAAGTTGATTGAACTCCTTCATATAGAATGTATTTGCTCTCTTTGAATAAGCAAGGTTGATTTATATGGGGTTAGAAAATTGTCGATATTTTTCTATATTGACGATGTTGCAAATCTCGGGCATCAAATTCAAAGTAACAAGATTTTTTTTTTGATAGTATAAAACATGTATAAACTATATCGAAAATAACGAGTTCGTCGAAAATCTTGATTTGAAACATTATCACATATTGACAAAATCTGTAAAAGTTTTACCTGAATAGAAGCATTTGTTATTGACTACCTGATCCGAATAATAGCTTCCTCTGGTAGAGCTAACTCCAACTGTTCTTGTTAATAGTTCAGGCTTTTGCATATATAAGCATGACGTGATTTACCTCTAGTGGTTATAGCCGCTGGGTTGAATTCCCTGGAGGGTGTGTGAAGATATTTCTAAAACAAACTTTCAAAAATCGCAAACTTTCAAACTTCTTGATATTTAAAAAAAAAAATCCAACAATTGAACTAGATCTGAAAAATATTTCAATAAAACTTTGAAACCTCCCTCTTTCTCTTCCTGAAGATGTGCTACATCGCAAGCTTCTATACTTGGCCCACGACTCTGTTGTGAAATAAAAAGTTGATATGGGGCTTGTTGTCATGCGTTGTTTATTCAACCGTGTTCACGATACTCTCCACAAACCTGATAACGTGGCCTATGGACCCCATATCTAAATTGAAACCATTGCAGATACCACTTGCCCCCTATGCTACAAGACCCTCTCTGACAAGTACAAGCTGAAACGTCACATGAAGACTCACATGGATGTCAGAGAGGTCTACACCTGTGAAATCTGCCATAGAGGTTTCACCGAAAAGTCAAGTCTTAAGACTCATAGATTGTGTTTCCATAAGTTACATTAAACTTTTCTTCCTATAGTTGTTTTGGTTATTTAATAAGTGTGAATTTTAAGGAATCATTTTGAAATTGAATTTATGAGACGCTTGCCCCATTGTTGGAGAGTCCTTCTTCAGTTATAAGAAGATCTCTATCTTCATCGTCACCCCCTTCTCCAAAATGTCCTTGTACATCCTCCTCGCTTTTGCTGACTCATTTGGCTAGAGCATTCTCATCCAGGCTTCAGCCTAACAGCTATAGGAGGCCACAGGATAATGGTAAAACACCTCCTGATGTTTTTTTAAATGAAAGAACAAAAAATAGATTAGAGATGATATAGCATGAGATTTAGTCAATCCAAACCTCGATGAGAGCTGAATAGTTCAATTACTATCTATATATTTACCATAGAATGAGTTCAGTTTTCCTCAAGAAGAGATTTTACCTGGTTTAAAATGATGTGCTGGTTGTTTTCAAAAGCCAAATTCTTTAAAACGTCAATCATTGTTTAATCAAACAAGACTCTTGTACTTTTTGAGTGCAAAGTCATACTTTATACAATGGAATTAGTACAAAAAAAGCGTTAAAAATGCATATTTATTTTTAAATTGCATTTATTACAATATCCTAACTTGGCGTAAGCCATCAGCAACTTTCAATTGCACGATAAGGAGATGCCTTTTTCTTAATTTATGCACCTTATCCCAGTACAATATCACATTTGTACTATTTTTTTCACATTGTGTCGCGGTCTCACGCAATTCTGGCCTTAACTACCCGTTTCAGGATTTTTCAGGATGCCTGAATGACCAATTTTTTTGGTCGTTGAGGTACAGCTTGCACCACGCTGATGAAGGCCAACAGCCCGAAACGCGTCCGTGGTTAGCTTTTCTTGATTAATCAAGAATGGGTATTTGGCCAATTCTGGAATAATTAGAAATCAACGAGAATAGTTGATATTTATTCCGATAGATGGCGCAAGTCATCAGAAACTTTCAGTTGCACGATAAGGAGATGCCTTTTTCTTAAGATTCTAACTATAAGAATATTTCATTTTTGACCCTCTAATAAAATTGATTTTAATCAACATTTTTTCGCATTTTATGCAAAAAAAAAAACACCCTTGTATTAAAAAAAAGAAATAACTTGATATTTGACTTTTCGTGAAAAATAAGTGAAAAATTTGGCATGCGCTTTAAAAAAACGTATAACCCTATCCATGTTTTTAATACCAATTTTACTGACTCGCGGGAATACGGGTATTTAATATAATAAATTGTGAAATCTAGTTTCAACATTTGTATCAGTGAATTTAAAAAAAGGTAAGACTTATCATCATCAAGTATGATTGTAAACATTGTAATTGAAAATGAGAACACAACACTGTGAAGATTTTTTTTTTTTTTTAATTCATTTATTTTAGTGTCGCATTGAAACTTTGAGGGAGATGCTTTTAAAAATAAATATTTCGATAAATTAATATTTAACTCTTGAAGAGATACTCATTGTCTAAATATTTAAAAAAAAAATGCAACACGTGGTTAAAAGACAATCCTACAATTGAGAGAGTTGTTTTAGGTACCTAGTGAGTAGGTATTTTATCCTTTATTGCTCCTATGCATCTATAAACCCTCTTTCACGACTTACACGCGTTGAGAGCTGTCCGTATATTATGCTTTGTCGTGTGGCACGCTATATCCTATGTTTTTTTTTTTTTTTGCTCTAATACGTTTCCTGATGCTGTAATACGTTCCCTGATGCTGTAATACGTTTCCTGATGCTGTAATACGTTTCCTGATGCTATAATACGTTCCCTGATGTTGTAATACGTTCCCTGATGCTGTAATACGTTTCCTGATGCTGTAATACGTTTCCTGATGCTATAATACGTTCCCTGATGTTGTAATACGTTCCCTGATGCTGTAATACGTTTCCTGATGCTGTAATACGTTTCCTGATGCTGTAATACGTTTACTGATGCTGTAATACGTTTCCTGATGTTGTAATACGTTCCCTGATGCTGTAATACGTTTCCTGATGCTGTAATACGTTTACTGATGCTTTAATACGTTCCCTGATGCTATAATGAGTTTCCTGATGCTGTAATACCTTTCCTGATGCTTTAATACGTTCCCTGATGCTATAATGAGTTTCCTGATGCTTTAATATTGTTCCACTTACCTCGTACCGTCGGTACTCTATTTCTATGTGTGTAACTCTCAGTCATGCCTGGTGTTATACCCGGGATCGCAGAACGGAATTAATATGTAAAATGATAATTATATTTAGTGATGTAGTTAATTCTACAAACTAAAATGGGTTGGACACTTTCTGAGACATCTGCCTGCACTCTGCTTCAACTGACTCACTCCCTAGTACCAACGACGTAAGGAAGACCGGCAACCACATCTCAACACCCCATCATCCACAAGACTGAGAAAGTTAGAGGAACATCTTCACATGCCATCCAGATATCTCCAGATTGGTGTATAGCAGCAAAAATTTATTTCTCCCGCGTGCACCATTCGCCTTATGCCAACTCTACACGCCACTCAAACTACAAACAATCTACAAAGGTTACAAGGTTGTTACATGGTTGTTCTATATGGTGTAAGATTTATATACAGATGTGATGGATAGAATCCTATTAACTGGGACACGAGTGGCAGCTATGTTTTGATTTAAGTTTGATAAAATTAGTTATTTTTCTTATTTTTTAATTCTGAGGCTAGGTTTTAGCCTTATACGATAATAACAAGGCGAAGGAAGACGAGTATCTTTATTGGTGCATAAGAGCGAGCTTTCGGGAAAAATCCCTTCGACGGGCAAGATATAACGACACTGTGAGCGATATCGATGGCTGTAGCGAATATATACACATATTAATTAACATAAATATAGAAAAAAGCATGCAAATGAACAATTTAACTATTTGTAAAAAAGTGAGAAGTAAAAATAAAAATAAAGATGAAATAAAAATCCTATAGGGTAATAGAAGAGATGCCAAAACATCAGCTGATGGGAAGAAATATCAGTGAGGCACAGTATATGGCTGCAATGGAATATCCAGTATACAAAAGAGAGATCCACACATAAAGGCCAGGAGAGCTCACTATGCGTCAGGGAGGGCGACCTTTCACAGCTAAATACAAGGGGGAAGTTTAAATAAAGGACAGGAGAGGATGATAGGCTTCAGGAAGTTCTATTTTTCTATTGATGCTGTTTAGTTTGTGGGATACTATTGATTCTAAAATGAGTCTTTGGTGCAAGATATGTATGTGGCTGTAATGTATGGTGGGGTTGTTGATGTTGAAAGTGTGGCCTGTGGTCTGCATATGTTGATAAATAAGGGACTTGGTATCTTGACGGGAAATATTGCGGGAATGTTCAGTCATCCTGATGGATACAGATCTACCCGTCTCACCAACGTAAGTGGCAGGGCACTGTTCGCATGAGACGGAGTAGACTGCACCCACAGAACGAAGGGGGGCAGGGGGAGCTGAGGACTTAGTATGAGGGTGACGGAGGGATGAAAGAAGGTTCGGGGAGTTTTTATATATGGTACGGATGCCATAGGATTTGAGTTTTCTAGCTATAGCAACAGAGGAGGGGGAGTAAGGGAGAAAACACAATGATCTGTATGTCATGGAAGGATTGGAGGTTGCAGGTGTATAAGTATATTTGTTAACGAACCAGAGTGGAAAAGAAGCCGCGGAGAGCTGGGTTATAATGCGATTTCTTTCTATTATTTTGAAGATGTCTATGGAACAATGGGTGGAAATTCTTTTTGTAAGAGTTCTAACAATATTGATTTTATGGGAGGTGGGGCAATGAGAATTGTAATGAGTGTAGCAGGGGGGGCATTGTTTTTTATGATAAACTGTCGTGTGAAATGAGGATGGGGTGCGAATAATTAAGATATCTAAGAATGGGAGAACATGGTTAGCTTCAGTTTCTAGAGTAAAGGAAATATCTTGGTTGTAATTATTAAGGGTTGATAGTATGAAGCTCTCCTGACCTTTTTTGCATATACAAAAGACATCATCAATGTATCTGCGCCAGAATTGGATATCTGTAGGGAGGGTATGGGTGATCCAATTATCTATTCTAGTCATGACTATTTCGGCAATGATGGTAGATAGAGGGCTGCCCATTGGGGAGCCCCTGAACTGTCTGTAATGGTGCTGTAGGAATGTGAATGTGTTCATGCTTAAGCATGTTTTGGTAAGTTGGACTATGGTTGAGGAAGTATGGGTATCGACATTTTTCGATTGAAGGAAATCAGTCAAGCCATCTATGATGAGCTCATGAGGAAGACAGAGGTAGAGGGAGGTGACGTCGAAGGAACACATAGTGTAGGCGGGGTCTGGTTTAAGAGCTGTTAATTCATTAATGAAGTGTGGGGGGGGGGGGGGGGGGGGGGGGGGGGTTATAGTAGAAAAATTCTTCCTGGAGTAAACTTATACGATAATAACAAGGCGAAGGAAGACGAGTATCTTTATTGGTGCATAAGAGCGAGCTTTCGGGCTTTTCCCGAAAGCTCGCTCTTATGCACCAATAAAGATACTCGTCTTCCTTCGCCTTGTTATTATCGTATAAGTTTACTCCAGGAAGAATTTTTCTACTATATAGGTTTTAGCCTGTTTGATAAATCCAAGAAAACGAGGGTTGCTTCAAATGTTCTAGAATGATTGGTAATATAGTTTCCTTATTTCACAATATCTCTCTATATATAAAAGTCAATGTCTGTCTGTCTGTTTCGCGATAAACTCAAAAACTACTGAACCAATTGGTACCAAATTTTGCATGTCGCTTTTTATAAACCTGAGGAAAATTTTCGGCTGCATTTTGATTAGTATTTTTGGCTATTTCTTTTTTTCATTTGAATAACTTTTTTTTTACGCGGACTAATCCGGAATGGAATGAATACCTAAATATGTCCATTTTTTTAAAGCATCGGTGGTTCAGTGGTAGAATGCTCGCCTGCCACGCGGGCGGCCTGGGTTCGATTCCCGGCCGATGCATTTTTTTTTTTACAATTTTTAAAACTCATTTATATTATCTCTTCTCTATATATATAAAAGTCAATTTCTGACTGTCTGTTTCGCGATAAACTCAAAAACTACTGAACCAATTGGTACCAAATTTTGCATGTCACTTTTTATAAACCTGAAGAAAATTTTCGGCTACATTTTGATTAGTATTTTTGGCTATTTCTTTTTTTCATTTGAAGAACTTTTTTTTACGCGGAGTAAATACGAGGCGAAGTAACAACACGAGGCCAATTAAGCGACCAATGAGCGTTCTGCATTTCTTTTCAAGTTGCTTGCGTACTTTTTTAAAAATAACTTTTTATACGAGTGTCACTTTTTTTTACAAAAGTATTGAGAGAGAAATTTATATTACTAAGTTACGGTAAGTGCACACAATGCAATTAAAAAAAAACTTTACAAAATTAGCGTTACTGTATGTAAACAATGGCTTTCGTATTTTTAATTAATTTTTGTTCTGGCCTTTGTTTTTTTTTTTTTTAGTACTGGGAAGGTTTCTAGAAAATAAAATTTTGAAATAACTTTTCGCCTAAAAATAATCAAGATAAATATTCTAATTTATCTGTTATAATTCAACAATCTGCTCTAAATATTATCATGATGATACGATGATTTTGTAATGTAGAAAATTAGGAAAGACAAAATTCAGGATGACACGGCAATTTATTTGAGACAAGAATAATGATACAATTCCAAGGCAAGATACTATTCCTTTAACTTCCAATTACCGAGGGAACCAATTAATACTGATTTTATTCAACTTATCGAGTATTTTTCAAGGGACCGGGAAAAAATGTTCACTAGATAAAACGATGATTTTGTAATGTAGAAAATTAGGAAAGACAAAATTGAGGATGACACGGCACACAGGGACCGGGAAAAAATGTTCACTTTATCGAGAGATTCAAATTTATGAGTTTCTCAAATTATCAAAATATATCTATTATTTTTTTAAATAAGTTTATAGAGAATTGTTTTAACAAATGTTCGTTAGACAAACCTTTACTCCGGTAAAACCCGGGCGAAGCCGGGTACGTCCGCTAGTATATTTATAAAAGAAATTATTTTCAGCTAGTTGCTCATAAACGTTCCTATCTTTAAAGCGTTAAGATACTACAAGTTGTTTTTTTTTTAGCCCTTTGTGCAGAGTTTTCCAGGCAAGATTATAATAAAGATGTTTCGCATTTTTATATCCTGAATCAGAAAAAAAAAAACAGATTTCAGAGTTTCTGGATCTGCAATGAGTTGTGAAGATATATAATCTTATGGCTGGATATTTAAGTCGAATTCCAGTTCGAGGAGCGACTAACTTCATATCAAATATATATATATTATATAGATAAAGAATTCTTCCTGATTTGAAATTAAACGAAAAAACATGGTGAAGGAAGACGAGTTTCTTTTATTGATGCATAGGTGCAAGCTTTCGGCGAAGCTTGCACCAATGCATCAATAAAAGAAACTCGTCTTCCTTCACCATGTTTTTTCGTTTAATATATATTATAGCGTAAAATAATGCGAAGTGTACTCATGTAGTATTTAAACAATGGTTATCACGATGGCCATGGGTGTACTTATAGCATTAATAGTTTTTAAAACGTTTCGGTAATCTTTATACCCTCCAAAATTCCGGATTGCACTCATTGACTTTTTATTAACAACTAGGTAACCCAGGCTCCTGGAACCTATCCATATATCGCTAACTACCCGGGCTGTCCTGCGGTTTAGAAGTCTTGTTATGGTAGCCTTAGTGAACCAGTTAACCAAGTGTCTTCAGGCCGGTTTGTTTCTTGGTGGATCCAAAAAGGCAGTGTCATTGAATGAGGACAGTCCAAGAAGTGTAGCCGTCGCTGTAGTTGGAATGCTGGGGCAGCTGAGCACTCGATGACGATATTTTTGTTATTTTTTAGAATGTCCACGTTAAATCGAAGAATTTGTAAAACAGGATATTTATTATTCCCTTCAAACAGTATTAATTTTGTTACTCAGCTAAATTCTTCTCTTTTTTATTTTATGTGAATAGCGGTTGTGAATTGTTTTGATAAAATAAACTGCCACATATATGCCTTTCATATGTTTGTCTTATTTTTCTACGTGATATTTTTGGTGTGTATGCTCGTTAGATAATGGAAGACAAACTGAAGACCATAGGTGCTATGAACTATATGTTCAGTGACTGAATCCAGGATTCCTCACCGCCGTGTCAAAGCAAAGACTTCCCTCCAAGAAGACGATGTTCCTATAAACGATACGAAGATAAAAACAACTCTTCATGCCGCAAGAACAAGGACTTAAAGCTAATAGGGACCACTTTCAAGAGGCTGAGGAAAACCATGGCCAAAATGCACAAGACCCATGCCAGTAGCGACAAAATTTACATAGCTCCCATAAGGAAGAAGGAGCTTTGAAACAGAATGGTTATATATTTGATCCCCAGAATATTGAGTTTGATATTTTTTTACTAACAGCAAAATTTTCACCTTGTCTATTTTTTATTTTATGTAATATAGTTGTGTGTATCGTTTGTGATCAGAGTAAATTGTATTGTCATCGTTACGTTTGTCTTTCCATATTTTATACGTGACAATAGTGTTAATTAGTATCTAATAAAAATAATATTTAATTCCATTGTGTGTCTGTACAGTCTAAAGTTGAAGATTGATTGCAGGACTCTCCAGAACGTGCCCCGTGTGTTTCAAGGTCCTCTACAACAAGTGCAATGTCAAGCGGCACATGAGGACCCACGAAGAAGTCCGGGTTGTTCACGGTTGTGATTTCTGTGGCAAGCCGTTCACAGAACGAGACAACTTACTTAAACACCGTCGTTATGCCCACAACGCTCTCTAGCTGTTGATGCCCTAAGTTCTTTCGTATAACGTGTTCCTGTATACTACGAATTCGTATAAGACCACGAAAAAATTGAGACATTCGTACTCGTACCAACGCGATAAAATAGCCCCGTATTTCGCGCCTGAGATGCAATAATTATTTATACCGTCTTTTTAATAGAAATTTTGTAGATTTTTACCTCTAGTTTTGATACGTAAAGCGGAAAATTAACGACACTAACGGATTCAAAAAAAAAATGGACTTATTGAACTTTTCTTCAGAAATTCGTTCTACAATGCGGTTTCGTATACTGTGGAACCATTGTACCTATATACCTGGTCGTTATTTTTCATTTGGAAATAAAACTATCAATGCAGTTTCTCTCTTTTTAATTCCACACTCACTTCACACATACTCCTTCCTTACACACTCTTGTTTTCCTTCTATATATATATATACACCCATACCTCGCTTTGCGTCGGGGTTACGTTCCAAAAAAAACACGACGCAAATTGAAACGACGCAAAGTGAAAATATGTGAAGGCGCAATCAAAAACAAAGGTGTTGCCATATTTTAGGAAAAAAAAATTAAAGACTCGAATCCAAAAAAACGCAACTTCAAAAATCTAACGGCGCACAGTGAAAATTAAGCAGCGACACAACTTCGAAAAAAAAAAAAAAAAAACGCAAAACGAAACGACGCAAAGCGAGGTATTACTATATATAGTCACGACCGTCTTTCCTCATCGGCCGCCTCTGTCACGGATAATATACAGTTATCATCGTCATGCGTTCTTAATTTTGTCACCGTTTGCTTTTGGTTCAGTGGTAGAATGCTCGCCTGCCACGCGGGCGCCCCGGGTTCGATTCCCGGCCGATGCATTTTTTTTTTTACAATTTTCAAAACTCATTTATATATTATACAAGAATGACATCCACGGCGCCAATTTATAATTGTAACGAATAGTATTTGAATAAAAGAATTTAATCGGGTAAACCCCGGGCGTTGCCCTGGTCATTCGGCTAGTTGGTGTATAAACATACCCTCATTTATATCAAAATGAAAATCTACCAAAGCTATTTATGCTCTTTAAAAATGGAAAACAACTTCTTTAAATGTTTTACTACAGTAAATTTGAAAAAATTTAGTTGGGCTTAGAATAACTAAGGTCATTGTAGTTTACTGTGTGGATTTTGCTGTTTCGAGAAAGACTATTAAAGAAAACTGTCTTTGCTGTTTCTGTAATTTTGATCGTTATCAGCATTTGAATGTCACTCTTTTTGTGATAAAAAAAAGAACAAAGGAGAAATATACGAGATCTGGTGGTAAAATTAGGTGCAAAACATTTCCTGTTGGTGCAACTGAAAGTTGCTAATTGCTTTCGCCATCTTTAGGAATAAAAATAAACTAATTGTTTTATTATTATTGTTTCACAATATTCTCATATAGCTCAGCCACGTTAAAAAGAATATTTAAAAAAAAAATTGGAATACTTTTTGAATATATTTTAACACACATCCTCTCGCCTATAATTCAGTAGATGTTCAAAGGATACAAATATCAGTGAGTATGTTTTATAAATAGATAAAGGAAGATTTCAAGCATTCGGAGCCTTTTTACTATATTAGTTTTTCTTTATATCTACATGCCCGCTTTTTTTCATTCTAGTAAAGAATTAATTAGAAAATCTCATATCCCAAATTAACGGGAAAAATCTTACACCACCATTGCTAAATAGGATGTTTAACGTCTCACTCGATGTTCTCCTGACATGACTGCTGGAACCATAGAAGTTTCATCTTTCCAAGATCCCAATATCTGGTACTGAGGATTATTCTGCTTACAAAATAAATATTATTTTAGCACAAAGTGTAACACCCTATCGCCGGAATGGAAGGTTAGTATTTTTATTCTTCAAGCTGCATATCCGTATTTTATAAAATGTTTTAAAATAAATATTTGTTCATATTACCATTAAGGTACTATCACTGTTTTTCCTGCATGTATCCTATATGCTTTGAGAATCTGTATAAGACTAAAAGGTCTTAATAAAGCTTTTTGCTGTTGTAAATAAATATTTGAACCTTCCATGAGGTACCCCAGCTAATAATATATGGATTACCTTCCTTTGTTGAATCAAAAATTATCTGAAATATCTTCACTTTCAATATGATATTATTTCCAGGAGAGATAAGATTGTGTTCTTATATCCCATGTTCTTTGGTATTCTTCCTTGTGAGGTTTTCTATGTAGATATCCATTTTTATCTCTCTGGTTATGCATTATCAACTTGTAGCTCTGTAGATAACGTGGCTTTGTCGCAGCTCAATCATGTCACCTGTGTTCCAAGATACTCTCCGATAAATACACCCTCAAACGTCACATGAAGACCCATCAGGACGTCAGAGAGGTGTTTACCTGCGACATCTGCTATCGGGGCTTTACAGAGAAGTGCAGTCTAAAGAAACATAAGTCCTGCGTCCATGTTAACCCTATTGAAAGTTATCAATATATTTAAATTGTAAATATGTAAATATTATCTTCTCGATTTATATTAATATACAGCAACCAAATTGGGACAGAGCTACTGAAATGTTGGGAAAAAAATAAAAAGTTGTGTAAAAAAATGGTTTTGTGATTGTAGCTGTATCTTTTCTAAACAAACTTCCAACTAACAAAGTTACTGTTCCACCAGATGGCACTCTGAAAAGCACATGTGCTCCTGGACAGGATATGCCTTTTTTTTATTTTTAATATCAACACCTGACCTATTTATTTATTTTTTTCTATTTTTTTTCACATGTATATATATATTTGCGTATATCTGTATAATACAATTACATATTCTATGCAAGAGCAAAAAAATAATCCATATCGTATTTACTGGTATTTCAATGATAATTCAGGTTTCTTTATGGTCCTCTACATTCTTGATTTTCCGAGAAGGAAAAAAAAACTAACAATATTAAGATATTAAACTTCTAATTATATATATAAGCCAATATATTCTCAGTATTTATATGTTTCATATAATCCCCCCTCTAATTCAAATATAGTACATATAGGTGTATATAACGTTGTTATATATTGTTAAATATATATATATTCTTTTTGTAAACACAGCATAAATAATGGGCTCACTATATCTACATATCTGCAAATTATGCAAATATTTGTTAAAAGTGATAAAGATGAGAATTGTAAAATATATATTTGTGAATAAAATATGTATTGCTCTCTCTGTTTGTTATTTCCCTTGTAGGCTGTAGTAGGGTATGGTTGTATTCGAACGGAATGGACAAGAGGAATCCAAGACGAATTTGCATATGTACCATGTGTAATTAAAATACCTTCAACCAAAATATCAGCCCCTACAAAAAAAAAAATCCGTTCAATTCATACGTTAAGGATTTTAAGGAAATAATCAACTTATTTTAACGCCTATGCTACACCCGCGCTAAATTTCAAGAGCTGCATTCAAACAAATTTGTAAAATGCTTTAATTTATTCCTTCCGATTCATGCACCAAACGAACCAGTAAAGGGCAATTAACCATTTTGTAAGTACAGAAGTCGTTAAATGTGTAGATATGTGGTGCAATTACAGTGTAAGCAGTCGCAAACATCTACATAACGTAATGACCATGACCTGTACCATAACTACCATGACCTGTACCGTGACTTGTACCATGGCCTGTACCGTAACTACCATGACCTGTACCGTGGCCTGTACCGTAACTTACACGACCTGTACCGTGACTACCGTAGCTTGTACCGTAACTACCATGACCTTCACTGTAAATTACACAACCTGTACCGTAACTACCACGACCTGAACCGTAACTTACACGACCTGTACCGTGACTTACACGACCTGTACCGTGACTACCGTAGCCTGTGCCCCGTAACTACCACGACCTGTACCGTAACTACCACGACCTGTACCGTAACTTACACGACCTGTACCGTGACTACCGAAGCCTGTGCCCCGTAACTACCATGACCTTCACCGTAATTTACATGACCTGTACCGTAACTTACATGGAATGTACCATGTTTTTCCCTGGGATAATGGCACATTTTCAGCCCCGACGTTCGGTCTGACGCGAGGACTGGTTGTTGCAGGACTTCAGTGTCCAATCTGCTCCAAGCTCCTCTCGGGCAAGTTCAACCTGAAGCGCCATATGACTCTCCACCAGCAAATCAGAGAAATGTACACGTGCGACCTTTGCCACAAAAACTTCACCCAGAAGTCAAACATGAAAGCTCACAAGCGTTACACACATAAAATCTTCTGAATTTGAATCAAACATATCTCCCCTATCTTTTTCCCTTTTACCCAACATTATTCTATTGTAGCTTTTACTAAAATATAAACGTCCGTTATGTGTGAACATCTGTCGGACTGTTTCTAATATCCTCTTATGTACCTAACTTCTACAAGGTGTCCAAAACTCTGTGTGTACAGTGTCAAAAATGACTTGAATATTTTATTTTATAAATATATATTGACCTAAATAATGCGGTATCTTGTAAACACCTGTCTAAAGACTCTTTTACATATTTCACACAAATATATATTTAATCTTTATTTATGGTATGGATATTTAAAGTTGAAATATCTTTATTTTCAACAACAACAAGTCGTTTATTGTGGACCTATCCCCTACACAGGATTCTCCCAGGTACATAATTGCTTAGAAAAGATGAGTTAGTTATTTACAGGTGATCGTTCATTTGCATATCCATTTGCATACGGCTCTCAATTCTTAATGTTTCTTCTCATGCGCAGCTCTGTAAAACTTGTATATATACATATGGCCCCAATACATTAAATATCTTTATTTAATAAAATAACTATGTTCTGGTCATTTTTGACCTTTTCGAGCACCCTGAATACCATGGTGCTATTTCCTCTTTCAGTTTTACTTTGTTGATTTTTAGAATTCTGGAAACTTTTGTTGTGATTTTTGTTCCTTTATTAAAAAATTGACATTAAGTAGACTATATATTTATGTTATTTGCAGATACCCCAGAGAAAGTTTATTATTGTGCATATAAATGATATTTTGTTGCTCTATGTGAAAATTATTTATGTGATTTCTCAGATTTTTACGTGAGAATTGTAAATCGTGTAACCAAATGTTTTTGCTAATAAATGTTTATGTATTCAGTGTGTTTTTGTCTTTAATTTATTCTACAATCGCCTGTTGATCCTAACTTTGAGTTACTTTGGAGTCTCGACTGAATATGGGATGTTTGCAGTTTCCCCCAATACCTGTCCAGTTTGTTTCAAGGTCCTCTATGATAAATATAACCTCAAGAGACATTTGAATACGCACGATGAAGTCCGGATTGTCCACACTTGTGACTTCTGTGGAAAAGCTTTCACGGCGCGGGACAATCTTCTAAAACATCGTCGACACGCCCACAATGCCCGCTAGCTAACTCCCCTACCTTCAGGTCTCCAATTTTGGGCCTCTCTTTCTTTTTTTCATCAAATAACAAGCCAAATAAATTCATTTAATTTCCATCTTTCAGTGGTTATTTCTTTTCAAATGAACCCTTGCATTTGTTGAGTTACGTATGGACTCACTTTTTACCCATCATGGAGACTTATGGACTAAGAGGCCTCATCAGACCACTTCTTGGAATGTATGGGAGCCTCAAGACAGGACCTATATTCCAATCATACCAAGATTGTTAATTTTATCTATGAATATAGTCTCCATGACTTTGTATAATTATACAATGGGATAATAATAATAGTAAAAAAAGATTTATGGAGCGCACTTGGTTGCTAAACTGAATGTCTTTAGGACTCAAGTTTTCTTTGGGTACTTTAGTAATAGTTGAGTGGGGAACCCTCTCAGCAGTTTCACCAAATTAATTTACTGTCCCTTCTACTGTTGTAAATATTTTTAGATAGAAACCACACAAGAAAGATACAAAGTACAAACGTCGACAAGTAAAAAAAAAAAAATGTGGTCAGAACAAAATAAATGAGGAAAACACAGCCCATCTTAGAAGAAAGAGAACACACCGAATTCAAGACCCCGCACAAGACTCTAAGCATGTAAATATGTAAATACAATGTAAATGTGATGTACATATTATCCATTGTAAATAACATAAGCTAGGTTGCTCTTTTGAGTGGTACCTAATAAAGATATTTGGAACTGGAAAGAGACAAAGTTTGTCGGTTTATTCATCACCTAAACTACTCAATTCAGGATTCATCAAGAAAAACATCTTTGACTCTATATAGCCTACTTTAGAGTAGAGCTTCTATAAAATTCCATACAATCCTATAGACCCGCGCGCGATGATATAACAATATATAAATAGACTGGCCATCCAGTAAGAGCTGTCTAGTGAAAGTTCAACGGTTATATTGAAAATGTTGATGAAAGAAGTTGCAGTAAGATTATTTGAGAAGGAAAATCGAAAACACACGGTTAATAGTTTTCAACATATATATATATACCTATTGTTTTGAAAACAGAGAAACCCATAGATAGATATTTAATTAAAAAACATATATTGGATCAAAAAATAATTTATTTACCAATGTTCCAGTAGCTGAACGCCAACCTTTTTCAAGGTATAAAAAATATAACATGTTTATACCTTGAAAAAAGTTGGCGTTCAGCCAATTGAAATATTGGTAAATATATTATTTTTTGTTCCAATATATGTCTTTTCAAATAAAAATATATGCCTATATGTGACACTAAACAAATACGTAGTTTGATCAACAATTTCACAAATATATTCTTTTGTTGATATGTCAACAAATATCTGGCACGGGCTATGGAGCTTGTGACTGCCTTTACTGTAAGTGCACTACACCCGATGGCCTACAAAAATGTACTAAACGTACTTCCAAGTGAGATTCAACCCTATGCAAGGTCTAACATAGGAATGTTGTAGGGTATTCCGCCATGTGCCCTCTCTGCCACAAGATCCTCTACGACAAGTACAACCTCAAACGTCACATGAAGACCCACATGGACGTTAGAGAGGTCTACACTTGCGACCTCTGTCAAAGAGGCTTCACCGAGAAGTCAAGTCTTAAGACCCACAAGCTCTATTTCCATAAATACTATGAATGAACCAACCTTGTGAGTGTGACTCCTATAGTGTCAGGAGGAATTAGACAAATTCGGCCATTGTGGTGGAGGAAACGTATTTCTAAATGTTGCCTTGATTCACACACAGAATATTCTACACGTGTATTCACTCACATTCACCTTTGTAGATGTGGTATAGTCTACCCAGACATCGCCAGCAGTCAATCAGCGCGGCTGTTGTTGTTTTTTTTTTTTTTCTATCCTTGTAATTTCTCTATGTAAGAATAAATGTGAAATGGTGTTATATTTGCAAATGTCCTTCATGGGATGATATTTTTCATCATTCCCGATACACCTAATATCGGCAACCATGGTAATCATGGTGAGAAGAAGTTTTGGCAACTTTCACTGTAAATGCACCACATTTAAATAGCATTTGAACCCTAGAAATAACAAGGTGTCAGAGCCTGGTTTAGATATTTGAACGTACTGATGGGGTTGGACATGTGTAAGAATCGGCGGCCGTTGTGGCTTTGAAAAAAATCTCTATGCGAGATTCGTTCCCAGGTTATCTAAAATTGACATAGATTTCCCCAACAATATTCTCTTGAAGCTTATTGACTCTGCTCTTATATACTCGATGCTCTTATTTCCGATCATATTATAATGCTAAAATAGATATAAAACACGTTGTGAAATGTATAGGATATGCTCGTTAGCAAAACATCTTTATAATTAAAAAATAGATATATGTGAGAGAGATTGCAATACACCAGATCACATTTGCTTGATAGCATTTTTCCTTCTTTTATTAATGTTTATTAATCCTTTCAGCTAATTTTCTCGAATCTATTTATATTCTAGGATATTATTCCAATGTCTTCTCTACCGCTGTGTATCTGTGTATCTCTTCCGCGCCAACAGTAGGTTCCGGAATTGACCCCGCGACATGACATCGCAATGCCATTCACCGTCTACTCTGGCATCTTTCCAGAATGCCATCTACACTGTTCGCTCGCTACACTTGGAGGTTTGCCAAATGTTTTTATTTTCTAAGAATAACCATGAATACAGCCACAATCCAACTTTGTCTGCATTCATTCTTACATTAAAAAATGCATCACACCTCATGAAAGACCACCCAAAAACTCCTAGTTTCGCCCGGAAGTGGTGACTTATTGAAGGTTGGATCTGGTCAAGTCAATTCTGGTTTAACAAAAGTGGTCGTTCGGGAGATGGTCACTCATCAGATAGGTTGCTCATGGGATGTTTGATTGCAGTGTGAGATGATCATCCTTAAGCGAAAAGAAGGCAGAAATTAGGTACTTAATTAGAGCTTTAAAACCAAACAAATACAAGTTCATCGAATCGATTATTCTTTTATTTAAACTTTTTTTTTTAATTCGAGAAATTTCTGGATATAAACATACACCAGACGCAATCTGAAATATGCAATTATGATTTCTAGATTCGTCTCTAGTGGCCTCTTGTATTTATACTGGTCATAATTCTGGAAGGATTCAATGTTTAGTTGTGATATTTTTTCCGGTAAATAGTGAACGCCACCAGCCACTTGGACGTGCACGATCAGGAAAAATTTTTCACTCGTCAATTTGTCACATTTGACTCTAATTAGAAATTTCGCCGAAAGTAAATTGGTCAAAAATAAAAGTTACACCTTCTGTCATCAAAGTCACCCAAAACTGTACTTATTTTGTTCACCGTCTCAGCCGACTCTGGGCAGAACACCACATCAGCCTTGTCAAATTCGAGAAGCCTGAAGACCATTGTCAATTCCAAGGCCGCTTCGCTTTCATGAGCTCCCCATGGAATAATGAAATATTCGGTGTTGGCCAAAGATGCTTATCTGGTAAAGCGGCTGAGATATTTATATTCAAAACAGATAACGCATATTTTTGAGTCTATATTGACGCCAGGTATCTTTATTTTTACACTTCAAGTTGGTCCCTGGTCTTCCTTTCTCAAAGAGTTTTGCAATTTTTTTTTTCTCTCGGCTGACCCTGCATTCCCTCCCTCATCTGGGCTACCCGGCGTCGAGCTAGCCTGTCTGCATCGCCTCCAGCGACCTGGCCCACCGCTACTGGTCCTGCAGCGCCGTCCGCACTCTCATCCGAGAAATAAATAAATAAATAATATCCGAGAGGTGTTCTCCATCATCGGGCGGCCGCCGGACCTTCAGCCCTGGATCTTCGCGGTGAGCCTCGAGGACCATGCCATCACCATCTCCTCAGCGGCGAAGCATGCGATCTACGTTTACTTCGTAGACCGCGAAATACGTAGTGTCGCTGTAGACCCGCTGGCGGACATGCGGACACTACAACGGAGATGCCTTGTATATAATCATTTTGTGTATAGAATTTATCAATTTTAATCATATCTCATTGTTATATTTTATTAACTATGCGAATTTTCACCTTGATTAATGACTGAATGTCAATAAAATTATGTGAATTGTGTCAAATTGTCTTTCTATTTTCTTATCTACGAGGATTGGTGAGGTTCTATAACTCTGGCTCTACAGGTAGCACATGCCCCACCTGTTTCAAGGTCCTCTCCAACAAATACAAGCTGAAGCGACACCTGAAGACCCATCAGGACGTCCGGGAAGTATATGCCTGTGACTTCTGCGGCAAGTGTCTCACCGAAAGGGACAATCTCCTCAAGCATCGACGCTATGCTCATCAAGCCACTTAGCTGGCTGCAGATTCTTCTTCGGTACTCGCCGGGAGGAGTACTCCAAATTTTGTGTTCAATTCAAATAAATAATTCCTAAACACTCCCTCTTTTTTAATATATAAAACTGTGACATCTTTTAAAATACTGTTTATGTATAGGAACAGTTCAAAATGCGAGAGTTACCTGATTTATAACATTGGGGAAATGCAGTGGACTTCGACTTATATGTAAGGTAGAAACGTCTGAATGTGCTTACTTCGAATTTGTGAATCAGTACAACTTTGTATATATTTTTAAAGGTTAAGAAAACGTATAGCTTTCGTGGATCGGAGAATCGTAACCGTGCACTCAAGAGTCGCGCACAATGTGTCCAATACGTATCACTCGTGTAGTTCAGCGTAGCGTAAATCGAAACATCAATGTATAATAAACGTTTTTGTACGTGTTTGAAAGTCTTCTAAGAGAAAATGACTTATATATCAATTTTTTTCCGCGACTTCTAAATATAAACGGATGTTCCTGCTATGTTTTTCTTTTCCAAACCTATTTAGAGCAATGGATAAACCTTTATTTTCCCTATTTTTATTGACTTAGTTTTATGCTAATGAATCGGCGTCACATCTGATATTTAATAAAAAAAAAAAAACTCAAATGTCTTTCAATTAGGAAATATTGTGGACGAAGTTTGATGAAGTTCTAGAAAAAATTCAGGATAAAAATCTACTTTCTCTATACATAGCTAAGATTCTCTGGATGCTTGCAGGTTATTCCAATACATGTCCAATCTGTTTCAAGACATTGTCGGACAAGTACAAGTTGAAACGTCACATGAAAATCCACCAAGACGTCAGAGAAGTGTTCACTTGCGATCTCTGCCAGAGAGGCTTCACCGAGAAAGCCAATCTCAAGTATCACAAACAGTATTTCCATCGTGATTCTGCCCAGTACTAGCGTCTTGGCCGCTTCCTTACTTCACTACTGGCCATCAATCCAACTTGTCCGGCTCAAACACCAAACCCTCCTAATTTTTGAAATTATATAGAATGTTGCCAGGTGTGCCAAATATTTGTTATTATGAATTTATTTTCATTACCTTTCTGATATGCTATCAGTTTTACAGAGAGAGATAGAGGTAACCCGGGCTCCTGGAGCGTAAATGACCAACTACCCGGCCATCAGTTTTACAGTAGAAGAGTTGAGTATATGTACACTTTTAAGGAATTGATTTAACCAAATATATAAATATAGTACCATATGTGTATTTTAAATATTTCTTTATATACAAGTGTATATAAGATCACTATTACTCAGTTTCATATTTTTATTTATTATTTACATATAGAAATATATGTAAATATATTACGATTTTTTTCCTATATACTCTCTCTCTCTCTATAAAAAACTTTCTCCTATTTTTTCTGCTTTATCTTTTATTGATGAATATTATATTTAAAGAAGAGAAAAAAGACACAAGATATAAGAAGATATATATACCTTATATTGTTGAATAAATCATCTATTTTCAAACTACATGTGTTGATTGATGTGATGGCTATGTACATACACACAAGAGTTTCCCCAATTCTATGAACAAGTTGTCATGACTTGTGTGATGTTCGTCCAGCGTCAACACGTACTTGTCCAGTCTGCTACAAGATGCTTTCCGACAAGTATAACCTAAAGCGACATATGAAGACCCACGAAGATATTCGTGAAGTCCATACCTGCCAACTCTGCGGTCGAGGATTCACAGAAAAAGCCAATCTTAAAACCCACAAGATTACCTTTCACGCCACGCATCTGCCTTTCCATTAACGTTAACTCTAGAACCTACCACCATTATCTACTTATAAAAAAATCTTTTATATATATATATATATTTTGAAGATTGAGCAATCCATAATTAAAATTATATTTTAAAAAAGATGCATATATTGGATTTATAATGAATTTATTGTTCCAATATTTCGAGGGGCAACTCGCCTCTCTTTATCGAGGATGTTTGTGTTTTCACTAAAGCATGCGCGCACGTGTACACCACTCTCGTTCTACAAGGCCAATGAAAGAATTGTATATTTGATTTAAACATTACATTCAGTATATATATACAGCTAACAATTATATACAATATCACAGATAAATACCATTATTATTATTCTGTCTACACATTGTGCTTGAAATAGAGATTTATATACAACAGTGTAACCGTAAATAATTGTGTGCATACATATTAATTCTAAATTAATGATAAAATTTTAAGGGTAATAAATGAGTAAATTAAAAGTATATACATAGTTATTTACAATCAATTAGGATATGAATTCTTTATAAATTTCTGGAAAATCAATTTTTCTGTTTATACTGTGTTTGTCTTCGGCAGAAGCCCAACTTTCTAAAAACAGTCTACAATGCTTTTCTGTAATATTTTTGTATATAATTGATGCTTGTTTGAAATCAGGTATATGGCTATTATTTAGGGAGTGGTCAACTAGGAGGGATAATGGTTTGTAGTTTTTTAAAGCTGCTTTATGTTGATTAATACGATCTTTAAGTGATTTACCTGTTTCTCCAATGTATGTAGCTTGACATGTTTGGCAGGGAATTTTGTAAATTACATTGGTTGTATTTTCTTGGTTTGAAATATTTTTTGTATCTGAGTGGCGTAAGATTTGTTGTAGATTTTGTGCAGATTGATATGTTGTAATTATATTATATCTCTTTAAAATTCGGGCAATTCTCTCTGAGCCGTAGCTATATGGAATAGAGCAATATCTTTTTTGAGACTGATCACGACTATTATTTGAAGGTATAGCTCTTTGTTTATGAAAATGTTTTTCAATAATTTTTTTAGGATAATTATTATTTATCAATTCTTTGAAAATTCTATTTCTTTCTTCTGTTGCACTATTTCTATTTGAGTGATGTGTTTCTATTCTCTTGGTAAGAGATTTCACTACGGCGATTTTATTATGTATAGGGCCAAAGGAGCTGAAATTTAAATAGTTTCCGGTGTGAGTAGGTTTTCTGTATATGCAAGTTTCTATGTTATATTGATTTCTTTTAAGCTGAATGTCCAAAAAGGCTAGGGAATTATTGCTTTCTTTTTCATGTGTGAACTTTAAAAAAGGTTTGAGACTATTGAGAAAACGTAAGAAGCTTTCAATGTTTGTTTCTGTTAGACAAAAAATGTCATCAATATATCGTAGCCATAATATTATTTTAAATTGGTTTGAATTAATTATTTTTTCATCTATTTCATTCATAAATATGTTGGCTAATGCAGATGAAATCGGGTTGCCCATTGGTAGGCCTTTAATTTGCCGGAAGAATCTGTCTTTGAAACTGAAATAACTATGGTCTAAACAAAGTTTGATTAAATCTATTAATGCTTCTTTAGAAAGGGGAGGAACTATTTCTGGGTGGATTTCAAGAAATGATCGGAGGGCCAGGAGTGCTTCATCGTGCGGGATTGAGGTGTAGAGAGATTCTATATCGAAGGAAACCATCCTGCTGTCATTTGATATTTGAACGGTTTTGATAGCTTCAACAGCTACTATGGGATTGGGGACTGTGTGAGATATAATATAATTACAACATATCAATCTGCACAAAATCTACAACAAATCTTACGCCACTCAGATACAAAAAATATTTCAAACCAAGAAAATACAACCAATGTAATTTACAAAATTCCCTGCCAAACATGTCAAGCTACATACATTGGAGAAACAGGTAAATCACTTAAAGATCGTATTAATCAACATAAAGCAGCTTTAAAAAACTACAAACCATTATCCCTCCTAGTTGACCACTCCCTAAATAATAGCCATATACCTGATTTCAAACAAGCATCAATTATATACAAAAATATTACAGAAAAGCATTGTAGACTGTTTTTAGAAAGTTGGGCTTCTGCCGAAGACAAACACAGTATAAACAGAAAAATTGATTTTCCAGAAATTTATAAAGAATTCATATCCTAATTGATTGTAAATAACTATGTATATACTTTTAATTTACTCATTTATTACCCTTAAAATTTTATCATTAATTTAGAATTAATATGTATGCACACAATTATTTACGGTTACACTGTTGTATATAAATCTCTATTTCAAGCACAATGTGTAGACAGAATAATAATAATGGTATTTATCTGTGATATTGTATATAATTGTTAGCTGTATATATATATACTGAATGTAATGTTTAAATCAAAGATACAATTCTTTCATTGGCCTTGTAGAACGAGAGTGGTGTACACGTGCGCGCATGCTTTAGTGAAAACACAAACATCCTCGATAAAGAGAGGCGAGTTCCCCTCGAAATATTGGAACAATAAATTCATTATAAATCCAATATATGCATCTTTTTTAAAATATATATATATATATATATATATATATATATATATATAATTAAAGAAATTCTTCACTGTTTTTCCTTAAACATCCGTACATCATCAATTTAAAAAAATGTATTTTTGGTTAATAAATAATTGTAACGTTTGTCTTTTTTCTTCTTCATTCAAGCTTACATCAAGTTTAACTGTAAAGAAAAATGATAATTTTTACATGTTAATATGAACTTAACATATGTATACCAGCATTTCTCTAGAAACTAAAATCAGGATCCAAGAATCCAATTACAAATCTTATTGAAGGTTTAATCCTATGATACAGCCATCTCTCTCTTCGATGTGGAGGTCGAACATGGAATTTCACCATCAAGATAATTTATCATTATTATGCGACTTAGGGGATGATGACCCTGTATAAGGACTACTAGTACTAAATACCAATTTATAATCAAAGCTGCCTCTTTTAAATGAGATGCTGATCAAGACTAAATCTTTCAATCCACTCCTTGTTTCAAAATCAGATATCCTTCTCCAAGATGAACGGGCTCAGTACTGACTAAGTAGCCCTTTCTGTCCTGACTTTTGGTTTAAGACAGTTAAACCCCATCTTGTTGTATTCTTATTGTTATTTAGATTTACATATATAATTTAAAACTATGTAACAAAAGAGTCGGTGGATGAGAGGGTAACACGCTCGATTCCCGACAGTCATGAACCGGGATTGAATCCCGCGTTAAAATTAGTTTAATATGTCAATAACCTTCACACATATTATTCATTGTTCAATTATCATGAACTAGGTTGCTCTTGCTGAGCGGTACCTATTTATGTGAATTTGAACCAGATTAAAACTATGTATAGTCTATTCAAGTTGATTGTTGCTTTTAAATATATCTGCTTAAAAGATCTTGTACCATTGTTGGGTTTTTTCCGTTGCGTCAAAATTTAACTCGTATCATCTCGGGTATCTAGACATGTTTGAATGAAGAAATGAGCAAACAACTTTCGCAGGAATTGTCGTCTGAAAGAAGTACTGCGATGACAAAATGGAGGTAAGAGTTGTATATATGTACTTTCATGTCTTCCAGAAAATTCCATTATATTTATGTAAATATGTATGTATATATCGTCGGCGACGCATGCGCAAGAGCACATCATTTTTATCGCTGTTGCATGCTAACGGCAGCGGTCCTTCAGACTCGGTCATTTTCTTGGCGATGGTCGTTTTTATTAATTAGTGAAGACTTCAATTTTTTTTTTTTTTTTTGTAATTTCGTATTTGAGGTATGTTCGAGTTTATTAGTTTTATATGATAAAATGTGATGTTTTAATGATTAACTAAAGTTTGATGGATCGAAACTCTCTCTTTCTACCCACGCTAGCAGCTACTTCGCCATTCCATAGCTGACGTATGTATGGTTCCAGACTCTGCCTGCCCCGTATGTCACCGGATCCTCAGCGACAAGTACGCCCTGCGGCGACACGTGAAGATTCACAGCGACGTCCGCGAGATTTACATCTGCAGCATCTGTAGCCGGAGCTTCACGCAGAAGTTCAACCTCCGCACCCATCTGAGAATGCATTACAAAAATCTTTAAGGGACGATTAAAACGATTGTTTTTAAAATTTATTCCTCTAATTCGTTACATTAACTTCATTAGAACTTGTCTTATGAAACCTGAAGCGTATGAGGCTGACTCACCCACAAATTCAATCCCTATATCCATTTGAGAACACACTTTAAAGATCCTCTTGAAGATTTATTAAAACGATTCTTATGTGAATCTTGACTCTTAATTCTTTATTCGATTTTTTTTTTTTTATGGATGACTATACGAACTCTGGTATTTGATTGAATGAATCAGACCATTTTGTCTTAACAATCAGTATCACCATTGTTAGCATCTTTTAGCTTTATTGTTAGTATTTTTATTATAATCACCATTGTTATCAGCTCTGAGGAAGGGTTTCACACACAAACACACTTACACAAACAAACTGACAGAATCAGACTTTTTATAGATATATATTTTATGTATGTCTATAATAACAAAGAAAATATTCTGGCTATACGGTAAGACCTCCTAAGAAATAATTGCTCTTTATAAATTCTGATCAAATCCTATCAAAGATGAACGACCGGAATGTCAGAAAAGACTATGAATATCTATGTTTTTGTGTAATTCATCAAATGAGGCTCGAGTGTATATAGTCATATTATTGTTGTCATATATTTGAAAATAAATATGCTTAATAAAAACGAATGGAAAAATTTGTATTTTTTTTTTTCAATACAGTAGAACTTGGATAATTTGAAAACGTCTTTAATTTGAATATTTATCTTGGTCCCTAGAATTTCCCATAAATACGAGGGGCATCCAATAAATAAGTTTCTCTATTTTTTAACAAATAAACAACCTAATTTACAATTATGCAGTTATTTTAATTTCATTATACAACTCATAGACTACTTCTCTACATAATCACCATTTCTGTCCAAACATTTTTGGTACCGTTGTAGCAATTTTTTGATACCACTGTTGTACCAAGCCGTGTCCTGTCTTCGTATCCAGTAGTTCGCCTCCGCCTGCACTTCGTCATCATTCGCAAAGTGCTTGCCTCCAAGGTGCAACTTGAGTGCTGGAAAAAGATGGAAGTCGCTTTGCGCAAGTTCCGGAGAATAAGTTGGATGTGTGAAAATTTCCCATTTAAAGTTTTCCAGCAACGTTTGGGTCGTTCGAGCTGCGTGAGGGCGAGCATTGTCATGGACGAGTAACACTTTCCGAGACCAAGGTCCAGGATGTTTCCGTTTTATTGCAGTTCTAAGTTTAGTGAAGACTTCGCAGTACCTCGCAGCGTTAACCGTAGTGTTTGGGGACAGGTAGTCAACCAAGAAAACACTCTTACAGTCCCAAAAGACGATAGCCATAACTTTGCCTGCAGAGATTGTGAACTTCGCCTTTTTTGGTACACCTTCCTCAGGCTTCTTCCACACCATGCTTTGTCGTTTTGTTTCTGGAGTTGATTGATGCACCCAGCTTTCATCTCCAGTGACAATAGAGGAAAACAGTTGATCTCCATCTCTTCGATGCATTTCCAGGAAATCTCGGGCTGCCTCCATCCGTTGTTGCTTGTGATTTTCCGAGAGCAAACGGGGTAACCATATTGCGCAGACTTTGCGAAAATTCAAAACATCAAACATGATTGTTCAAATCGAAGAGCGTCCAATTTCGATTCCAGGAGGCAGTCGAATCATTATTTCGTCAATGGTGACGCGGCGATCTGCTTCCATCACATTCCGAACAGCAGCAACCGCTGCATTGTCCGTAGCAGTAACGGGCCTGCCGCTTCGCTCGTCATCATGCAGGTTTTGCCGTCCTTCCAAGAACCATGAACGCCATCGGCGAACCATTTGGATGCTCATACATCCTTCACCATACACTGACACTAAATTGCGATGAATATTGACCGCAGTTTCATTTTTGGCCGTGAAAAAAACGAATTACAAAACGGAGTTCGCAAGTGGACACGTTCACCAGTGGTAGCTCCATGGAAACTGAAGCGCTACGGACTTTCGCGTAGGAGTAGCGTGATTTTAAAGGTCACGCGCTTCCAACACATCCTAGTGACCATTTCTTACACTACTAACTAATTTTTACAACGTTTCGTTCGCAGAAAAAAAAAAAGTAGGGAAACTTATTTATTGGATGGCCCTCGTAGAATTTCCGTTTTTAATCCCTTGGGCTTTGAATTATTCAAATTCGACTGTATTTTTTCATTTGGGTGTTATTGTGTCTATACATTGATTGATACCATCAACAACAGTTTGGCAAATAAGACTGTCTGGACATTACAAGAAGATTGTAAATTAATAATTTTCTGGATTACAGTTATTATCCAATCAATATTTTTAGATGCAATTCTAGGATGATGATTATCAGAAAGCCTATCGTGTTCGTTAAAGATCAATCTAGATATTAGTTCAAAATTGTAAAGTTCCGAATACATATTCATTTTTAAAATTTGTTTTTAAGACCAGAATGTTTGTTTTCAAATTACTTAAAGTGTACTCTATGCAATAGCGAATTTATCAACAACTTTCCACACTACACGTTTTATTGTCCGTTATTGAAGAAGAAAGAAATTATCCGTCAAAAGAATGGTAACTAAAACAATTCTTCATATGTTATAATGGCAAAAGTAGTGAAAAGCAAACTCAATGCCTTAACCTTTTACAAATTCTGGAAAACAGCACAGACAATAGGCACAACACAGATGATGGATCCAACTTGAAATAAAGATCAATCTTATTCTCCACTTTCTGCAGATAACTGCTATGTTTACCTATCTGGGAGAATCCTGTATGGGACGAATGCCCTTAATAATTTCACCTCTAGCGCCGCAATACGAATGCCCCCGTCTGTCCCTCTCAATCATTACCTCGGGATCCGAAAAGCAACAAAATAGAACCGAGGTCCTATTCCAACAACAACAACAACAACAAAAAGCCTTTATTCAGGGTCACTGACCCTATACAGGATTCACCAGAGGTATGCATAAGAACAAAGCAGTGAGACAAAGGAAATAGCAATATATACAGAAGAAAAGGAAAAAAAAAAAAACAAGAAAGAGAAAGAGGGAAGCAAGAAAAACAACACAAAAAGAGTAGCAGTAAGAAAGTGAGGAGTGAGTGTCACTTGGCCTTCTTCTGAGATATGGACTTGTGGAAACCATAAAACGCCGTAGCAATATACTTATTCTGGGTCATATTGTCAATTATTGATGGAAGTGAAGCACAGAGTTGCCCAGTTTTGAGCATAAGGGTTCTTCTTTCTTCTTTCAGAGCATAGCAATCAAAAATATAGTGAGTGATTTCCTTTTTTAGTTTTGAATTACAGGAGGTACAAATCGGGTCCTCACCGCAGAGCATCTTGGTGTGGTTTTCTCTAAAAAATTCCTATTCCATTATTCAGTGGAAATTTATTCCACCATCAGCTCCACATTTTGGTGGACTTTGGGAAGCCGGAGTTAAGTCCATGAAATATCATCTTAGAAGAACAATGGGCAGTGCTTTGCTAAATTTTGAAGAACTAACAACATTGTTAGCACAAATTGAAGCTTGCCTGAATTCGCGACTTCTCTGTCCTCTTTCTGAGGACCCTGAAGATCTACAGGCATTGACCATGCACCAATATCCAGGCACCAGCCTGCTTTGATAATTTTTTCAAACCAACACCAGCCTACTAATTTTTTTCAAAGTAAAGGCGGATTGCTAGTGTCCTTAATAAAAGCTTTTTGATGTTGTTTGTTTTTTCAAATTGGATAGCAGTTAAATAGTGCGTGTTACTTTTAACGGCCGTTTAGTAAACACTAGAGAACAGAAAATATGAAGAAGTACTGCGCCATATAAAAATTGAAACTATTTAGTGCAGTTTTTTATACCATTAAAACAATTTCCTATTGTCTTTACTGCGATGGAAAAAAAAAATGGAAGTGTCTGGCTCATCAGTGGTGAACTCTAGAGATTTCGCTGATAGAGAATATGTTGTGGAAGGCTTTTTATTTAACTAAGGCTTAAGGCAAACACGGAAATATTCAGTCTGATGTGTATATATTATATAACACTAGTCAAATTATATGATCGGGGATGCTTTATTTTATAATGAAACATCAGGTTTAACACCGAATTGGATTTAAGAACAAATATTTATTGACTTTCGGATCTGTTTTAAATCGGAAATCGTTTGTGTTGACATCAAACAATACACCTATAGTTAATCAACGTCAAGAGAGTAATTCCCCATCAGTATATCCACAATATGAACAAGCAACCTGAATGTACAGCAGGGAAGTGGACAAACAAACCTATGTACTGTCAGTGCCATGATCCAGATATCGACCTACCTGCTTCAAGTCCGTGCTGCACAGATGTGGGTCATAGGCGGGGTCACCTGATCGCTCGGCCCGAATCCCTCATTTTCTTTTTCCTGCTTTATCTACCTTATGTAAACCTACTCCATTCTTCGCATTGCTTGTGCAAACATCTTCCACAACTTTATTCATCTTTCTTGTATCCCATCTTTGTGTATGTACACAACTTTATTCACCCTTCTTGTAGCACATCCTTGTGTATGTACACAACTTTATTCATCCTTCTTGTATCCCATACTTGTGTACGTGCTTTCCTCCCCAGAACCACGTGATTCAAGTTGGATTATGTTCACTCTTTTTATAAAAATGAAGATTCCTAATAGACGGGATAACGTAGTCTCTTAATACAGCTTCTATTCGATAGTGGAAAAAATAAGAAGCAATTTTTATATAACTCCACTAAAATGTATCTTAGGACGGGAACTTGTACCATCCAGCCATTCTACTACAGTCCCTGAGTAGCTGCTAAGCACAGGTTTCATATTGTGTTTTAAAATAATAATTACTGAACATGTTTTAATTACCATAGAATCTAGATTTTACGAAGCTTATTTTTGATTTCTAAACCAATTTTTTAAAATTTTATTTTCAAGATAAACTTCTCTTGATATTATAAAAAAAAAAAAAAATGATAAAAACACACGCGCAGTTTGTTCAAAATTGTACAAAAAAGACAGAATATTTTTATACCTAAAATATTCCTCGTGAATGAAAATGTTGTAATGTTATATTCTTCAACATGAACTTGAAGAGAATAATGAAAGTCTGTAGCGATTCGTTCCAATGAAGGTAAAACCCTAACCTATCCTAATACCGCTTCAACTATCCTATTAGGGGAGAGAAAATATCTTTATTTACGGGGCTGCTAACCAAAATGAATGATTTTTGAGCCCCCTATTAGGGGAAGAATGTATAGCCAATATATTGTCAGGAGGACAGAGTTTCCTGGTATTCCTTCTTATCTGGACTGGATGGACCGGTCGGGGAAAACAGTGGCGCCACGTGGAAGGAGGGAAAAAACTCAGTTCTCCCCTTTGACTCTAACTGCTGGGTCGATTTGGCTCATGTACATAGTAACTTTTATTTTATATTTAAAATCTCTCATATAACTAATTAAATAAATATTTAAAGTAATTCGGAAGCCTATTTAATTATTTTTCTTCGCGACAATATGAAGTTTTCTTATTAAATCTGTAGCTCGAACCCCTGTACCATTGGCATGTTGTGCTACAAGGAACGAAGTGTTTGATGTCTTCCAGGTCAGAGTGTCCCCTGTCCAGTCTGTCACGGACTTTTCAACAAGACCAACATGCGAAGACATGTTCGCACACACTCTGAAGTCCGAGAGATCTTCTCTTGTCCAGTCTGCTCCAAGTACTACACCAGGAAGTACAAATTGAAAAAACATTTGTTGACTTTTCACCCAGAGGTATATGTAGATTATGTTTATTAAAGATTTGATGTTGAAGCGAGTCTGTTGATGTATACTATTACAGAACATTCACAAACCTCTTTCCAGGATACTTACCTTTCCATTCCATGTTGGATTCAACTCGCTAATCATCCTTGAGGTGGTTGGCCATCAACTATCTTGATAACTAGCACTCAACAACAAATATGTTAATTAAGATTATATAAAAGGACGTACCTGGATCTGTAAAGAAAACAAAACATTTTTTTCTCAAAATATTTCGAGAGATTTCTCCCTCTTTATCAATTTATTGCACAGTGAATTTGAATCGAAATATTTTGAGAAAAAAAAAAGTTTTTTTTTCTTTACAGATCCAGGTACTCCCTTTTATATAAGCTTAATTAATGGATCGCCTTTTGACTCAAAATATGTTAATTATCATTGTGTTTTAGTAATTAGTATATTAATACGTTTTAGTTGCTGAAGAAAGGCTCTTTCCCGAAAGATACTTTAATCAATTAATAAAAAGTTGCGGCGGCTTATGCCTTTTGAGTAATCTGTAGAAAATATGTTGTTAGAATGCTTGGAGGAATGAAAGGGATGGTAGAAATCTTTGACGGTATTCTTATCAAAAATCATCCTAATCAGACCTTTATTGCTGTTGTTAAAATGGGATTTAAGACATTGATAGACATGCACTGTGCTCAATTGGATGCAGTTGGAAGCAATTCTGGGAGTTCTCCGGACTCTTCTATTAACTATTTATTATGAAGGTAAGTTTGAAGTACTGTCCTTGTTATTAAACTTTCATTTTACACGTTAATATTCACTGGAGAATACTTGGTAGATTTTAAAAAATGGTAATCTCTTCAATTCACACTACACGATTATTTTCTTTTAAAAAAGGGGGTCACATTGTGTCATCGAAAGATTGAAGTAAAAATTAAATGGTTGATGCGATTTATTTATTTTTTTAAATCTATTCAATCTACAATGTAAGGAGAGGGAGAGGGTAGAGCTCAGTCTTTATGAAGTTCCTATTAGTGTTCATCTCAATTTAAATATGAAATTTTGCTATATTCGAATAATTTTAAGAATCCTGAAAAAAAAATAACTTTGTTGATTTGATATTTACAAAAAAAAAAAAATGTTACTGAATCTGTACAAAAGAAAACATAATTAACATTAACATAAACAAAATCTTAATTAGCTTCGCATTTTTTATTCTTAGATTCAATGATTCATTTAATTCAAACTCTGCCATCGCCAAGATACTTACTACAACTACAAGATCTTGACTGGGTGTAGTTCACCTCAGGTATGTGCTGCAGGCTACGCCTCCTGCCCCATCTGTCTCAAGTCCATCAACAAGACTAACCTCCAGAGACATCTACGGATTCACTTAGAAGTCCGGGAAATCTATTCCTGTCCAATCTGTTCCAAGTCTTACACGCAGAAATACCGGATGAAAAGACACTTCATAGTTTCCCATCCTGACACCATGGTCGTTTAAATAAAAATTTATAGTCGGTGTGTGAGATTGTTAGCTTGCTTTATTGATTGGAGAAAACATGCATTGATTACCATTGATCTATCTCATGTCTATCTCTCTCGGGGGGTCGGTGGAAGGATGGTCTAAACCGTTGGTTTTCGACCACTACGACCCGGGTTCGATTCCCGCATTGGGCACTTTTTTTTCTGATAAAAAAAAAATGCTACAATGGCCCCTGATTCTTTCAAAAGTCCAACCCCACCAGTGAGTGCAAGTAACCAAATGGGGCTCTGGCACATTTGTAAGTGCAAAATCGAACTGCTTTTCACATGTGTAGACATGTGGTGCACTTACAGTAAAAGCAGTCGCTAACTACCCACCATAATTATCATGGCCTGTACCAATGTGATTAGCAAAAAAAAAAAAAGTCTATCTCTCATATCTAATGTTCTGAACAAATCAAGTGTCTTGAAGACAAAATAATCTTTTTCAACTCTTTTACAGCTGTTTAAGCTAGTAATACGGCCGACTTTTGATAATAATGTCAATCATTTATATATGTTTTCCCCTGCTTTCTCTTAATAATAACTTCTACCAGGCAGCCTCTATCTTCACGATTCTACTTAGGCATAACTTATAAAATTCTCTAACTGTAGTCTAATTAGTCGTTTTCCATAACTAAGATCCGTTCAAACTCATACTAAAACAGCTTTTTGTCTTTTATTAAATTTTAAAAAAAGCCCAATGTTTTACCTTACCAGGAAGTTCAAACATAAGACATGATCCTGCACATTGTGATGTCGAATTATTGCTATCTACATGTGGTGGGTGTACTATATAAGTACATGAAGTCGTCTCTCTGCTCAACAAGATTACCATGGTATGTATTCTAGTATCTTTTATTATAATCACAATGTTGTTAGGAATAGCATGGATGGTAGAATACACTTTAGAATATGTATTTGAGGAGTACAACAACAACAACAAAAAGCTTTATTAATACCTTTTAGTCTTATACAGATTCTCCAAGCAGAAATGTAGGATACATGCAGGAAAAAAAATAATAGTACCTTAATGGTAATATGATATTTATATACAGGAAACATTATATAAAACAATCAAGCTAATAGATTAGTCTGAGTAAATTGGAGGGAAAGAAATTTATTATACATGGATTTACCGCGGATTCACCGCAAATGAAGATAAAAAAGCAAAAGCTAATCACAATCAATATTGAGATAATGAAATTTATACATTATAATTAAGACAATTGATCTCATTAACATATTTGAAAGGGTAGTATTTGAGGAGTATATAAAGTGAAAAGTTCAAATGGCTGCGCCACATAGGGAGCAGTTCTTCGTTTGTCTCCAAGTCACAACTAGATAACGGTGTCGAGTTGGTGAACTGAACTCGGATTGTTGACAGTGTCCACTGGTAGGTGCATAAAACTGGTCAAAAAGAGGTCAAGCTTTATATCTTACTTCAACAAGTAAGAATTCTTCATCAAGTGTGATTATTTCTTTCACCAAGTATCCTTGCTGCATCCAAACACGTTATATCAGGAGACAAAGTCACCTTTCTCTGAAAGCCCCATCAATATTCAATAAATATTGGGGGAAAATACTGGGAGGGTTCACCACTGATGAGCCAGGCCTTCCCTTTAATTTTTCCATCGCAGTAAGGACAGTAGAAATTGTTTTATTTTAAAAAGAATATTACGCCTCTAAAATAGTTTTGTAATTTGATAACAGATGGCGCGCTAGTGCATCGTAATATTATATTTATATATACTTTATTGTATTATATTATTTATTATATTTTATAATTATTCTCCCTGGAGAATTTGATCTCTCTGGATTTCAACAATCTGTGCACAAGGTTTATGTCAAGTCTTTAGAAGAGGTTTAGAGCTTGAGACGAAGCTGCTCTAGGGAAGCAAACAATGCGTCCACCAAAAAAAGAAAAGATCCGTAAGTAAGATGACTCCCTTTACCAATCATTTACTAACTACATAACTACATTTACCACAAAAGATGGCTTTCTTCACCGAGTAAAGGAATTTACACACGTAAGTACAATGGCCTCATTCACCAATTACTATTGTTTCTTTTAACAAATAAGGCCCATTGATGATAGCATCATTGTAGTAACAATGGTGTATATTTAAACTAATAACGAAGGAATTATATTTTTATAAAAGTTTATTTTTATATATTGTTAAAAACAGAAAGCTTTTACTTTTTTGTGCTTCATCAGACCTCAGACCCTGAAGTACTAACGTACGGAAGCTTGTCATTTTGAGCAGTAAAAGGAAACCTTTTGCAAATCCTTTATGCCCTTATTTAATTGTAACTATCCTTTAACTACGAATACGTTTATGTTATCTGTACTTGTTCTCAGAGTATAGTTTGCGACAGGTCAGAACGTCCGTTGTGTCATCTGCCACAAGTCCTTCAACCGGACCAACATCCAGCGACATCTGAGAACCCACGACGAAGTCCGAGAAATATTCTCCTGTCCTGTTTGTCAGAAGTCCTACACCGAGAAATACAAGATGAAACGACATCTCTGTGTCTCCCATTCTATTATTATCTAAACTTGTTATTATTTCCTCTGTATTTCCACTCAATGCTGTGATAACTAAATTAAATCATATTATGATGAATCTCTGTACTTTTATTTCACATCGTCCACACTCGACTGTTCCTTCTGTTTTAGTCCGTATGCCCCTCCTGTATATATCACAACCTGTTTCAAGAGAGAAAGAAAAAATATTTCAAAATTACACCGAAATTCCAAGGCTGAGAGGATCAATTGAAGGACGCTGCCAAATCATTGACTTAAACCTATGACAATGGTATGTATAACTATTGGGAAATCATGTTGAAAAAAGTTTTAGTGTACACACAATATCCTATATAAATAAAAACGAAATGTTTGTTCGAATGTATTTGTGTGTTTCCATACTCTATTTGACCTAACCTGTTGAAACTTTGACCCAATATAGAGCTAGAGGTGTCTTGAAGGAATCAGTTTCTGGAATAGGTCTCAAAATATTAGCATATTCTGGGGTCATGTCAATAAACATGACAATAATATATCAATGGAGTAGCTAATACATATATATATATATACTATATTAGTACTACTAATAAAAATGGCACTAAACTCTCGTTACAAAATCTTGGCGGACAAACATCCACTCTCGAGCTGAACCGGGACATTTCTCCAATATATTTGCATAGTATGCACACTCTTGAATCATATTTGGGACTTGAAATAAACTATCAAAATAATTTATATTTCGAAAGATTTTTCTGTTACAAAATATTTCCTTGAAAAAGAAAGCAATATTTAAGAAAGTAAGATTTTGCCTTTCCATTAATAGCTTTCATATTCATATCAAAATATGCTTCTAACTATATTTATTCAATAGCACATATATTTTGTGTCTATGCTGATGGGAGAGGCAGGCCTTTATAAAAGAAACCTAGTGGACATGGCATCTGCCCGGTAAGCGGAACACTGTGGGTTCGATTCCCATCCCTGGACACTTTATTTTTCCGTTTATCATTACTCTTCACAATTCATCCTTTCATACTTCATCCCCAAGGTTAGAAATAATCGTTATTTCTCCTTAAAATAAATTTCGATTTTTTGTCAAAAGAAACACATGCGGGATAAATTTCAAATGTCGTTCTACAATCATAAGCCGCATTATCTTGTATTATGTTTATTATAAGTTTAATCTTTCTTTGGAGGTAGGCATTCACCCCCAATCTGGGAAATTCCAAGTTCTTAATTTATTATTCAATATATGACCACACAAATTCCATTAAATTTTTCCATTCGACATCGGTCTTTTAACTCTAGTCAATATAGGATATGTGTGTGGCCATCAAGATAATAACAATCATTGAAATTTCTGGCCTTGTAGATACATATAGAGTAATATATTGTCAATCCATTAATGTCACACATGTGTAGTAATAGGCCAATACTGTGAAAGATCATGTGCTAACGTGTGATTTCTCCAGGTCCCAGCATCCTCTGCCAAGTGTGCCACAAGTGGTTCAGCAAGGCCAACATCCAGAGGCATCTGAGAACGCACGACGAGGTCCGAGAGATGTTCACCTGTCCTGTCTGTTTCAAGTCCTACACCGCTAAATACAAGATGAAGAAACATATCATGATACTACATCCCGAGGTGATGTGAGGATATCTCAAGATTATCCAGACATATTCCATCATCGCAATATTTTGAGAAAATATAAGAGAAACTTGATATCATCCAAGTTTTCTCGAAGACAGCATCAACACAGCGGGAGTACCATTTAAAGACAAACCTAAGCATCAACTACTTGGGCCAACAATACAGCTCTAAACATTTCGATTCTTTTAAACCATTGAAGTTGTTCATTTTCTCAAAAAGAATGCTTCTTACTATTTTAATACTTCGGCAAGAAAGAAATACCTCCCATGATATTGTGTGACTTATTTATGCCTAAAATCCAATCACCCGTTATATCTAGATAGGTGATAGCATTCACTCATCATCCCAATCATATTGTTCCCACATAGATCGGGACCAACATTCCACTGAAACATTCCACAAACTCTTTCATCATCAAGTGATAACAATCATATTACTATTATTAAAAGTTTTATTTGAGTATGTTTATCTTTGTTATTTTTGTGTTGATTGAGAATAATAATAAATTTAATTGTGTTTTTGTTGTTTGAAGTGTTATTTATTGTTTACACAGCCATCCACCGAGAAACATTGCAACACTGATCCAATGTCCTGCTGCTGTCCAACTGACGAGATTTGGAATCCAGGCTGCTACATCCCCTGTCCTGTTTGCTGGAAGATAGTGAACAAGTCCAGCATTCATCGACATCTTCAAACTCACGCGGCCATCAGGAAGCTCTTCTACTGCCCCTCCTGTTCCAAGCCCTACACCGACAAGTACAGAATGAAGAAACACTTCCTAGCTGCACATCCTCAGGAATCGGATCTCTTTGCTGATTAGATTGTCTTGCCTTCTTTGAATTCATCGGTGAAATGTCTATCGATTGAAAGAAAAAAAAAGGCATTCTCTTCATAAAAGAACATAGTAAAGTTTTCCATCTTTATTTTGTAGATCTGAAACGTTCGGTGTTATACAACTGGATGAATCGGTTTACTTCGTTGAATAGACTTGCTTGCCTTCTCTTTGACTTGACGCTATAACCATGTATTGATGAAAACACTATTCCTATAGCGGACATTTATACTTCAGTAGGCTTCTATTTCCAATATTTTATAGATCTGCAAGGTTTGTTTTCACATCTAGGAGAATCGGGTTTCTTCGTTGAATAGACTTGTTGCCTTATTTTTGACTTGACGCTATAACCATGTATTGACGAAAACACTATCCCTATAGTGGACATTTATACTTCAATAACCTTCTCTGTTTCCAATATGTTATAGATAGACAAGGTTTGGTTTTACATCTAGGAGAATCGGTTTTACTTCATTGAATAGACTTGCTTGTCTTCTTTGACTTGACGCTATAACCATTTATTGATGAAAACACTCCCTATAGTGGACATTTATACTTCAGTAACCTTCTCTGTCTCATATATTTTATAAGATAGACAAGGTTTGGTTTCACATCTAGGAGAATCGGGTTTCTTCGTTGAATAGACTTGTTGCCTTATTTTTGACTTGACGCTATAACCATGTATTGGTGAAAACACTACCCCTATAGCGGACATTTATACTTCAGTAGGCTTCTATTTCCAATATTTTATAAGATAGACAAGGTTTGGTTTCACATCTAGGAGAATCGGGTTTCTTCGTTGAATAGACTTGTTGCCTTATTTTTGACTTGACGCTATAACCATGTATTGGTGAAAACACTACCCCTATAGCGGACATTTATACTTCAGTAGGCTTCTATTTCCAATATTTTATAAGATAGACAAGGTTTGGTTTCACATCTAGGAGAATCGGTTTTCTTCGTTGAATATACTTGTTTGCCTTCTCTTTGACTTAACGCTATAACCATGTATTGTTGAAAACACTATAGCGGACATTTTTTTTATACTTCAGTAACCTTCTCTGTTTCATATATTTTATAAGATAGACAAGGTTTGGTCTCACATCTAGGAGAATCGGTTTTCTTCGTTGAATAGACTTGCTTGCCTTTTTTACTTTGACGCTATAACCATGTATTGTTGAAAACACTACTCCTATAACGCGGACATTTATACTTCAGTAGGCTTCTATTTCCAATATTTTATAAGATAGACAAGGTTTGGTTTCACATCTAGGAGAATCGGTTTTCTTCGTTGAATAGACTTGCTTGCTTTCTTTGACTTGACGCTATAACCATGTATTGACGAAAACGCTATCCCTATAGTGTGGACATTTATACTTCAGTAACCTTCTCTGTTTCATATATTTTATAGATAGACAAGGTTTGGTTTCACATCTAGGAGAATCGGTTTTCTTCGATTCTCATATTTTCTTGCTTTCTCCGTCTTAACGCTCAAGTCCATTACATGTATTGGATAAACATTATCTCTCTAGTACAACGAATTTCTTATCAATATTTATTCTTCTACATTCCTTCCTATATTTGTAGATTTGAATGCTCGGCCTTACTTATGGACGAATACAATTTCTTCATAGATTAGATTTGGTTATCTCTTTTCTACTTTTATCCCATTGTGGTAGAATTGAGTGTTGAAGAAACACTGAATTTATAATAGACACATTAATATTTTGGTATTTATTTATCTACATTTTTGTTCCTATTTTGTAGATATGAAATGTTCGGCGATATAAATGGAAAAATCTGTTTTCTTTGTTGATTGGTCTCCTTGTTATTTGATAATTCAACGGCCGTGTGTTGGTGAGGACAAACTCTGCAGCTATACTCGATGTTTATATAGCATTTTGTTCCTATTTTTGTACATCTAAAATGATCCAAATCTTCAAGAATGGGAAGTTCCTTCGTTAGTCCTTTTTATGCCTATATTTAAAGTATATATATGTGCAAATATTGGCGATAAACGTTCCATCTACAATTGATCTTAATATACAGGGAAATGTATTTATAGGGATAGGGACCGAGATAGAGGTTGTTAAGCGACTATGTCGTTAAGCGAACATAATACTCGACTTATATACTTAATTTAGTTTTTAGAATTACATGTAGTTGATGTAACAATATTTATATTTACTGGTAAATGGTAAATAGACAGAACGAGCGCTGCTGAGTCGTGATGATAATTTTTTTTTTACTTTCTTTTCTAGTTCGCAACGTGTCACATCTCAGGATTTAACTAAATCAGTTCGTCGTAAAGACGAATTCGATATTAAATGGAACGTCGCTAAAAGATCATAACTAACAGAAAATCACCCGATTTTCTGTCTAACAAAAAGTATAAATCTAAAAAAAAACTTAGGGCTTCTCTCTCTCGTGTGCCATTAGCCTGAAACCATGGTCTCTAGGTTGACGCTTTTCAGTTTTCCAAAGCTGGTGTTGTGGCTTTGTCGCCGACCCGAGGTCGCTAGTTTGCGGCGACGGTCAATAGATGGCGTCTAGTTTTGACGCTTAATTTGACGGAAGAGGAGCCCTATGCTTTTTTTAGATCAATTTTCTCCCGGCAAATTTTCCATCTAAAAAATATAAAGATGACGAGTTTATTGGGATGTTATTATCACAAGCTTTCGTACTTACAGTTCTTTGTCTGGTGGACATTGTAAGAAGCACAGCTTATAAAGTTCTCTAGTACGAAAGCTTGTGTTAATGACAGCCCAAAAAAAGAAATTTCCTTATACTTCTCTCTTGTTTTTGTTCCTATAAGGTTGTCCCGAAATTTCGTGTTTTTCTTAAAACGTTGTTTTTCTTTATTACTTGGCGAATAACATTATTACGGCTAATACATAATAATACATAATACAATTACTTATTACATAATACAAAGCCATTATACATAATGGCGAATAATATTGGTATTTCCATTTTTTGCAATTACGAACTTTTGGGACAACCTTGTATTTCCGCAGATCTGAAATACTCGGGGTCGCATAACTAGAAGATTTCTTCACTGATTGAAGAATCTCGCCCTTCTGCGTATTTCCAGTTTATAATGGTATCTAATTACAAGTTTTTGGGAAACATTGCATTTAGGATAAGTATTCACATTTCCTATACTTTACGTTCCTATTTTTGTATATATGAAGCAATACTCACCATCTTTACAGGTCCAGGGTTATTTAATTAGATTTGTTTTTTCGTTAATGTTCCATCAGTACCAAATCATATATTGGGCAAAGTTACCATTTTTTATACCAAATCATATATTGGCATATTTATACAATATTTCTGCTATTTTGTCGTTTTTATTTTGTGCCGTGTTGAAATACTCTCACTGTTGCCCAGTGCCTTGATTGGCTTAATGTACTTATTGGCTGTATCTATTGTTATTATTTGCATATTAGCATTTATATATCGGTATTTATTATATTTACTTATATTTTTGGGATTATTTGTGTATGTATATGTGGTTAAGTGTTTCAATAAACTTTTTTTTTTTGTAAGAATCTGGAATTATTTATTTCTCTTCTTCTCTCTTGGTCAAAGGAATGAACTGGACTTTAACTACTGTCGTTTTACACCAAACTGACCACGGAATGGGCAAACTCTGACCACGGAATGGGATGGTATGGATGACGTGATCTTGAATCTATGTTGTTGTTGTCGTGTCCAATGAAGAGCCTCAGATGTCTTCATGCATCTCTATCACAGCAGCAGCAATGTATATATAAATCAAACCAGGATCTACATTTTAGGCCTGAAAGGATTCCCCTATGAGAGTTTAGGTACATTAATATATTTTACAATATTCTAGAGCTTCCTTTACTCTTCGTCTCCATGGAAGAGGGATCGAAGAGGAGAAAAAATGCTCTATAGAGAGAAATTCTGTGGTGATTGGTGAGCCCCGGACTGCTACGATAATCCTGAAGGCTTATATAGAACCCTGAAAAATGGCTAACTGTAGCCAGATGGCTAACTAACAGGTAATTGTTGAAATATTGAATCACAGAAGCTGTAGGTCTTGTGGAGGAGGATCGAAATGAACGACAACACAGCAGAAAAATCAGTTGGCATCAGGTGCCATCAGTACCGGTCAAGTTAGATAAATGCTGCGGGTACAAACCTTCACCTCTAGCTCACATCGCTCAAGTTCTCGGAGACAGAACGAAATGGAGAATTCATCATCGAGTTAACCAACTTTCAGTAATGGAAGTACGTCTAAACTAGTGATCCTTACTGACGGAAGGGTTCATTGAGTGTATTAGATATCAAGAAGACATCTTCGTACTACAATTGTGGGCCAACTGACGATACAAACCAAGACAACGTTTCACCACCATGTGAAAACTATGGATCGAACATCCCGGAGGAGTCTGATTGAGGAACCACACCAGCCCTAGGAATGGTTCATCTAAATGATAAAATGCCTTCTTCCACTCTGTGAGAGCCGTCGCGGGATGTCGCGCTCTGCTCTCGATGTTTGTTTGTTTTGTGAGTCCTCGTCCCTTTGCTATGATGAAGTCAACAAATTCGTTAATGTTGTTAATAAAACTATTTTAGTTGATTTTTGAGACTCTTCATTTAGTAAGGATACCCATAATTCTAATGCGATGTTGATACATAATATTTGTAATAAAATGTTTTTGATTGTTGGTGAGTGTCTTTTAGAAATGTTTGTTATTAACCTATATATGGATATATATTTTTCGTTATTTTGGAGATTTGTTCTAATATAAATCATCGTCCTGCTTCAAGTCAGGGAGATGGTTAGGCTAACATGTGTGTTGTGTACACAACATGCACCAGAAATGCCGAGTGTATTAACCCATATGTAAACTACCGCTACGGCTAACATGTGTGTGTACTTGATGTGTATCAGAGACGCAGTACCGCCGCTGCCCTCACTGCGGGAAAGTACTGGCAGACAAGTACAAGTTTCGCAATCATATGGAGACCCACGAGGAAGTTCGAAGTATGTTCACCTGCTTTCAATGTGGCAAGAACTTTCTCCAGAAACGGAATCTCAGGAGGCACCAAGTCACTTCTCACAACGTCCTCTCCCACAGATGAATGTTTGCTAGGGTTTTGAAATAAAGTATTCTTGTTGAATATTTGTGTACACTATGTGTTTTTAGGTGTTTCGCCTTGCAACAATTAACACAGAAAATCTTGTCAATCATCCCAACGTTCTCTTACAAATATACCATCGATGGATTTTTGATGTACCATGATGTGAATGTATCTTTAAAGTATTTTTGTTTAAATATTCTATTTCTTTGTTCTTTTTAGGTTTTACCTTGCGACAATTAGCACAGCAAGTGTGTTCTTAGTCCACACATATTTCTCCCTTGTTTGAATCATCATATTATGAATAATATTCTATATTCAACATATTTGCCTATAGAGCTTGTATCATTTCAACATGCGCTGGTTAAAGTAAGCTAGAGATGTTTCAATAATATTGCGTGAATTAGAAAATATTTCCATGAATAAATTTTATGTGTTAACTCATTTTTTAACTAAGAACCTGTTGTCTATGGCCGAAACCACGTGGTTCCATAGTTACCCATAACTTGTGTTATTCAGTCTTTAACCATTTATTCGGCAAAAAAAAAAAAACGTGAGTTAAAAAACTTTTAAGAATTTATTTTACCATCTCAAGTTCCAAATTCGAATAGTTTTGTATAAATTCAATACTGCCATTCAATTTACAATAACTGCCATACAATAACCGTACATTTTTGCCCAAGGATTGCACAGATGTTTAATCAATTGCATCTCGTCTCTTTACCTCCAGACTGGTTTCCATCCAGACAGGTAAGTTCTGCATCACATCTATTTATAAATGTTTTATAAATGTAGAATTGGTTGTTAGCTCTCTCTAGCTTCCCAACGACATCTGGCGTTATCGCCTTCGACGCATGCACAGTGTCACATCATTTTTTTGATTGCTGTTTTATGCTCACGGACAATGCTCAAACAAACTCGGCCACTTTCTTGTAGGGCTTGCTTTTAAATATTATTATTTTACTAAATTATTTTAGAAAATAATAATCATTAAACGTAGAATGAGAGATTTCAGGTAAGTTTGGCCTTTCGTTTCATAGGTCTCCTAGTTTCTCCATCGCATTTTTGACAGGATAAGGTCCTAATGGTTCTATATTTTGCTGGGAAAGGATAGAAAGTCTAAAGAGTTTTCAGAAGACAGCCTGTGTAGAAATATGAAACCAAACCCAGATTCCATCCATCTTCTACCATTGCTGCCGAGATATTTCCCCCGACCTGATTGCTAACGACTGTGGGTTGCAGGTGAACAGCTGGTATGCCCCTACTGTTCGAAAATTTTCTCCACCAGGTCAAATCTCAAACGTCACTTCAACTGTCACAATGACGTTCGGGTTGTCTACACTTGTCACCTTTGTCAACGCGTCTTCACCGAGAGATCTAGCGTTCGTCGCCACGTGTCCAATTGCCATCCTGGGGAATGGACGACACTTTAGTGCCCCAGTACATTCCATGTGTTATCAAGATATATCTTCAACAGATAAACAAATCTTCATGGGTATACTGATAACTAATCAAATACTTCTCTCATATTAGATGCAAATTTATTAGGTTCTATAGCATTTCCCGTAACTCCGATGGCTATTTACACGTGAAGGAATATGTAAAATAGGTATCTAGCACGCGAATGCGGTATTTAGGCCTTTACGTTAAAGTTGCGGATATAGCGATTTTTTGGAATGGAGATAAGGCGACTGTATCAATTGCAAATATAGATATTTTTTGGATGGAGATAATGCGACTGTATCAATTGTTCTTCTAAAACAGAGGCTTCCAAACCTTTTCTACAAAATACACACTTCGAATCGATATTTGGCGATGCAAGAATCGTACGGTGATAAGAACTCGTAAATCCTTTATTAAAACATTTTTACAAGAGAAGGAATCTCCTGACATCATTTGAAGAAGAAACAAAAGTTAACAGTTTCTTTTTTTAAATAAAGTTGTAAATTCGGCAAGCTTTCTGACTTTTACGTCCTTCGACAGGCAAATTTTCAAGAAACTGAAAGATAATATTTATATACAGGTAAATATTTACATAATAAGAACATAGCGAATTTTTTTATTATTATACAAAATTCTTTCCTCTTTATCTATGTAAACAAATTTTTGTTTTAAGAATGCAAGGAAAAGGCAAAAAAAAAAAACATCTGAAACCCCTCAGACAAAAAGTGTTAGAAACTTGGGAAACATTTTATAATCTTAATATGATTCTCTGGAGAGATTTTTATTCGAAGAAAGAGAGATATTGATTTACCATTTTAAACCTGTCTATAGCGCCCCCTCTAAATAGCGCCCGATTTTAAATACGTAGTACGATGCGATTTACATTAAACGTGACCTGTCTATAGCACCCCCTCTCTATAGCACCCTATTTTGGTGAGTCCCAAGAGGGGGCGCTATAGACAGGTTTAACTGTATATAGAAATAATATAGAGAGATAATCCAGCTTCCTAGAGATCAGAATTCCAACTACCCGACACTATATAAATCTCTCATGTTTATTTATCCCCGGATAGTTGGTGACGTTAATACGCTTCAGGAATCCGGGTTACATCAAGTGAGAGATGTATTTATTTACATATCTAACAATAATAACAGAAAGATATGGTGAAGCATATACTGATCGCATTTCTAGGACACACTGCAGATAATAATTTTTAAATTGTAACAGGATCAGCATGTCATTGCGAGCCACGCAGCTTCAAAATGGTGAGGTATTATTTTCACTTAAATTTGTTCCCCAATTTGAAAAGTCAAGTTTCTATGAACTTATGAATTGATAATTGCGTTTTTAAATGCTCTTTTTTACACTCAATGACAAATAAACAAATGTTTTTGAATATAATAAATGGTGATTTTTTGAAAAATAAAGTTTAATCACACATTTCCCTCCTTGTGCTACATCTTACACCCAGATCGTGTTTCTCTGGAACAAGGACATGGCTGAATACCATAAGATATGTATATGCGCAATATGTCATTGTAAACCGTCTCAAATTTGATTTCTTAGTTCTACAAAAAACGGTAAGTATAATTTACATTTTAGTATTGAGAATTAGTTAGGAAAATTGTAATATACTCTCGCAGGGTAAATTCATCAATACTTTAAAAATTGTGATAGGTTAATCATACACTGTTTTAAATGTACAGTTTTTTTTAAAACTGAATTTGGTTTGATATATATAGATTTAATTTTACAGAATATACGTACAAAATAACTAGATATTAACAGAATATGTCTATTATTTTCACAGAGCGTATAAGTGTAATTGTGAGTGCATTAGAATTGCATTGTGTCATGTATACATGATACATGAGCACAAATCCTTGTATATATACCTACGGGTATGTCTGTTTTCATATACCTTATCTATATACCTATACAGGTGTATAGATAGGGTATGAAGACAGACATCTAAGTATAATTACATTGGGTGCACATAGATATTTTACAGAATGCATTATCATGAATTAGCCTAAGGAAGAGTTTGAATATTGAAAAGGTATGCAGGTATGCACACGGAGGTATGATTCAGCCAGACTTTAGGAGTGTATAGATAGTTACTGTACAGGATACGCAGGGCCTGAGTCAACTACGAATTTATTTTACTAAGCGCTTTTCCAAGGACCTACAGGGGTTGGCTCGCCAAGGTTATATGTAGCCCCTAATACAGCGAATCTACAGTACCCCGGTATCTACACGTGAAACTTACTCTGTGGTTATACTGACTCTTCACAATCTACCCCTATCTACCATTACTATAACTACTAAAGGTCCTGACTTGACCTAACCGTTATGTGTGAAAGGATCCCAAATTTCCTGCCCTGTCTGCTCCAAGGTCTACCACATCAAATGGATTGACAGGCATCTACGCACGCACCAGGAACAGCTTGAAGTTTACCCTTGCCATCTCTGCGGCCATGTCTACAAGAAAAGCTACACGCTCAAACAACATCTACTGGCTGCTCATTGCGAGGAATAAAGAAAGGTAGGTGGTATTGTCTGGTGTTCTTAAGACATTTACTTGGTAATCAATCACTGACATTTGTAACGTGCTATTGTAAATATGTTTTATTCAGTAAAAATTCCCATTAACGAACAACTATCTGTTGAGCGAAACCTTTGTAAAATCAATAATGACTTAATCTGACAACCTCTAATGAGCGACTACCTTCAAGATAGACCAGGAATATCCATGTTTTGAGTGTTCTATCATGGAAGGTTCAAAGAATTGTTTTTTATTTGAAAATATTTATATAACTATACTATTAAGGAAAAAGCTCTCTATTACATTTGTAGGCCAACGGAAGAGAGAAATAACATCCTGTCATCTTTTTAAACTATGGCTGTCTTGAAGGAATCTGATTAAGGAGACACAGAAGTCTTAGGACCAATTCTCCTGATAACAACAACAACAAAAAGGCTTTTATTAGGGCCCATTTCCCTGTATGGATTCGCCATACAACAACAAAACAATACAGCAATTCTTTTCTCCCTTTCCCCATGTGCACGTGAGCCTTTGTTTGAAAAGGGATTTATTTACACATCTGTTCTAAAACTTTCCTCACTACCTCTTTTGTGTATGAATATATTTACAATTGATCTGTAAAAATTATATAGTTATATTGCTATATTTTTCTTTTCTAAATCCTGATAAACATATTGTTAATTACTGATAAGAAGATATGATAGATAAAACTTATCCTATCCCTGCCATACTGAATTCTTCAAAATACACACCCACACAGAGGCTTGATGTTAATAATCACACTTTCATTGCCACTCTCCTAAAAATGACTTTGATGGAGAAATCTTATAAATCTATGTGTTATACTGTTATTCCACAAATAACTTTTATAAACTCACAATAAAAAATTAACAATTATTAATAAATGCATTAGCGAACCATCTGTTATAAGAAATTGGCCTTCCTTTATTTTATCATTCCAGTAATGGAAGTAGAAATTTGTTTTATTTCAAAAAGAATCATTCAAAAATAGTTTAAATTAACAATTATTTTTATTTTAAAGCAAATAAGCAACTTTCGAACAAAATTTGATAAGAATTGTTAATTTTTATAATTATAGGTTTGTGTATTTTGACAATTATATATAATATTTAGCTAATTTTTTTGATGGGAGAGGCGATCTTCATTTTTATAAATTAAATCTTTATTTCCTTACGGCAAAATTTCCACCTATATTTTGGCCAGAGAATTGACCCAGCCACTCTACCAGCTAAACACCTCTTTGGCAGATTGTGAAGATTTCATTTGATCCCTTGTGAATCGCGCATGAAATCAAAGCCCGTCCTGGACTGATGAGGGTCATTTAGCCCGAAACCATGGTCTCTAGGTGGACGCTTTTCAATTTGCCAAAGCTGGTGTTGTGGTTTTGTCACCGAACCAAGTCCGCTAGTGTGTTTGCGGAGGTCAATAAATGGCGCTTAGATTTAGCGTTTTTTTTTTTTGACGGGAGACGCGGCCTTTATTTTTAGATCAAATATATCACTTCTATTTCATAAAATTTGAATTTCAGAATACATTTTTTGGGTAATTTTTAAAATGTTGCATATCCATGATACTAATTCATCGAGCTTTGAACTTGTGTTTTCCCATATTTACATACACGTGCTACACCGCTCTACTTTAAGATGGACTGTTTGTTCCAGGAAGTTCACCAAGTACTTCAAGCGCTCATCAGAAACATCTGTTCATATATTTGGTGATGGAGTAATTTATTTTATGGAAGGCCACTTAAGGGACATACATTTGTACAGTTGTTGCAAGTTATTTTATATGGTTACATTGATGTTCATTATTTATACATGTATTTGTTGTTTGTATGACTTTTAAAAAATATTTATTTGTTTTAATTATCGTGTCAATAATAAAAAATTGTGGATAAATTATTTTCGTTTGTTTCTATTTCTTCTTTTTTACACAGCATATTATTATTTTTATCAAACCCAACACACACAATCTAAAATTTCTTATCACTTTTAATGCGCCATGGCCGTTTTATGCGTAAAATATGATGTCCTTGTGTGTTTGTGTTTACCTGGTTTCCTGCGCTATTTAGTGATATCGACGACTACGCATGCGCAGATCATGACATTTTAACCGTCGTTTCCAACCAACAATTCCAAGGACTCGGCGTTTTTTTTTTTAATATCATTTTATTATTATTCTGCAACATTTTAAGTTGAAACTTCAGAGAAGTTTTGCATTTCTTTTAACGAGTATTTTCCCTGTAAATGTGCAACGGGCTAAGGTTTTAGCATTGAATACAAATTTGATGACTTATTGATCATTTCAGAGATTACATTTAAAACAATTAAATAAAGATGTTACAAGGGATGGATCAATAAAGTGTTCTTGAGGTATGATGTCTCCTTACATTAACTGCCTCAGAAATATTTGAGGTTGCGCTCACGCATGCGTGTGCTGTCCAGGACTACCCATCACCCAAGCCACCTGCCCCATCTGCTATAAGAACTATCACAAGAACAGTATTCAGCGTCACATCAAGATTCACGGCGAGGTACGAGAAATCTTCTCCTGCGCCCTCTGCTCCAAGACCTACGTGGAACGCTGCAAGCTGCGGAAACATCTGGTTCGATCCCACAATGTCGAATCCATGCGTTAACAGCTTCTTGGTTTTGTCTTCAGGGTTGGACCCTTGGGTCTGCCTTCAAAGATGGACTCTTGGAGTTTGATTTGTTTACAGGGAACGGGACCTTACACTTTTGAAGTTGTATTTGTCTTCAAGGAACGGACTCATAAGATATCATAGAGTTGGTCTACAGAATCAAATTCCTGGAGTTGTATTTGACGTGTTCAATGTGATACAATATGTAATAGATCTCTGGATCTGAGTGTTTTTCTTCAAAATAATTTTTATATGTTGTACATATATAGATATATAACTATATGCAATATTAATTTTACAAATATCAAAATAATAATTTCTTCTTTTTTTTTTTACGTAACAAAAATATTCAATTATATTTATAAAAAGAGATTTTGTGGAATTTTATTTTTGAAAAATATATGTGTGTGTTTACTAATATAGAATTAATAGAATAATTCTGGACAAATATATTAAGGTCCCAGGTAGACTTCTGTGCGCTCCAGGAACCTGGGTTATCTAGATAAATATATAAGGTGTGATATTTATATATATTGTCTTCTCATCATTTCTTTAGGTTGTAATGTTTCTCACGTTCATTTAATATTCTATTTAATATGTGATTACAAATATTACAAATCATTATTTGTATTCATTTATTTATATTATTTTTATTTTCGATCGTGTGTATTTTTTCAATATTAAATTGTTTGGACTTTCTTTTTCTGTTATTGGCTTTTTCCATATCCAATATTTTTTGTTGAAATTTTCATATTTTTTTCAAATTCCATCATTTTAGCCTTTCTGGCATGCCTTTTCTATCTACTCATTGTTTTCATCTTAAATATTAATAGCCTTTCCTATATAACACTGATTCTGGAGAAATATTTCTAAAATAATATTTGCCTTCGTTTCCGAAATTTCTCAACAAAAGAGAGCGCCTTTACAAATGGCAGTACATGTTGTGTACAGTAGAACCTCTGTCTGTAAACAACACCTAGTTGCAGAGCCAAAGTGTGTCCTCTCATGGAAGTTCTACTGTATACGTGTATCAGTGTTGGAAATTTGATTTAGTCATATCACTAATACTCCTTGTCGCCAGAATTTAAGAATACATTGCCGGGAGGAATACAAAATGGCAATCCGAAAAAAAAAAAAAAAAGTTCCGTCAAAATTATGAGAAAAGGAACATTGTGCTAATATTTAGATAAATATTCTTTCAATATTCACCAATTATTCCAATGAATAATTAAAAACCTAAAAATGTATTCCGCGTATGTCATGTACCCTGAAAAAGTGCCTCATAGAATCGTTTTCCCTTTCACAAATTTCCTCTACCGAATTATTTAAAAACCTTAAGTGTTATCGAACAATAACTTTTCTCTTCTAAAATTGTACATAGTGTATTTCGTAAATTCTGTTTGTTCTCTCTATAAAAATAAATATTTTACCATAATAAAGCATAAAAATCACATTAAAATTACAAAATTTGGAAGAAGCACTTGACAAAATTACACCTGTATGTAGGTGTCCCGCAATATATACTCATGGACAAAGCATGTATATCTGGATTCAGACAATAACTATGAAAGATATTTGATAACACACAGCAATTTTTATTGACGACATACGAGATAACCAAGTGTGAACAAAATTGCCCGTCTCCAAAAAAAAAACAGACGACCGGCAATAAAAATAACTTTACTTCCTTAAGTTTTGTCCATGAGTGTATTTACAGAAGAAAAAAAGTCGAAATAAAGTTATTGAATTCTTTCAATTTACAGTGAGGCTGAGCTATACATGTGACCGCTGTATGATTCTTGCCACCTTACGAATGATCATCTTATAGAAAAAAAAAAAAAAAGCTATCATACCTTTCTGTGATTTACTATTCAACCCCCCCCCCCCCCCCTCCCTTTTTTTTTCTTACATTTTTCAACATTGTACCTTATCTTTTTAAATAATGATTACCTATAATTAGAATGCATGTTACTAGAGATCCAATGTTAGGCCCACTTTGTTCATGTTCTGATATGTTTATTGCAATTATAATATATGTATGTTTCAGTTGTCAATAAATGTTTTGTTATTGGCCGTGTAAAGCTTCGTTGATTGTACCCTTTGGTTTCTACAATATTCCCCCCGCGTTCTGTACATAAACATGTTCGTGTTATGTTCACAACAGCGGGCTAAGAACAATGTTTCGTTCTCCAAACGTGGATGGATTAAATTGCAATCGCTTTTCATATCTGAACTGTATACGAATCCGTGATGTCTCTTCAGTCGTTCGTGAACTGACAATCGCGGTAAAGAAGAACGCTCCCAATAACCACGTGTATCCACCGTATTCTTCCATTATTTTATTTTACTTGAACTATGTGGAAACTCACAATTGTCTAACATTAACAATTAAACTATCTGAATTGTAATAAGAGCTAGTTTGAAAAGGGCCAAGAGCTCTTGGGGAAGACATGTAGATGTGTAGCTCTACGTTAAAACATTATATATGGAAATCAATAGTTTCTTATTATATTTTATGTTGTTTATTTCCCCTCTCTACAGTATGTATTTCCCTGTTATAAGCGCATACTTGTTGCCTACATGGTCCATTTTATTGACGAATCAATGTACAAACTCCCCAGTTTTTCGCTATTAGGGAGTAAAATTATTTTTAAAATACCGAGACGTGTTTTTTAATAATGAAAGGAATCACGTAAATTTATTCTGTTTAGTCTAACATTCTACGAAACGAAATTGTGTCAAAGGGCAGCCATTTCGAAAGATATTTTTTGTCTGGAGATTTGTCTTTGTGTCTAAACACATCCTTTGCCGACACAGGGCGTTCAACCCTCCTCAATTCTAGACTTTTGTCTGACGCCAAGTGTGAGAGATAATATTTTATAACAACTCACGCTCAGTATTTTACCATTTCTTTTTTTGTCTGTGTGATTTTGCGCAAGCCCATGATGTTGTATGTAACAAACGCATATCACATTCATTAAATGTTTATCCTTTATATGTGTAATTGTTAATTAATGGAATGGCTACTGTTTTCGTCTTGTTAAGAGGAAGATTCTATGTACTAACTTACACACACACGCTATAGTTCACCATGCAGATGCCTAAGCTAGGGTGTGAATTGCAGGACTCATATGCCCCGTTTGTCATCGAAGATACCTCAACAAGTTCACCCTGAAGCGACACTTTGAGACTCACCAGGAAATACGACCTGTCTTCCAATGCAGCCGTTGTCCAGGCACATTCACCCAGAAATCCAGTTTGAAAACTCACCTACAACGGGTTCACAAACTTTAAAAAAAAAAAAAACACTTTACAACGAATCTCACTTACTCATTGTAAATTTCCATTTCCCCTCAAAGATAATAATGTCCTTTTATTTTTGTCATAAATTCATTTCAAAGTAATGTGTTCAGTCTATACATACGTGCGTGTGTAGATCTAAGTTATTTATTTATTCTATCTATGCAAATACTCTCAGGGGACCATTTTATAGTAAATAAAGATGTCCAGACCAAACACGTCTATTTATTTACTTGCAGCTGTTTCTACAACACAACATTGCTTCCCTTATTATTTATTGTAATATGTCGATTGTTCACTTTGTGAGAAAAAAAATGAAACCTTGATTAAAAATGTATTTTGGGTATTTGTGGAAAGCGAGCCATGTACACTACTGATGTGCCAAGTTTCAGGGTTGTTATGTCCGGCATGCGGTAAGAGCTTTGCCAACAAGTCCAATCTCAAGCGGCATCTCGAGAGTCACCAGGATGTCAGAGCTGTCTTCCACTGCTCCATCTGCTCCAGGACCTTTACCCAGAAGTCCAGCCTCAAGACCCATCTACTCAGAATTCACCAAGGACGTCCGGGAACTCTTCCAAAATCTTTCCTTCTTTGATATTTCTTGATAATATTTAGTCTTCCCTCCTAAGATCAAGCATTAAGGAACACATATTTATTTTTTTACTTGATGTTCTGATGTGATTAGCTTTTATAAGTATTGACAAAGAATCCCCAAAGATGCCCAAAGCTATTCACTTCTATTTATGGAGCGATGTAAGCAATGCTAAACTACCATAGTACTATTTCGACTCTTGTTGATGGAGCATCTAGTGATTATACGTGATAGAATGCAAGATTTGTATGATTATTAATGTATGATTGTGGAACGTGTATATTGTGTATTCCTGCCACCAAGAATCTCAAGCATCTACGTATTGTGGATATATGTGTTGGTCTTTAGGTGTGACCATATATACTTTTGTAGTCTTTCTTCACATAAGCTAAACATCTAGAATAGGTGATTCATAATATACTTACTAGATAAAATGTTGATTTTTTTTTTAGTTTCTTTCCGACTAAATGAGCCAATTCGTATTAAAGACAATATATTGAGTTTGATGGATGATTCAAATGATCTCTTCTATTGATCAATAGAATAAATTCAAAACTTTTGATTGAATCTATTTTCTTCTCATCTTTCTTATCTCCACTTAATTATATTAGGGTATCAAGCTTGTAAAGCTTGAGATCAAGACTGGGTGAAGTAGAATGCGTCTGCCTTTGTCATTAAGACTGGGAGCACTACTCAGTGGCAGGCTGACTTAGCTCCAAAAGAAATAGCCGCCTCTGACATGAGGAACAGATGCCATGTGCAGCCGCTCCTAACATGGAGTACAGATGCTGCTCATCCTGTATCCCTGAATTAGGAGCCCTTACAGGGTACTATCAGCCAGGCCAGCTGAGACCAGGTTTTTTTAGCGAGCTTGTTACTGCTCCCCTCCTCCTTTTTCATCCGGGCTTGGGACCGGCAAAGACGGAGTTGAATCTATTTTAATTTGATATAGTAAGAGTGTGTGTCTGTGTGTGTGATTAAAACAATAACTTAATATTTAAAGATAGGAAACCAATTGGTAGATCTCGATCAATGCAAGCATTTATTTCAGATTGAAAAATCCATAGAATCTCAGCTCACATACACACAGTATTAGAAAGTATTATATTAGAAGATTGCATCTTTTTTGGGTGTAGCAATTATTTATTACCAAAGTGAAATTTTCATCATTAACAAGGCTAATTATTTATTTTTCTCATGACAAATTTCGACAACCATTAAAAGCATAATGAAAAAATAACGCACAAAAACATATATCTCTATATTCTTAATTTATTTAACGAAATGAAACCTGTACATATGAGCGACAAAACATTATAATAAAGATAATAAAAAAGGCATACTACCCTCATGAATCATTCTATCTTAACACACCCTGATATTTTCTTCCGATCTACTTTTAAACTCTTTTCAAGGGAGCAAGACAATATAATTGTTACTAGTAAATTGACGAGATATTTATGACTCCTGATAGATATTTAATCTATTTCCAATTCTCCGACAAGGGAATATGATAATCATATAAATATTGTGAAAATAAGGAATATTCATCTGGCTGGTAAATTGACGAGAATTCGCTGGTTGCTTCACCATTAATGAAACAAGCCTTCTCAATAGTTATCATCAAGCTTTTTAGTGTTCACAGAAATTGGTCTTTCAAAACGCAAATAGTAATGATAATAATGATAATTAGACTTATTTAACCGATAGACAGTGCTATGTATCATGTTCGAGTGATTTCTGTTTTTATAAAAAAACCTATCGGACGATATTAACATAAAAAAAGATCAAAACAGACTGTTTTTTTTATTATTATTTTAAATATGATGTGAACTTTCTCGAGCTTTCGAACTTTTATTCAGACCAATAAGACACGAAAGGAAAGGTGTAAATAAAGTTAATGTATTTCTGGCCTTAACTACCCGATTCATGATTTTTCAGGATGCCTTAATGACCAGTTTTTTTGGTAGTTGAGGTACAGCTTGCACCACGCTGATGAGGGCCAACAGCCCGAAACGCGTCCGTGGTTAACTTTTCTTGATTAATCAAGAATGGGTATTTGGCCAATTCTGGAATAATTAAAAATCAACGAGAATAGTTGATATTTATTCCGATAGATGGCGCAAGCCATCAGCAACTTTCAGTTGCACGATAAGGAGATGTCTTTTTTCATAAAGTTTATGTATATAATCATAGAATATTTTCAAAATTTATAAATTCAGAAATGTTTCCCTGTATAAGCGGATTTCTGAAATTATATCGTAAAATAAAAACATATTCTATATATATGATTTTACACTAAAAATCACTTCTTTAATATATTTCGCACACAAAAAAAAAAAACTTTTTTAAAGATCATTTTTGGAGGAAATAAAAATGTATAGTTGAATTAGTTAATTGAATAGTTAAAAATTATCATTTATATAGAGTTAAATAGTAAAACTAGAAAGGAGCGTATAACATTTTGTTATTATTGTTATCTCTAGTACACGTCGTACAGGCCATGATAGTCATGGTGGGTAGTACTTAGAGACGGCTTTAACTGCAAATGCATATATACGCCATGTAGCAATTCAACTTTTGCACTTACAAGTGTGCCATAGCCCTGTTTGGTTACTTGCACTCATTGGTAGGATTGGATTTTTACAAGAATCGGAGGCCATTGAAGCAATTTCTTTCTTCAGAAAAAAAAGAGTTCTATGCGGGATTCGAACTCAGGTCGTAGCGGTTGAAAAACAACGATATATAGCACTCACTCGTCCATCACAATATATAACTTGATGATTCAGGTTAATGGCGGCTTCTTGATAAATGTTCCTTTCTTAACTTTATCAAAATTCGAAACTATTATAGACGCGTATGATTCTTTTTAAAAATAAACAATTTCTACTGTTCTCACTGTAATGGGAAGATTAATGGAAGGGCCTGGCTCATCAATGGTGAACCCTCCATTAAACTGGCGAAACCGCTGAAAGGGTTCACCACTGATGAGCCAGGCCCTCCCATTAATTTTTCCTTTGCAGTAAGGATAGTAGAAATTGTTTATTTTAAAAAGAATCATACGTGTCTATAATAGTTTCGTATTTTGATAACAGATAGCACGCTAATGCATCATAATATTTCTTAACTTTGCCTTTGTGTAGGATTATTGGAAACCTAAATATCTGTGGCTGATAAGATGGTGACCGTCGTGGATTTATTATTAGCAGCCTCGGTCTAGGTAGCCTCCTATCCAATGGTGTCGTAAATTTATTATATCTCATAGGACCATAGAATTGTGTTTAAAGAAATCGCTCTCTCTCTCTCTCATTTTGTATTTAGAATAAAAATAAAGAAATATAAACTCTTATCTTTTTACAAGGTTATCCCAAAAGTTCGTAAACACTTGCAAAAAATTGAAATACTAATATTATTTGCCGTTATGTATAATGTATTTGTATTATGTATAAAGTAATTGTATTATGTATTATATTATGTATTCGTCGTGATAATATTATTCGCACGGTAATAAGAAAAACACGAACTTTTGGGACTATCTTTATAGTTCTCAAGTCCGTTCAATCATTCTGATTAAAAGAAAGGGAAAATACGATGTTTATCTTTTATTCATTTATAAAATTATTCTTTAGCTCACTTTTTGTTCTTAGTTTCCCAATATTTTTATATAAAACTGGATGGTCCTCACAATATGATCACGTTGTTGTTGTATCATCATCTAATCCTCGATGTATATTCACATAGAATGTGTTCATATATTGTGTATTATACTCATATAGATCTCTCGTGTGTCTGTATATAAACTTCTCATACATATTCATCAATTCTCAGGAAGAAAACATGTTCTTTTTTAAAATAAATTTAAAAAATAAATGAACAATTTGTGTTTGGTGTGTTCAACTTTTCATTCTCACACATGAAGCCATTTGTGTCACAATGATGTTCAAGGTTCGAGTTGAAGTTCCAGGGTTGTTATGTCGGCTCTGTTCCAAGTCCTTCTCCAGCAAGTTCAACCTCAAGCGACACCTAGAGAGTCATCAGGAAGTCAGAGCTGTCTTCCACTGTGATATATGTCTAAGTACCTTCACCCAGAAATCCAGTCTCAAGACTCATCTTGTACGAGTCCATTGCAAAACCTTTTCCTGACCTTATTATATATTTGTGTATAAATAAAATAATCTTTTTTTTTAAACGTGTATTTTGTCTAGTTTCTATATCCACACATCTTCGCTTATCTTCTAATCAGGGAAAAACTCGCAGGATTAAACATAACTTTGTATAACCATAAACGATGTGTATACAGAACCCTTGAGGGAGACCTATCCTTGCATCTACTGTAGCAAGAGTTTCTCCTGTAGGACGCTACAACGTCGACATGTGCAGACACACAGGGTCTACAAGGAACCTGCTAACTGTGGCTTCTGTAACTCTTCCTTCACCGAGACCTACAGTCTCCACAAACACCTTGCTAAGTTCCATTCCGCTATGTAAAACTTGAGATGTAACTTCATACTTAACTACATATTGTACCTGTGTACATACTCGTATAACTCAAAAATATCTTTTTCAACTCCATTCCTAGCACATTTCCATATTTTAAAAAATTTTCTACGGTATTTTAAATAGTTATCATGTATATACATACAGTATAACTTCGATTTGATAATCTCCGATTTAACGATTTCCTCGGTTTGCGTTTGTTGGTCATTGATTATAATTGAATTGAAGTTATAGCCTCTATATATATATTCATAGGCTTGTTTTCGATTCCTAAAATCAATAGAGAATTATTTCCTATTCTACGAACAACTATCTGTTATTTAATCGATGTAAACATTAACTCAGATAATATCTAAACACTATATGATTTTAATATAATATATCTATTTAGGATAAAACGCCAAAGACATCAATAAGAATTGATATATGGGAAAAGATGAATGTATGGACTAAGTATGTGCTATATAGATGGGATTATATCGACAATATGCTATAATAACAAGAGAACAAACTAATAAAATATAATTTTTATGAATTTTTACGTTTTCAAAAAGCTTATGGCCTTAGTTTTCCTAAATACTTTCACTAAATTTTCTCTAAATTATCAGCTATAGTTGGTTTGAATAAACTCCTCGACTTAGCGTTGATTCTTTTACTGCCAGCTATATGAGCAATACAGGTAAATAGAATAGTGGTTACGGCGTTCTGAAGGATCAAACCACTGGGAGGATTCACCACTAATTATTCAGGTTCTCTCAATATTTTTTCCATTTTAGTAAGAAACAGAAAGAAATTGTTTTGATTTTTAGAAAATCATAGCGCATTGACAGCTGCAAATCTTACTTTAAATTATGAATGATCATTCTTATGTTGCATTTTAAAGTTTTTAATGTTTTCTGAAGGCACGCAGATTTTTGGATAACTGAAATTCTTCCCAACAACAGTTATTGTAGATCTGGAAAGACAACCTGTAAAACATCTGGGTTCTCATTACTATAGCAAGATCTTAGAATTCACGAAGAGGTGGCTGAATGCTAGTGCCAAGTTTTCAAAAGATTTAAATGGAATTTGTGTAAAGACATTCGAGATAGAAAATCATTTGAGAGTTAATAACTTCTACAGTTGTTCATCTTGGGAATTTGTCAAATAAATTGTGTTTAAATAATTACCTATTTTCTTTAGTAAAATTCTCTAGTCTTGTTATATATTAATTAATTGTTAATCTTTTTATTAATTGTTGTTTTCTTTATTTTTTGTTGAATATTTCACAAAATGTTTTTGTTTTGTGCACATGTTGTGTGGGCCAATCGATTGGCAAAAGTTTTTAATTTTACACCGTTTATTCACATTTATATTTTACCTGTTCAAAATCACTTTATTAGGTACCGCTCAACAAGAGCAACCTAGTTTATGATAATTGAAACAGTGAATAATATGTGAAGGTTATTCACATATATTAAACAAAATTTTAACGCGGGATTCAATCCCGGCTCATGACTGTCGGGAATCGAGGGTCCACCGACTTTTTTTGTTGTATTATTTCTATTTTATATATAAAAATTGATGTTTTAAGACAAATATAAAATTTCGTAAATCTTTCTTTATAAAACGTACAGTATTATTCATTTTGATATACGAAAACATTACGATGTAATACGACCATCTATCCGTTGGATATAGTTAGCTCAACTGAATCTAAAGTTGCATACCTAAGGACAGATATGCAATTGAGGGTAGATAGAAGAATTTTATCGTAGGATATATCTTATGCATACCTGTTGTATATATGCAGGATTGTACTCTCTATTGAATACCAAATCTTTAAACCAATGTACGATGTAGCCATCTTTGTTCTTAATGACATTAATAAAATCTTAGTCAAGACTTGTTGCCTAATTACTTGACTATTCATACAGAAATCCTTGTACACCCTGTATATAACACTTGATACGTATGTTTTACCTACCTTTCTGATGTAGGTTTCACCTGTCGCTTCTGTCTCAAGAGTTTTTCGAACAAGTTTAGTCTTCAGCGCCATCTAAACAATCACAAGCCTGAACGACTTGTTCATTCTTGTCATCTGTGTCCACGTAGTTACAGCCAGGAGTTCAACTTGTGGCACCATATTATGAAGAAGCATTCTGATGAAACAGTGGATTTATCCAGCCTACTTTACCTAAATTATTCTATTATGTAACATCTTCTCTTCACTGAGCATTTATATACTCCGTTGTTCTAACATGTTTTACTATATAAAGATTTTTTTATATTCTTCCTGATACTTGTTGGAAAGTTTTTTTAGAGAATCTGAAGAGTGACAGCACTGATCTAACAGCAGGATTCCGGGGTCTAATCCTTTTCATACAACACAGGGCGGATACTTGATTGGACTCTCTTGGGTGAACATTTTCTTCTCACTTCTTTTCGACTTGCTTTCTCTAATCTTTCTTGCTTAAACTCAAACTTTATGTCTTTACTCTGGGGCGGAGACGCTAGACGCGCTCATCATGCATATTCAATCTTCCACAGCAACTATCCACTTACTTCGGCTGGAAACATTGATTCTTTCTACTTAGATCTATCTCTTCCTACATCTTCTGGTGCTCCTGCAGTCCTCTCTGCTGCTAACTTCTTCACGACACCGGGCACTTCACGACACACCAACTGCAGCCACTTCACGCCACCAGATGGCCACAAAAACCTTTTCTCCGCCATCAAATTCCTGCACCACTACAGGATCTGATCACTCTCCTTGTTTTTGTCTTCTCGTCCCAGCTGACAGATGGAAGAGCAACCCACACCCTGCAGTGTCTCTATCCCAACTTTTAACATATACACGATTTCCCATAATACTTTCATTATAAAAAAGCATCCAAATTATATCAGTTATTCAATAGTTATATCAATATGGTAACTGGCCAAACCACTGAGTAGGTAAGCACTAATGATCCAGGTCTTTTTCTATATTGTAGCAAGTAGCAAATTATTTAATTGTAAGAAAATAATAATGTGAGATAACAGCTTCACGCAATCCTTACCTTAAAATATAATTTTCTTTAAAACAGAAAATAAAAAACTGCATTAATACATCTCCTATATTCTCTGAAGGAACACTCTTTTTTTTGGGAGACAATTCTCCCCAGCACCAGTTTTTGTAAATAGGGAAAGTCAACTCGTTGAACGCCTCGATTCTCATTAATAAAAGAAGATCTCAGAATGTCAAAAGAGTTGCACATTTGGCTATTACACACCTTTTCAAAGATTTATATATAGTTTGTACTGAGGTCACGAGAGAAATAAAATATAGAATAATTCTCAAGCCATTCTAAATTACCACTTACAGATTTATAATACAATATAATGCACTGCGGCCTGTGATTGTAAAACGACACTTGAAGTTACACCGCATGAGTTTCTTTTCAATGAAAAATCAAAATTTATTTCAAGGTGAAATATTAATTATTTCTAAACTTTTTGTATGAGGTATGAAAGGGTGAATTATGAAGAGTAATGATGAACGGAAAAATAAAAGTGTCCAGGGATGGGAATCGAACCCACAATGTTCCGCTTACCGGGCAGATGCCATGTTCACTAGGCTACCCTATACTTTATATATTATTTACGAACGGAAAAATACGTCCAGGGTAGCCTAGTGGACATGGCATCTGCCCGGTAAGCGGAACATTGTGGGTTCGATTCCCATCCCTGGACACTTTTATTTTTCCGTTCATCATTACTCTTCATAATTCACCCTTTCATACCTCATACAAAAAGGTTAGAAATAGTCAATATTTCACCTTGAAATAAATTTTGATTTTTCATTGAAAAGAAACTCATGCGGTGTAACTTCAAGTGTCGTTTTACTTACAGATTTACTTTGAATATTTGGTAATTTTGTGTTATATACTGTGTAGTCATGATGCTGACTGAGCAGTCATGATAGTTATGTTGTAGTTATGATACTAATTGTTTAGTCATGATAGTATGTTAATCTAATTACAGTAGAACCTCCATGAGAGGACATTCCCGCTAAGGACAGTTTTCATTTGCAAAATTACCATTTTTACTATTTAGCAACTCTCCGGTAAGAGGACACCTTTCCCTAAAGGACAGTTTGGCTCTGCAATTGGATGTCTTTTACAGCGAGGTTCTACTGTATTAATGTTTTATTTGTTGTTTTACTTATTTTTGTTAAATATTTAATTTTTATTTTTTTATATAACATTTATATTTTAGAAGAATATTTAATAACATATTACTAATATTTTTATATTTTGTTATTCAGCATATTTTACCCTATATATTTGTATATTTATTATATTATTAAACGACCCTCCTGTAAGGTTCGGGGGGCCACTCCAGCATTACAACTCGCCATGTGTAAATAATCTGGACAAGGTGACTCGCGAGCTATGCTCGAATGTAACACCTGCAAATTGAGATGAAATAAATAAATAAATTATTAAACGACTGGGGCTCAAAAATCATTTATTTTGGCTAGCAGCCCCGTAAATAAAGATATTTTCTCTTATTAAACAAATGTTTTGATATATCCAAATAAATTGCTTTCTCACCCTGTGTTTGACTTCCCTCATTTTTTACGTGTCATTATTGTTAAAAATGTTTACGATCATACCACGTTGAAAACACAGGTTCTCGTCCGATTGTAAAAATAACAAGGAATAATTGATGTTTTATATAATAAATATAAATTAGAGGGAATACAAAAAGGAACATATTTATAATTGATTTTGTATATTGAGAGAAAGTTAACATAGCTTCTGTACAAGGACATTACTAATGAACTAGAGTTGAACATATATTAAGCAATCTTATTTGTTTATTCTCATTTATCTTACGATATTTTGCACATTTCCTATTCCTATATGAATCTTTAATAATGATATTGATAAAATTTTCATATATTCTACTCCATATATACTTATAAATACAAAATATCAATAAACCTATACTTCGTAAACAATATTTTATAACAAATGCACATAGAAAAATGTTATTTTTTAAAATCCCTTAAATAATCCCGAATTAATAAGATTATCAATCCGTTAAAGAGAGCTCACCTGAATATAAAGTTGCATAAATAACGACAGATATGTAATTGAGGGTAGATAGCAGAAATTTATCGTAGGATGTTATCTATTATCTTATATTTACCTGTTGTATATATGCAGGGTTTTGTATTCTATTGAATGCCAAATCTGAAAAAAAAAAAAGAAAATATATTATTGATGTTATGAATAAAATTTTAGTCAAGAATTGTTGTTTATTTCTTTGACTATTCACACAAACATCCTCCATCTTGAGTTTTTCAGACTCAAAACTCAATATGTTTACCTATTTCTTGTGTCTCAGGTTCCCGTTTCACTTGTCCCTTCTGCCTCAAGAGCTGTTCTAACAAATTTAGTCTTCAACGCCATCTGGAAATTCACGAACCTGTACGCGTTGTACATTCTTGTCATTTGTGTCCGTGCAGTTACAGCCAGAAGTTCGACTTGCGACGCCATATTATGAAGAAGCATCCTGAAGAGATGGCTTGGCGTCAGACCTAGCTAGCATCTAGCGTACCTTCCTTAGATTATTCTGTGATACTCTACTCTCCTCAGCGAGTCTATTTACCTACTCAAAATAAGAATCTTACTTAAGACTCTGATATGCCAGTATTCTTTTATCTGTTGTTTAAAATTTTGGAAATAAAGATATTTTTCAAAAAAACGTTTCTCTTTTTTTTATTTTTTATTTTTTTATTGATTGAAGATTTTCATTAAACACTTGTTGGCTTTATTTGACTTTTGTTTATGACAACAATAAAGAGAAATTTTGGCGATTCTTCTTTGAGAGCTTCTTCCATCGGCATTATCCCTCTGAACATGTTCTAATTCAGAGATATATGTTTCAGGACTACATTGTCTTCTCTGCAATAAAAGTTATTATGACAGATCGACTTTAAGAAGACATATGAAATCCCACGAAGAAGTTCGAGAAATCTTCAAATGCGACTTCTGTTCCAGTATCTTCTTCAGACGGGATCATCTTAGACGTCACGTTCTTAAACTTCATCCATCCTCACCTCTTCTAGTACCATCTTCTTGGTCTAAATGCTGAAGTTGGGAAACTCTTTTTTTTTTGTCTTTAGTATTATTTTCTAAATTGGAATAAGTCTAGTGGTTTTTTTTTTCAATCTTTTATATATATACAAAATTGTTTTTAAATTTTACTCTATTTTTAATTGGTTGTTTTATTGTTTTCTTATGTCTAAATTGAAATTTTTATTGAAAATATTTATTGGTTTTTATTTATTTTGAAAAAAAAAATTATTGTAAGCTCTATTTTTTTTATTATTGGTTTGTTTTTTGGTTGTTATTCTTGTTGTTGATTGTTGTAAACACAGTTCGGTAATACTTATTTTCACACACTTGAATATTTATTGTGGTTGTTTTTCCTTCTTTATATATATATACACTATCATCTCAACATTCGCTTATTGCCTTGCCCTTGTTGCATGTTGCTCTTGAGCTGAAAGGGTGTGGAATTGTTAAACTCACATTATACATAATGGGTGGTGCCTTTTTATATTACATATATTTACGCTCACAATGTGCCTGGTCAGGGGTTCAGATTTTTTTTTGTAATTATTGGAAGAAAGTTTCAATAAAAGTTTATATTTTTATTATCGTGGAATGTGTGTTTTATTTACACAGTTTTAACCTAATTTCACATGTTATAGCTCCCAGCAATGGCCGCAGCCTTGCAGAAAATTGACTTAGACCCAGAGCAGCAGCTTTACACACCCAAGATAGTGGATATTGCTGCTGCTGTGATGGAGATGCATGGAGACATCTGAGGCTCTTTATTGGACACAACAACAACAACAACATGTTATAGCTCAATGGAATTCCAAATCATGAATATTCTTTATGAGCATCGCAAGAACTTCTGCTCACTGAATGATACCGTCTGCGAATTAAATAACTTTGGTATATATGTAAATATTGTGACCACTTTGATAACGCTGTATTTCTTAAAATTGAAGATACTTCGGCCAATAAATCTTTTTATTCTCTCGACGTCTCGACAAAAACGAGGATAAAATATTTTTGTCAAAACGTCGAGATAATAAAAAAGATTTACTGGCCGAAGTATCTTCAATTTTAAGAACTATGAATACTGGTCAGACAACCTCTATCTTTACGACAACGTTGTATTTGTTTGTAAGCAATTAGAGGTGCCTGTACCTTTTTGTGTGTTGTAAATAAATAATTACTGATATATTAAATAAATAATATAGAAATTCTACAAACTGTCTTGTAATATGATATTTTGGGGTTTGTTCATCCTAGTGTATGTATCGACCTTTTGGCTAAGATAAAATAGTTAAGAATGTTTTTTACTTCACACAGTCCGAGAGATTCCAAGATAGATTTCATTATCTTGTCTACATATATATCTTGTTGTTGTTTCAGGATTTTTTGATTTTATGAAAACGGACACCAACTTGTTCATTTTTTATTTGATTTTAAGTTGACCTACATATAAAATATAACGGATTTACATAAAGGATGAAATCGTTGAAAATTCTGAAAAGAGTACAAGTTCAAATTCTGCGAAAAAAAAAAAGGTGCTCATTTTGTGAAGTACAATTTATAAAATATATTTCAATAACAATACAGTAGTTAAAAGCCCTACCAATATTAACAATTTAATTATTGGAAACCTATCAAAAGAACAATTACTTCCGATTTTCAAAATACATAATCAGTTTCAACATGTTGGCGCAGGAAATCCTGCAAACTTTTACTACGAAAACAAAACTTTATATTGTTGTCACCTGAAGACGTGCAAACACTGAGATCTCCTTGCAACTAACCAGGTCTTGACCAACATTAAAACATTGTGTGTATGAAACTGTTTCAATGGAACCTATTTGCTACACAAGTTCAACCCACCAGTAAGTAACCACAACTGAACAATTTGTACAACTGTTTCTATCTGTGCTGACAATGTGATGTACGTGCAGCTGAGGTTGTTAACTACTTTCTAATAGTTTATATCAATTGTATTATATGTAGTTAGGATAGGTAACAACAATATTCTATACATGCCACCATGTTACACTATGTTCCATGAACCTATCGTTACCCCGTTGTTGTCCGTATAACCCCATCTAACACCATTCTGTGTCCAGGAATCCGAAGAATCTTCCAATGTCCATCTTGCTTGAAACATTGCTACGACCGCTCGACGTTGAGGCGGCACATGAAGACCCATGATGATTGTCGTGAGATCTTCAGCTGTCAGTACTGTAGTGCTTCCTTCACTCGGCGTTACCACATCCGTCGTCACATGGTAGTCTGTCCGGTCTTCCAGTCTTCACAACCTCTGTGATCCTTCGCTGAAAGTCATCAAAACAAATTTGCAATAATAAAATTTTACTTTATTAACTTGCCTTTATTCTTGAAATTAAGGAGTTATCAAAACTATATATTTTTTCTCTTAGATAATTAAAGATATCCACCGATTCCTTCTAGAAATCTACAGCTTTAGTCGAATATAGGGACGCCTTTGGTACAATCTTTCTAACTGTGCATAACCTAGACTTCTGGGACGTACATGAGTCGCCAACTATCCGGAAAATCGTTTAATTTCGTTCCGTCGTTCTATATAAAAATCATTCATTAATCTGTGTACTTTGCTTACTTGTGTTGTCAATTTGGAATTTCAGCCTGATCCAGAGAAAAACCCCGGGATAATGAATTACCAGAATCCTTCACATTCATCCACATTTAGGGAATAACTTCGAGAGTTTGAAAGACTTGCATGCATCAAATGTGTTTAGCATGCTATGACTCAACACTATGGCATCATGCTCAAGCATGATTCAACAATTTCAACATATCAACACACGGAGATTGAGTTCTCCTCAAAGGTAAGTTTTTTATATTATTTTATTATTCATAATCGTGAATATTCTAAATGACAACTTTCCAACCTGGCACATACTTCATTATCCTGTATGGTTCGAAATCACATTAATAGGTACCGCTCAACAAGAGCAACCTAGTTCATGATAATTGAAACAGTGAATAATATGTGAAGGTTATTCACATATATTAAACAAAATTTTAACGCGGGATTCAATCCCCGTTCATGACTGTCGGGAATTGAGGGTGTTACCCACTCATCCACCGACTTACAACAACTTATTTTGTATGTTATCCTGTATATGTCCTCGAATAATTGTAAGATATTTTTTTAAATCCAAGTTGATATAATGTTCTCAAAGAAGAGATAGTACGTCATCCATGTCTCTCAGCATATTTTAAATTCTTCTTGTGATACGGAAATCTTTGAAAATGCTATCACAGTAGAACTGTCTTAATGACGTCACATAAAACATTGATTACCTTATAATAAAAGAAAATAAGATCTAATCCAAATAATTTATTAGTGCGTGACGTTTCGGGAACAACATTGTCACCATCATCAAACATCTTTTGTCTGATTATGGTGACAATGTTATTCCCGAAACGTCACACACTAATAAATTATTTGGATTAGGTCTTATTTTCTTTTATTATAAAGTTATCAATGTTTTATGGTGACCCCATTAAGGCAGTTCTACTGTGATAGCATTTTAAAAGATTTCCGCATATCTATAATCCAAATTGTGCTTTATCATTATTGATAACTTCATGAAAAAAAAAAAAAGCATAAAAGTGAGAATTTGTATTGGATGGATTAATTAAGAAAGAAAACATCTGATCGTGCAACTAAAAGTTGCCATCTAAATTAACCAGGAAAAAGTATTTTCCCAAAAATCTGGAATAATAATTAACGGAACTTTTTAAAATTTAATTGCCGACGTTTCTCAATGACTCGCTGTCGCACTCCTTAGGAGAGTAACAGCGAGTCATTAAAACGTTGGTAATTGAATAAATAATTGGTTGATGTAATTAACAACACAACAACAAAAAGGTTTATTAAGACCTTTTAGTCTTATATAGATTCTCCAAGCAGAAATGTAGGATACATGTAGGAAAAAAGTTATAGTACCTTAGTGGTAATATGATTTACAGGATAAATTATATAACAGTTGATGTAGCTATATACTTTCCAAACAAACTACCAACCAACAAATAATCTTTAAAACGATATTTATTCCAATATATAATATGGATTATATACACTATGTACAATGAATATGGCGCCAGCGCTGCAGAGTTTGGTGGAGAATCGCCAGTGGGTCTCCAGCGACACCACGCATTCCGATATATGACGTAAGCCATCAGCAACTTTTATTTTCCCGATCAGGAGATGATTTTTTTCTTAATTGATAACTATGTACTTATTCGTGACAGCTCATTGAAGGTTAAAGCAGTTCAGTTTAAGTCATTTTCTGAATTTACACAAGTTCAGGGAGGTGGTAACTGGTGGGTGGGAGGTCTTTTTGAATAATTTTATTTGATATCGTGTAGAGATTCATCATTGAACAACTCTCTTCTTTCATACCATACGTTTATGTATTTTATAGATAATTGGGAGACCTAGAGATATATTTGGCCAAATCCGAAACCAAACCTTATCCTAACCTAACGTAAAAATTTGACCCAATCAAGTTTGGTTTAGTTTCGGATTTGGCCAAATCTCTTCATATCTCTCAGAGAGATGGTCAGTCTAGTACATTGTTGTACCATTGCCGGAGATGGGATTGACTGAATTGGAAAAGAAACAGGTCTATAGAGGGAAACAGGAGATATAGTGAATCGACGAATGAAGATATATCGGGTAAGAAACTGCTTGAGAGCATTTTATAATTTTGTATTCGCCTATTGGTATCTCAATGTTGATAAATAAAAGTCGGTGGACGAGTGGGTAACACCCTCGATTCCCGACAGTCATGAACCGGGATTGAATCCTGTGTTAATATATATTTTGTTTAATATGTGAATAACACACATATTATTCATTGTTTCAATTATCATAAAATAGGTTGCTCTTGTTGCGCGGTACCTAATAAAGTGATTTTGGAACCGAATGTTGATAAATACACATGTGTATTATAAAATACATAGTGTTTTGTCTCTAGTAGAGTAGATGTCACCTGAAAGTAGAAAAGTTACTTTCTAGCCGACACCAGTACCCCATTTAACACCTACCTGATTTAATCCCTTTGAAGGCCAGTATATCCCCAGTAACACCATTCTGGTAGGAAAACTGGTTGGAAATTATTATTTTTATCGTATACAAATGCTTGTAATTAATTAAATATTGTTTCATAAAAATATCAAAGCACCTTTCGCAAAAAAAAAAAAAAAAAACGCGAATTTTCGAGCTTTTTCGCTTTTCAACGGGTAAATTTATATCTAAGAGTGAGCACGGAATTTGTACAAAACTGATTTGAAACACCTATTCACGGCCATATCGCATTTAAGACAAATATATTTGTGCCCCTTTTTTATTTTTATAATTGATGACATTTTAATCAAAGTTATTTGCCTTTCAAATTACGTATAATTTCATGTTGCGAAATATAATGCGCAATTCAAATGTTCGCGGCAATCAAGCATGTGCGCTCATACGTTCGGGAATTAGTCAAAGCTCAAGGGCCAAAGCTGGCCGATATGTTGCGAAATACAGCGGTCCAGTCCAATAGCAACTCAGAGGCTCCTGACTGAATTGCTTGTAAAAGAGAAACACGTTCAGTTTCTTAAAATATCGCGTTTATATTTTTATGATAAACTTTTTCGTTTGAGTCCAAGAAACGCCTTATTATTTTTATCGTATACAAACGCTTGTCATTAATTAAATATTGTTTCATAAAAATATCAAAGCACCTTTCGCGGAAAAAAAAAACTCGAGCCTTCGAGCTTTTTCGCTTATCAACGGGCAAATTTAGAGTGAGCACAGAATTTGTACAAAACTGATTTGAAACGCTTTAAATAGATCAATATTTTATGTCCTTATTAAATCAAGTTATTTAAGATATTTTGTGTTTGTTTGTTTCTCTTTTTTGTTTGTAATATTTTCGCGTATATATAAGATTTCTTGTGAAACATGAATTGTATATATGTTTTTTTGGGCGGGTTGTTTCACAGTGGCTTCGATGACCTGAATGGAGACAGCTGCTGGAGAGAAAGGAAGGCCTAGGATCAATGAGGATGTGAATCCACGACTTTCGGATAGATGTGATAACCATCGACTGTAAAACTCCTGAGCAGAGTGGGTATCCCGAGAGAACTATAAATAACCCGGGTTCCTGAAGTAAACACCAGTTACCCTGGCTGTCCTCTAGTGCAACAAAAAGCTTTATTAAGACCTTTCAGTCTTATACAGATTCTCCGAGTAGACATGTAGGGTACATGCAGGAATAACAGTAATAATACCAGTAATAGAAGCATTGTTATTATTATTATTATTTTTAAAGCTAATCACATAAAGGTATTATATGAAATTTATATGCAGTATAGTAAAAAGTCTAGCCATAACCTATGCGGGTTACAGAAGTAAATAAGATAGTTCCGTGCTGGTCAGTAAGACCGGGAAATGGATTAATGATGTAGGATCGGGTCAGTCCAAGCAGTAAGTCCGCTTGTATCTAGTGTTTAGGGGCAGTGTTGTTCCTCACTGTGAGGGATCCATTCTGACAACACCCACCCACGACACCATCGACACCATCCTGACAACCCCGACAACAAAGGAAATGTCCAACCATGTGTGCTCCAGCCAACAGTAACGTACTGCCATCTATGAATAACTTGTATAACTATATTACATGTCGCCGAGGTTTATAGATTTACCATTTTTGCATATTTCCCTTTTATGTTATTTTTTTTTTAACTCTCGGGGTTTGTTTAGGTATTTATTCATATTTTAGTTGTTGTTGCTTATTAAAGTTTTTGAAAAAAAAAAAAAAAAGTCGAATATATATTTTTTATAAATGAATTCCATGTTTATATTTTATTTATATATCTCTCAAAAGAGAAAGAGAGCGAGAAATAAATATATTTTAAATATATAAAACTATCAATAATAACTTGCATTCGGGAGAACTTCCCATGAGAGACATCCTCTGTTGTTGTTGTTGTCGTGTCCAAAGAAGAGTCTCAGATGTCTCCATGCATCTCCATCACAGCAGCAGCAATGTCTACTATCTTGGGTGTGTAAAGCTGCTGCTCTGGGTCTATGTCAATTTTCTGCAAGGCTGCGGCCATTGCTGGGCATTCTCTCTGAGACATCCTCTCCTAGTCAGGAGAGGCCGATATGATTTCTCATTGAAAGTGGAATTGGTTCAGTTAATCTTTCACAGAGTTGGCAGTTCATCAGACATGTCGTGGATTGGAGTTTTTCCCTGAAGTCTTAGTTCATCTCATATCTATCACCATCCATCCCATCATTGAGGTCGGCCAATGCCATTTTTCACCCTGTGTGTTCACCCTGCAATTTTCTTCCCATCTTCCAATTCCAGACCATTCTATTTGATATTCTCAAACCTATCTTTTCATTCCTATCACTCCCTTCATTCTTTAAGATGTCGACATCTACAGTATTGTCAATAGCAGGATAATATGTCAACAGCTATTTCCTGATGATAACGAGACAGAACATGGGTCGCGAAACAGCCAAGATATCGTGTTAGGTACCATACGATACATAGTAACCAAGGCTTCTATTGCATACGTATCCATAGATCGCTAACTATAACCAATGCCTTAACCACGGACTCTTTTTCTAAGCAATTATTTTTTACGTGAAAGATACAGGTATAGACAAGTTTGGTATTTTGGTTTAGATATACTCGAATTTCTCTTGGCCAACGTCCAATTATCTAGCGTTTAACTGGACTTTGTTGGGGTCCACTTACATATAAACAGCCACACACCTACACCATGATTATCATAGCTTGTATACACTCAGGATAAGTACCACTGTGAAACGTTTTAGAAAATGGTTGTTTATATTTACTAATGACAGTTAAGGAAAGCTAAGAGTCATTTGACATTCCAGAAAATTCTGAGATTTTATTGCCATCCGTCACAAAGACAACACATAGACACCAATTTAAGAGCTAAATGGGAAACAACATATTGATGTTTTTTTTTTTGCTTATCCCTAGTACACGTGGTACAGGCCATGGTAATCATGGTGGGTAGAAGTAGGCGACTGCTTTTACTGTAAGTGCATCACATTTCTACACATGTGAAAACTGTTCGACTTTGCACTTACAAATGTGCCAGAGCTGCGTTTGGTTACTTGCCCTCGCTGGTAGGGTTGGATTTTTGCAAGAATCGGAGGTCATTGGAGCATTTTTTTTAACAGAAAAAAAGTGCCCAATGCGGGAATTGAACCCGGGTCGTAGCGGTCGAAAACCAACGGTTTAGACCATCCTTCCACTTACCCCCCTAGTCAATATGTAAAGTCGGAGAGGTTCCCCAAACGACGGATGTTAACAAAGAGTGCATTCCTCTACAAGTAATCATGAAGTTTCGACCCATATTTACGAGTATTTAATGTTCTTGTGATCTCTCCAGGGGACAGCGGCAGAAGATTGATATAAACCTTCGATTTCCGATAGCTATGACCCGAGATCGAATCCCCGTATTGGAAACTTTTTTTCTGAATTAAAAACAAAAAAAATTGCTCCAATAGTCCCCGATTCTTCCAAAACGTCTAATCCCACCATGGAGTGCAAGTAATTAAATGAGGTTACGGAGAATTTGTAAGTGCAAAAGTCGAGCTGCTTTCTACATATATTCTTCGCTTCTCGGTCTTTTGTCTAAGTTCAAAGTTTACATGTATAGACATGTGGTGCACTTACAATAAAAGCAGTTATAAAATTGCTGATTATTGTTACTATTACTTTTATTTCTGTATATACACTCTTCTACTAGGAGAATCTGTAAACGACCAAAAGGTCTTAATAAAGCTTGTTGTTGTCGTTATTGTATAAACAGTCGCCATCTACTACCATAATGATTATCATGGCTTGTACCATATGTACAAGGGACAATAATGCATGCAGACACAAGGTAGCTACGGGCATTTACAACATTCGCGCGGGATAGAACGTCGGCAACAGAGATCGTGTTCAAATAATTATTAATATTATTATTAAATGGCTTCGACAATACCTCGATTTCTGCACAAGTACAACAGAAAATGCGAATACCCAAATAGTATCAATGCACCTTGAAGTATCGATGCTTTTATATGTATAGACGACATGTGGTGTACGTAGAGTATAAACTTACCACCATGATTATTATGGCTACCATCGGTACTTGGGCGGTCCGACCACACTTCCTGCGGTCCTCCTTTAAAATATTCAACCAAATTCTTGTCCGTTACTAAGGTGCCTAACGTGGCAACGTCACCCATTTTTCAATAAAGAGCTAAACCGATATCTCCAGCAAGGCTACCGCGTCCAGGGTAACCGCTGCGTCAGGAGCTGCAGCCAGAGTTCCTGATGAGAAATCTATCACGAGAAGAATCAGCTCAATATAAATGGTATCCATAGGAATTCGACCCAACCACAACAACGGTACTTGGGATATAAATAACAACAATGGGTGTAAATACATTCTGTGTATTTCATCGATCTACCCGCCCAAAACCATAGAATAGAAATGAATCACACATAAACTCTGCATCAGATCAAGTCCTGGCATTGAGGAAAGTTCTACCAACTTCTGGGAGGGGCAGGGCTCCCCTATCAGGGCCTCTTACTTCCTGTTTGCGTGGCAATCTTCCTGAACGGCCGCTCGGCCAGCCCCTTTGGTACAACCGTTCACGTTGTCTCAATGTCCACAGTCGCACAAATCAATTCTGATTTGTATATAGTCTAATTGTGTTATCTTAAAGTCAAGAGAGCTTAATGTCCTGTTGAAAAATTCGCTTTAGGAAAGATATAAATATAACTAAGGTAACTATTTTTAATTTTTTATAACAAAAACCTACTATTTATTTTTAAATATATGGTATATTAAAACAGTCACTCGGGGTTGAGGCCAAAACGGTGTGTAGCAAAGGCTACCTCGATCAAAGATTCAATACGTGGGTTTTAATCAGTCTTCTAAAGTTTAAGACAGTTTTTACTGTATTTACACTTTGTATCAGACACAATCGCCCTCTAAATAACTATGTAAATATTTGTTAAATTGTGTGATTGATGTGCAGCTGTATATAAAAATGAATCATGTTGTGCAGAATTCTGTTAATCGCCATCAAAGTTTATTGCCAATGTGTAAGAACATGATTGTAAATGTGTGAATGAAGGTTCTCAAGAGAGTTTCAGTATTTCTTTGACTTTTAAATCCCATTCTTGTTGTTTTCTATGCGATATAAGGTTGTTGCTGAATATATATGCATACATTCCCGATGTGTTGTTGGATTTAAATTACTTGTAAATATGATAACAAACTTAGAAAATTATACGTTACACACTTGGTAAAACTGCTGATACATCCTGGTATATTTTACCAGTTTTACTTTGTGATAAATGACACCATCAAAGACAAATCTACCAAGAAACAAACCCTCCTGGAAACACATGGTGAACTGGTTCTCTAAGCTACCAAGACAGACTCCTAAACCACAGGACAGACCGGGTAGTTAGCGATCTATGAATACGCTCCAGGAGCCTGGGTTTACTATATCGCACTTTGATAAATGACATCTTGAACCAATTTCAGTTGCAGATTCAAGTACCTTCTCATTTAGCCAGTCATAACTACTACAATGTAAATACTACAGAACATGATCCCTGTCATATTTATTCTTCTCAGAGCTTTACAAATATCTCTATTACAATAGAAAGGATACAAAGAAGATTACCATAACATCTGCAATACCTGTTCGGCAATGCAACTATGAGAAAATTAACTGAAGATAATATAAGAACAATGCCTTTGTGGGTGCACTACAACTACTTCCTTCTTACCTTCATTCAATCCTATTAGGGTATCAAGCTTGTAGATCTTGAGACTTATTACAACTACTGAATAGTAAGAATACAAATGATTCAAGCGCGAAATGTCATATCTTGAAGCATCCTTCATTTCAACGGCCTACCTACCCCGATAGATTACTAAAAACCGCGGAGTCCCTTCCCCATTCTTCTAAATCTCAAGATCACCAACCTAAGTACAGCATCCCTAGAAAATCTTCTAAGAAATAAATCTGCCTGACGCCATCTCATGAATTGGTTTTCCACTGACATTGTAAATAAAACCAAGAAGACTTAAGTCAGAAGGACAACCCGGGTAGTTGGTGACTTCTGTACGCTTCGGGAACCTGTGTGTTGGGTTACCTAAATAATAAATCTCAAGATTCCACTCAAAATTGTATAATCTTATCAATAAACTTCTGTTGGTATGACTCCGATTTCTAGAAACAATCTAATCGTTTATTTGCTTCAACATCATTTATATTTTTTGTAAAAATTCATAGAATAAATCTACATTTTATAATCTGCGTACAGCGCGCTCGGGTCAATAAACAATTGGTAAACAAAGCAATGTTTATGATCCAAAATATATTTTTTAATAATCAAAATATGTACATACGTATATGAGAGCTAACACAAAACGAAATATATTTATAGATATCTCTTTGTTTTTTTAATTTATTTTCTTTATAATCTGTAAATATTTTTCACACAACACATTAATAAACCAATTTTTATATCACCTTATGGATAGTCTTTTTTTATTAACCCAACCTTACAAAATAAACAATAATTTATCGTTTAACACCTTTTTTATTTTTCGTGGGTCTCTGATTTCGATGTGTCTTTGTCTAAACAGCGAGGTATTGTGCTGTTCTCACCGCAATTTCTTTTATACGCCACATCCACGTGTCGTCGTTGATGTTACAGATTCCAGGACCTGTGAAATCTGCAACAAGACTTTCTTCGACACTTCCAACTTAAGGAAGCACAAGCGACTTCATCAAGAAGTTCGAGAAGTCTACGGATGTAATTTTTGTCCATGCGCCTATACCCAGCGCCACAACTTGAAAAGGCATCTTCTCAGATGTCATATGGTCGAATAAGTGACCTTGTGTATCTATTGAAAAGAATTTGAAAGTTTGTAATATTGTTATATATATGTTTTTAATAAATTTTTGCCACGCAGAGATCAATTTCTCTTGCGTGTTATTTGCTTTTTGTTTTTACCTTTTGTTTTTGTTTTGTTTTATTTCGAAAAATAATTTTAAACGGGTTTCAGTGAAGAAATAAAATGTTTAAATAAATGTCTCTTCTTTATTCTATAAACACATCCATGTCTATGCAGGAATTCGACCATGTTGCAAGCTCCTAGGATGGTGTTTAGTCTAGAAACCCGCTGATAAATGCCACAGAATCTTGATGTAGCAACATACATTCCATCCCCATTCTAAATTCTCACCATTTACTTGTTCTTGTTCCAGAATTACCTTGTGGGATCTGCGGGAAAATCTTCGCCACCCAATTTTCTCTGGAACAACATGTCAGAGCCCATCATAGCCTGCAAAGTAAGTCCTTCTTCCCCCTTTCCTCCAATGCCTCTTATAACACATGTGTATTGTTGTTTCTTATCCCCTTGTGTAAAGATTACACGAATTCCATGAGTTCATACTCCTCTAGCTGCATGTATGTGTTACATGGCCGATGTCATTAGCACACTTCATACAACTTTCTAGTCTTCTTCAAACATTGTTGTTGTACACAAGAGAAAACTGTAGCTGTGGATAGTACTATAGTTTTCAATCTAAGATGTTCGTAGATTCTTCTATATTTAAGAATACCTTGAACTTGGAATGTGTTGAAGAAACGAGATTATAATAAAATGGTATCAGGCTGTGGAATAATTTACATAGAAATTCAGGTCGTGAATGACAATTTACACCATGGAACATGCCGTCGTAAGTTTAGGACAATAAGAGGGAAGACCACAGAGGATGTCCACCAGTTGCTACCACAATCCGCCCGATGATGGACAGAATCTCATTGGCTTTGCTGAAGGCCATGATGACGCTACCAAGGATGAAGATATTGTAACGCCCTGCATCACTGATATCTAGAAGGAATTGTATTCTATTCGAAATTCTTTTCCCTGTCAATTCGGATTTTTCTCGATTTTGGCGAAACCTCCCAGCCGGTTTCGTCAGTTTAATCTACTATGCACTACTGTATATATCAATGTGTTCATATAATCAGAATTTGGAGAATTAATTACGAGAAAGTGGAGATGTTTAATGATTGAAATATACCTCTCTGTATACTATTGTTTAAAATATTTACATTAATTTTTCAATATTGGTCAAAAAAACCTTTTCGTAATAAATTCAGAGAGGCCAACCATGTTTCAGGCTGCTATTCCTCATTTATAGCCTGCACCACAATTGCCTGAAATACAATGTTTTTTAAGAAAAGATATTTGACTAATATTCTGTAAAATAAGTTTGTTCAGATAGCACAAGTTTAGTTTCATGATTAGATATGTTTTATCACTTCTAAATGCATCCTTCCTTCTATTCTTCTCTCGCCCTTACATCAATTTTAAGATTTAACATGTAGATCTTATCTACCCCGAGACTTGACTGTCACCAGCTAACTATGGCTGTCCCATGTAGGTCCTGGAACCAAGAGACTCCGGCTCAGCCACCCCAGTAAAGAATTACAAGAAAAAATGGATTTCATGTTCAGTGATCAAAGTAATTTCTCTTTATTTATACCTTACATAGCATGCCATTGTATTGGAACTTTGTGCATGCCAATTCCAATCTACATTGTACCTTACATAGCATGTCATTGTACTGAAACTTCGTGCATGCCAATTCCAATCTACATTTTACCTTACATTTCCTGTTCTTTTATCCCCTAGAAGTTAATCACAACAACACACACAGGACACATAACAACAACACACACGTAAAGTATTTATTGAGAACTGTAATCTTTAGGCGTGGGTTCACCCTACAGAGTCCTAATATGGAAGAAAATATATTTACATATAACAACAATATAAGGTGTACGCGCGGCCTTTTCAATAATTATAATTATAGAGATATTCAAAGTTGGTATATACATTTGGAAAGTCCGCTGCTGAAAGATATACTTATTGATCTCTTATGCCTGTAGAAGACAGTGACAGAGCTCGCAGTACCTACTGGAACTGGACATCTCTCTCTGATTACCAAGGTAAAATGCTAGGCTAAACCCTTTTTGCGCAGTGTTTCTCAAAAAGGTCTATACCTCGAATGCTTGTTATTTAACATATATGTTTATTATAAACGTATATACGTGGCACAGGCCATGATAATCATGGTAGGTAGTAGTTGGCGACTGCTTTTACTGTAAATGCACCACATGTCTACATATGTGAAAAGCAGTTCGACTTTTGCACTTACAAATGTGCCATAGTCCCGTTTTGTTACTTGCACCTAGTGGTGGGGTTGGACTATTGAAATAATCGGAGGAAATTGGATCAATTTTTTTATTAAAAAAAAAAAAAAAGTGTCCAATGCGGGATTCGATCCTGGATCCCGACTGTCGGGAATCGACGGTTCATACCGCCCGTACACCGAGGAGTTATTTAAACAAAGGTTTTGTGTGCGGTGTTGTATATGTAAGAGATTGTTTACAACCTCCATGAACCGATCCCTCACCAAACAACATTTGTGTTCAGCAGACTCCACTCCCGTGTGCCTCATCTGTAACAAAACCTTCTACAACAAATACAACCTAAAGACGCACCTCAAAATGCACCAGCAAGTACGCGAGGTGTACGGCTGCATCTTCTGTCCCAACACCTACACCCAGAACCACAATCTCAAGAAACACATGTTGATGCAGCATAACTACCGCAGCTAGATATAACTCAAGAAATTCCTTAAATATTCTTTATATATCTCTACTTATCTTCTTTATTTAATTTTCTTCAATTGTACTACTCTGTGAAGTAGGACGTTCTCTAAATAGATTTGTTTTTATTCTTTCCTCTTTATATATATATCTATTCTTCAAAATTTTATATTAATTATTCTTTGATAGCTCCTCAGTACAGCACTATTCTGAATAAAATAAGAAATTTTGTAAATAATTTTTCAAACATTTATTGTTGTAATATTCTGCAGGATAAGAGGATATACTATTGATAAGCCATCTCTCTTCAAATCTGATTCCACACGAGCTGAGATCGTGGGGATATATCATTCTGATCAAGTTTTAAAAAGAGTAAATTCCTTTTTTTTTTTTTTCACAGAATGGATTCAATACGTGATCCAATATTTTAAAAACACTTTCTGTTTCAATTCGTATGAATGTTTTGCGCAAGACGTGCATCTTAAATTTGAAAAAAAAAAGTTTTTTTTTGTTCTTGTAATCTTTATTGATGATATTTCACCTTATCGCGATAATCTCCCTTGCTAAACAACATCTAGCTAAATGTAAAATCAACATTTTCTTCAAATTGACCTATTTGTAAACAGCTATCTTTGTTTTATTGTAAAAATTGTTAAAACAATTCTACCCGGCCATTTTTATCCTTTCTCTCACGACCGAATTTTTTCCATGAAAAAAAAAGGTGCATTGGTCTCTAATTAGAATTAATATATTTCTGAATGTATAAAATATATAAATAGTGCCCTAAAATTCACAAAATCTATGCAATGTTAAACCATTTGCTACAGCTTTTTTATACATAAAAGTGAAATTTTTAGATCTTTTTAAATGAAAAACTGTTAGATTGTATGTATATGCAATGACTGATTGGTGTGTTATTGGATGTGAAAGAGTTATTTGAAGGTTTTGATTAAAGAATGACATTCATTGGTAAGTTACCTGGTTAGAATGACTTTGTATTTACCTGGAAATTGGTGAATTATCGGATTGGATTAAATTTGCTTGCGATGATCATTGTCATGCGATTTGATCAAAGATATTTGGGTAAGTCCTTGAATAATCATTTGGTTGAAGGGATTTGAAACTTGACCCTTTTGAGAAATATGATTCGAATGGGTTTGTATATACACACTTACTTGGAAAGTATATTGACAGAATTTGAAACTTGGTAATGAGATTGTTGAGGGTGATCGGGTTGGAATACCCATTGTTGAAAAATTTGATTGAAATGACTTTTTACTTGCTTTAAAAATTGATTGGGCGATCTGAATGGAATTATTTGCATCTTTGAAAGGCTATTTTATCGAATACTTTAATTTGAGCAAACTGAAAACTGTTTTAGCAGTTTAAGGTAAATACGGTAGTAGTGAAATATTTTCACTGCTTATACGAGAAATTTGGTGTATGATTGATATTATATACTAATTATTGATATAGTTAGATATCATTTTCTTTCTTTTCATCAAGTAGCCAGAAATATCTTCATCATATCAGTTTCTTGTTCCAATAATATTCAAGGATCGAGAACTTTGAAACATATTTCTATATTCCAAAGAGATTGTGAGGTAAGCTATACCTTTTGAGAGTAAAATTCATCAACAAACTTGCTGATGATCTTCATTAAAAAAGCTTTTTACACCAAAGTCTATGCAAATAATCAAATATCAAGTCATTCAATCATAATCACTAAGATTAAAGATATTTTGAACTTCTTTTTTTTTTTTTTTTTTTGCGTATGTGAGCGTGTGTGGTTGTGTGTTTTCATTAATTTTAATTAAAATATTCATTTATCTCCATTCTACCATTATTTTTTTGTGATTATCTTTCCCATTATTTATTCTCTACCCTAGGTTCGAGGTAAAACAATGTGATCAAAAATAATGAGTAATAAATGATGTTATTACAATAAAAGCTTTGGTTGTTAATTCAATCACTCTGTACATACAACATGGATGGGTCTACCAGAGGTTACCACAATTCTAAAGTAGTTTCAGCCTTCCCATGTGCATCTACAAGTGTGCTTCAAGTGTCTACCTGTTGGCTACAACATATGTCGGCGAGTTCTACGTACGTCCCCTCTGATCCTCCTCTACATCCTGGCTCTCCTGGCCTCACCTGGCGATGATCCCCTGGCCACCCATCCCCAGGCCCCTCCAACTGTGCTTTATCTATATTCCGCTTTATGCGTCCATCGGGGCTCAAAAATCATTCATTTTGGTTAGCAGCCCCGTAAATAAAGATATTTTCTCTCTACGTACGTCTTTGAACGTACCATGTTCCAGTCCAAAGTAACGTCTTTCGGTGCCAGCTACTCAAGAACAACGTTCCAGATCATACTGTAGCAAAGTATTTATTATATTTTATATACAGATTTTTTTTTCAATATTTATATTATTTATATTTTGCTATTCTCTCCCTGGAAACTTCCCTCATTGCTTATCTTGTATCTTATAAATGTAGATTTTTTTCTTATCTTAAATAAATTGCCGCCGTGTCATTCTGAAAACGATGGGCCTCATAAATCATCCATTTTGGTTAGCAAATAAAGATATTTCCAGCTCCGTGTCATTCTGAAGTTTGTCTTTCCTAATTTTCTACCTGACAATATTATTTAGAAGGAAGAATTTATATAAGCTCTCATATACTCAATGTTTTCATATAATTACATTGTTAAGGTGTCATTTTAAATAATACAATGCTCTCCTGTGTTAATCCTTATCCATTCTTTCATCCTAAAGACCACATGTGGTAATCTTCATATCCCCGTCTGCACTACAATTTGAAAGGGTGTTAATAAAACTACTTTCTCCTATATGTGATGTATCTATTTAATTCCTTTACAACAGCAACTCTGTAGTGTTCTAGATATTTATTGTACACTACAATATGAAATGTTGATAATAAAATCTTGATGAACTATAATCTCTCCCTCTCTCGGAGGTGGAGAACTCTTTGTCGTTGGGGGAGCCTCCTGTACTTTACTTAACTGTATATAGTTTACTCTTTTACTTTATCTTTTTCATAATTTTTTTTTAATTATCTATTTATAATTATTTTATACCACTACCATTGACTTGTGTATGATGTCAATAAAATATTTTTAAATCTCAAAAAAAAAAAAAATCTCTCTCTCTTATTTGACACTAGCCGAATGACCCGGGCAACGCCCGTGTTTTACCCGATTGAATGTTTTGATTCAAATACTATTTGTTACAATTATAAATTGGCGCCTTATGGCGTGATCGTAGCCAACCAATAGGAGGGCGCCATTCCAAAAAAAAAAAGCAAACGGTGACAGAGTTGATTAGAAGATGAGGAATGACGCTCGTAACTGTATATAGAATCTTACCATCGCTACACACGTGTTGCAATTAGGACGACCATTCCGTGTGCAATGATGACAATAAAATTGTTCACTTCGGTGTGTCATTTCTCATGTTACTACAGCACATGTTCTTAACCTAAGGTGACCTTACAATGACGATCTTACAATGCGATGTTCTGCGCTCACACTCCACATGTGCTGTAGGTAACGCCACCACATGTCCCGTGTGTCTGAAGAACTTCTACCAGCCCTCCAACCTACGCCGTCATCTGAAGCAGCACCAGGAGGTACGCCACGTGTACGGATGCGCCTTCTGTCCCAACACCTACACCGAGAACCACAACCTCAAGAAACATCTCGCCAGACAGCACGGTCTAACACTCTCCAAGTGACGTTCTTTCACACGGTGCCTCCTTCCTTATTTAATAAAGTTTATTTTTGTTTTTCGTGTGTGCTCCTACTTAGACTCGATACAACATCATTCGTCATACACTTTCCCCAATTGATGCTTTGTTGAATAAAAGTTGTTTTCTTTTCGTGGGTTTTTCTAATAGTTCTTTACACCCTAATACACCATCCCACTTGCCATATATATAGTCGCCAATTTAGAAATAGGCGAATTCTCTCGATTTGCTGCGTTGTTATCTGATCGTTTAATGTTCGGATTGCGATGATTTCACCGTAGTTATTTTGAAATATGATCCTAAAATTATGTTCCGTCATTTAAACGAATTCACTCCAGTTTTCCCAATCTTTGAATACGTTTCAACAGGATTTTGAACGCGCAAATTTTAACACATATCTTCCATATTATATACTTCACTAATATTTCCTGCCTCCAACTATGAATTTGCATCTCTTTGAAAATTTATCCTCTATGATTATTAATTTACAAACCGTTAAATTACTCATTTGCATGTTTCTTTGCTATAGATATGTAAATAATATGTGTATGATATTAACTTCAGCCATTAATATCTACGTTCATAGTATCGTATTTATGCTTTAGCTTGCCGCCTGTTGAAGGGTTTTTACCCGAAAGCTTGCGTCGTTAAATGATTAAAGAAACTTGTCTTCTTTCATTTTATTAAATAGCTACATATCTTTCAATTTGCATCCTCACACACGGCTGGCTGTAATTATATGTTATTGTAATCTATTCTACAGGACCACGGCCACACAGTCTACGTTTTGTAGTTAGCTAGGTGTCGCTGGGACATATCTACCTCACCACACTACGGCCGTGTGTCCAGTTTACATCTGCCCCAGCTGCTTGCGTCACTTCAACGACCGCTCCAACTTCCGCCGACACCTCAAGATGCACCAAGATGTGCGAGAGCTCTTCGCATGTCGCCTCTGTCCTTCCAAGTATTCACATCGCTTCGATCTCAAGAAACACATCAAGACCAAACATCCTTGGTAACAAAACCTAATTACTGGACAGCTAAAAAATGTGATACATTTCTCTAAAGAATTTATTCAAATATAACTTATATGCATAATAAATGTTGTTAGTTCTATTTTAGCTATAGTTATCTTTGTTGTCTTTTTGTTGTTGTTTTAATTTAATTTTTAAAAAGAGTTTTTTTTTTTCAAAACTACATCAGATCTTCGGACACCATAGCAATTTATTTACGTGATTTGAAACAAATTCCTCTTATCTTATAAGTCGTATAACCTATCTTACAGAGAGATAATAAGCAATATTCTCAACAGTATATTAGATAAGATGATTATTTTTATGATAAATAAATTAATCTTTGTAAAGTATTTTAATGATTAAAAAAACCTAAGCATGTGTGCAAATGAACGTTCCTGATTGCTCCTGCGGGGTAAAAAAAATCAACATTTAGTTAATATATCTTCCAATAGATGGCGCCAGCCTTTCAACGTATAGGAGATTTTTCTTTTGTGCTTCACACACGCCTGCGTTAGATATTTTACTCATGACTCCAATAATGTTTCTGCGATTTCAACTAGTCTTTTTTTGGTGATATTTTTTAGATTCGAAATTTTTTTCAAAGATATTGAATCATTTAAAAAGAATATTTTAAAATTTAGATTTCTATTTAGAAATCTCTCCAGGAAAAATGTGGGAGATATTCTCGGTGTATTAAAAATGAGCAGTTTCTGATGGTAGCGAGTTGTGTGGCTATCAAATGGATCAAGAGAACTTTGATGACCTAACATTTGTCACCCGCGAAGAACCCTTCTTCAAGATTGTAGCAGTTCCACAAGAACGTGTCATCATTCCTCAAAAAAGAATATAATCCAAGATTTCTTCAAATTGATAAGAATCTCGTCCAAGCACCTGAGAAGAATTTCAAGAAGTAGCAAGGCCTGTAAATAAGTCTGCGTGTAAGATTTTCACTTTTTTCCCCGTTTGTTGAAATAAAGAGTTATAATATGCCTTCCTTCCTTTTTTTCAATTTCCTACACAATTATTACATATCTTCGGGTTTTATCACATTTGAGTAGTTCTTCGTTAACCAATAGATCCGTTTCGATGGGGTGCACAGAATGCTACTGGTTAATATCTGCAGTAGTTGAGGAAGATGGGGGACACACCATTCAAATCACATAGCATGGTCTAGAGAGAAAGTTTTCAACCACCTGTTAAACAAACCCTATAACATTGCTAGTGGAAGTAAGTGCCGATGGAATGAATGTGATGTAGACCGGGCGTGTAGCTAACGCGTACGTGTGTCTTCAGGCGTGCGCTGCCCTGTGTGCTATAAGAACATACGGCACGCCACCAACCTGACCAGGCACGTCAAGCAGCACCAGGAGGTGCGCGAAGTGTACGGATGCACGATGTGTCCCACCACATACACCCAGCGACACCACCTCACAAGGCACATGCACCACAAGCACGGGCTTAACGTCAGAACGTATCGCCAAGTCGCCACGGTCGCTAAATCCATTCAACCCTCTTCCTTGAATTGAGGCATCCATATACACTTTGCTCTCTTCATGCTGGCTACATGCTTCATTCATACTGATCACATGCGTCATTCATACTCGTCACATGTTTTGGCCAATACTGGTCACATGCGTCATTCATACTGGTCACGTGTTTTGGCCAATACTGGTCACATGCGTCATTCATACTGGTCACATGCTTCATCCATACTGGCCACATATTTTGGCCAATACTGGTCACATGCATCATTCATACTGGTCACATGATTCACCAGAATGGCCACACAATTCATCTATACTTGCTACATGCTTAATTCATACTGGCCATACAATTCATCCATACTTGCCACATGCATCATCCATACTGGCCACATATTTTGGCCAATACTGGTCACGTGCGTCATTCATACTGGTCACATGATTCACCGGAATGGCCACACAATTCATCTATACTTGCTACATGCTTAATTCATACTGGCCATACAATTCATCCATACTTGCCACATGCTTCATCCATACTGGCCACATATTTTGGCCAATACTGGTCACGTGCGTCATTCATACTGGTCACATGATTCACCGGAATGGCCACACAATTCTTCTATACTTGCTACATGCTTAATTCATACTGGCCACACAATTCATCCATACTTGCCACATGCTTCATCCATACGGGTCACATGTTTCATCCATATTGGCCATATGTTTCATCCGTACTATTATCACGCTCTATCTGGTTATATATTCAAATCTAGTATATATGTGATTGAAGCGAGAACTTGTGTGAATAAAGTCTGTAGCGATGTTAATAGAGAGTAAGTATTCCGTCTGAATGAATCTCTGAGGCCAATATGGAGAGTTCACTACTGATGATCCAGGCCCTCCCCCATTGTATCTTTATTGCAGTAAGTGCAGTAGAAAATTGTTTTATTTTTTAAATACTCATCAAAAATAGTTTAAATTTTTTAAAACAGATAGCGTCAATGCATCCTATGGATAGAGTTAACTATGCCACCATACATGTTTTCCACACTGGATATACATATTCCATTCAAGAGCTCTTTGTTTACATGGATACATGCTTTATTCACACTGGTTACATTATCTATCCATGCTTTCTTCACACCAGCTTCATCCATACTGTCAGAGACATACTCATACATATTACTATCTAAATATATTTCATTCAAACCAGTTTTTGGTTATTTCCCATTCGTATAGTTTGTAAATATAACTATTTTTGTAGATTTTTTTCTCATAGTTTTTCACATAGGAAAATATTATAAAATATAGTTATATGTATATTAAATTCAAATTTGTATTTTGTATATAGATTTATAAATAAAAATCTATAATATTTTTGAAAATGTGTTTTATTTCACCTCTTTTCGACGTTTCATGGCGAACCGATCGACACGACATCTCTGTAAGATTAACGAAGTGAGGCAACAACAGCCATTATTTTCTTATAATGTTAGAATAAAATTTATATTTCGAATGTTGTTTATTTCTAATTTATTTTATTTAGTATATATATGGTATCAGTATATATAGAGGTTGGTATCTAGACTTCTGAGCCACGGAAGTACTTCGAATCTATGGAAGAAGATGAGATCTACTAAAGCCTTGTGGCAATCTCGCTACTGGCGTTTTGTAAACCTCTACCTCCGAATTCACTACATTCGCAGTTCAGTGAATTCATATAGCCTCATTTATGAAGTAAGTATGCACATATGTTCGGATTATAATATTTCTATAAAAGTTTGTGACCATCAGTTTAAAAAAATGAATAAAAGGATGTACGAGTTTGAATATAGAAGTTTTTTTGGTATATGATTATCTTGTGACGATTATGCAATCTCTCTCTACTTTCTATCCCAAGGTATTGCTCCGTAGGATATCATATATAATCATGGTATTTTGTACAAACTTCATGTATATCTGCTATCCTACCAGTGTGTGTTTACATAAATCTTCTTCGTTCCGCTTTTTCTGAAACCTTGTAAATTAAAAGAAAACGAACTACCCCTAGACAATGACAATTTAAAAAACTTTTTTTTTTACTGATAGCCAATGGCTTAAAGAAAAAAATTAAACAAAAAATATGACATTTACAGTAGTAATATATGCAAATTTATTCAACGAAAGAGGCTTCCCCACTCATGCCCAAAGATCCAGCCCTGCAGATCAGGTGGCCACTGGATCTAGATGTACAAACATGTACATAGTGTACTTACAGTTTAAGTTCTCGCTAATCCTTACCAACCATGATTTTATTTTATTTGTTTCACGAATTAGAAGAAGCTCTTTATCTATCTCTTTTCCCTTATTGGTAAGATCTCATAACTTCCTTAAACAACTCATCCAAGATTAATAATACGAGTGGTATCGGTATGATTGAAACAATATATATAAGAACACATTTTTCTTCCAGTTTGTATAATGTAAGATGAATTTGTCTATTTCAACCGTTTGAATATTTCAAATATAGTCAATATTTCCATATTTTAGAATACCATTTGTATAATTGGTTATGTGATAAAAAAAATGTTTAGTATAAAGTATTATTTCTTATCTCCTCTTCTATCTTGAACGTTTAAATGGTTTTTGCTGGAGATGAGTAGAAAGGTGAGCCGAGGCAGTTATGGTATTGGGAGGATTATCTCTGTGTTAGAAGAGAATCTTTGTTGAGAGGAGCAATCAGCAGAGAGATTGAGATTGAAACTGATTTATTACAATGTCCATATAAGGTTAATTACAAAATTGAATAAATACGAATAAATAAGATTATATAATGATAAATATAGGAATAAATAGATATAAATAATTGATAAATATACATATATATAAAAATATATACAAGGTCTTCATTGGTGGCGCCCACCGCGGGAAAGACTCCGCCACCGATAGACTGCGAGAGTTCTTTCCCACAGTGTGGGCAGGTCTAGGTGTTGGCTGGGGAGAGAGAGGGAGAACGTCTACTAACATGTGATGGTGCAGGCACCACGTGTCCCATCTGCACCAAGACATTCTACCACGCCTCCAACCTACGTCGCCACATGCAACAGCACCAGGATGTCCGCCTTGTGTTCGGTTGTTCCATCTGCCACAGCAGCTATACCGAACGTAACAAGCTCAAGAGACATATGCTTCGTCAACATAACCTCAGTTATATCCCTTAATTAAATCATTAAATTTTTAATAAATTATATTACTGTTTGTTGTTGTTGGTCTTTCTATTCACAATTACACATCTCTCGGACTTCTCGCTGTATTCTCGCTATCAAATTCCCTCTGGTCATAAATAAATTATGTTTTTTTTTTAGGATCAATCTGCCCCGTGTGCCACCGACAATTTTACGACAGGTCAACGCTGCGACGACATCTGAGACAACATGAAGATGTCAGGGAACTCTATTCCTGTTCCTACTGTCACAATTGCTATACCGAGCGCTCCAAGCTCAAGAGACATGTGATGACGAAACATCGTAATCTTCCTGCTCAATCATAGAAAATGCTATAATTTTTTTAATGGAAATGTTAAGCGATTTCTCTCTTGGAGAAATGGCGTTAAAATTTAAAATATTCGCAGAACGGTTCTCTGTTTGAAATATGCACTTAGAACACGACCGGTTTGCGGATTTTCTTCAATCATAGCATAGCCACTTCGAAATTTACTTGGACTCACCCACGAACAATCCTAGCAATAGCCTTTCTACCTTGACTCATCCATAGCTGCCTTACTTGAAACACATGCCGTGGTTCTCACTTTTATCATTTTCGCAAACTCACTGCCTTATCCTCGTGTAAAATATATTTGAAAAACAAAGTTGTTATTTCGAAATATATTTTAAAAGTGTTTATATATTTTTATAAAAATAAATAAATAGTTATAAATGGAAAAATCGTGTGTTTTCATGATATTCTTAACATCACATGAAGTATGATACATCCTCGATTTTGTTCTATAGTTGTTGACAATTCTTCAGGATTGTTGAGACAGTCAAGTTGAAATGTTTCGCCAACGTTATTTGTTTTGGCGATGCCGGCATAGAATTCTGTGAGATAACTCTTATAACTGTCATTTGTTGAATATAAGAAAATTGCGATATATACTATTATAAAATAATCAAAAAACCTTTCGCAATAAGTTTGTTTATTATGAAAACCTTAAGCTTTCGAGCTCTTCAACGGACAAACATTATAATTGAGAGTGAGCACGGAAGCTTTCCCATTCTCAGTTATAATGTTTGTCCTTTGAAGAGTGAGAGCTCGCGGTTTTCATAATAAGATTTTTGATTATTGTAATTTGTGCAAAGATGTTCAGCTACATCCGTCTCCTCGTTTATCTTCACCTCTTAACGTAGAGTTGCTGATCATGGTGGACCCATACCATAGCTGGCTCTAGCAGGAGTACAAGATCCCGACGTCCGTCTATGAACACCCTACCACGTTGAGGAAGCAGAACATTTCGATCTATAAGTATTTGGTATTTTATACTAAAATATATTTGCACTGTCAAAATTGTGGGAAAAAATTCAAAGTTTACAGAATAATGAAGATTATCACCAAACGCAACTTGAATCCTCATCAATCCTAGAAGTCTGAAGAACTCCGCAAAGATCAGCAAAACAAGTAAGTGAATACTAGCGTCTGTACGTTGTACTTCGTTACGTACATCCGTCGTGTTTTTATAAAATTCCTCAAAGATATATGCTTCCATTGTACAGACATATTGCATCTACTTCCTCTCTCACTATATCTACATTTGTTGTCTCCCGAGAGGCCATCTCTAGACCCGATCTCCTTTTTACAATTAAGACAATCCTGAAGAACGAGGGCAATGGTAGATCAATGTATAAACAAACACTAGACTGAGTCCATCCAGTAGAATTTTAAATTCAGGAAGTAAAGATGGGTTAAGATAGTTTAAAGGTAATGGTAATGATTAAAATTATAGTGAGATTATTTATTAGGGATGATAAGGGAAAATAAAACGAGAATAATAGCATGTAAAAAGTGTAAATGATTAAAAATGATAATACTAAGAATAAAAAAAAAAAGGAATTATTAAAGATTACAAAATATTTTTATAGAGAATATTTCAAACGAAAAGTGGATAGGGTGTTATGATGAGGATGAATTGGGCGAAAGAGGTACAAGATTTCTAGACAAAACCGAATGCAACTTTTGTCGAAGTAAACGACTGCAGACCAAGTTTGCTTTGAGCTGGATGTTAACGAGGGGAAGGAAGGTGGAAATCAGATTATATCCAAAGAGAACAGTTTTTGATTAAATTTCAATTGAGTTTGTTCAATTTGTTGCAATTACAAAGAACACATTCAACTATTTCAAGGACCTTTGAACAGTGCTTATATAGGTTTAGTATTTTAGTTTTCCTAATGTAAGGGCATTGGCTTGAATCCAGGTAGGGTCATTAAGGAATCTTTTAATATTACTTTTCTTTATATCTCAATAATATTAAAACATATAACCGCGTGCTTATATAAGTAACCCAAGTACTACAAATATCTTATAGATTCTATAAAATATTTACCGATATCATCTCATTATGCACCAATACTTACATCAACAAAAAGCTTTATTAAGACCTTTTAGTCTTATAACAGATTCTTCGAGCAGAAATGAAGGGTACATGCAGGAATAACAGTAATATAAGCAATGTTGTTAGTCTGAGATTATGCACCAATATAAGCTCTTTGTTTAGTATATTTGGACAATAAAGTGCATTTATTAAAAAAATCAAGATATTTGCAATGAAATCATGGTATGCATGTTGACTATTTGTCCGAATTTGCGTATTCTCTACGCACAAAAAGTCAAATGAAGGCATTGTTTTAATGTAATTATTAAAAAGGAAAGGTACCTTTATTTCCCATGAATATAATCCGCCTGAATCTTTACAATGTATTCTGATCGGCCCTACCACTTCATCAGCTGAAACACCTCTATATAATGAAGATTTGGACGGTAACTTCTTCCTTAGGATGTTATGGAATCGTACCTGCCCCTGTACTGATGAGGGTCATCGACCGAAACCATGGTATACAGGTTGGCTTTTGTCTGAATTTACCAAAAGATGGTATTGCAGTAAATTTAGTGATCTGAATTTGAACGTTCTCTTCAAATATGATCCAATAAATTAATTGTTTTGATGCATTGAATAAATTAAGAAGATGCATGTCTCAGTTTAAATGTTAGGTTATTTATATTTGTAAAATACGCATTCTCTCTCAAGATGTCATGTTTTTTAATTTAAAATGTTTTTTTTTTTTAGTAAATGGTTGTTTTAAGATGAAAAAAAAAAAACGTTTTAATAAGTTAATGATGATATGATAGAGAGGTATATCTCGGGTTTGATACAAAGCTTTATATTTGAACTAAACATAAACACACTTGTAAAATAGAATTTGATGCGAACGTCACCTACCAAGATACATAGATGTTCCAGCTAACTTTGTTGTTGCAGGAACGACTTGTCAAGTCTGTAACAAGATCTTCTACGATCGGTCCAATCTCAGGAGACATCAGAAGATGCACCAGGAAGTGAGAGAGGTGTATGGGTGCAACTTGTGCTCCAGCACATACACACAGCGTCACCATCTTACCAAGCACCTGCTGCTGAAACATGGGATGTTTAAGTCCTAGATATGGTGAAGCAAAATAAATCTTCTATTGAATTCTGGAGTTTGTCTTTCATCGATACAACTTCGACATACAGAAAGTTGTTTTATTCTACTTATACCTGTTGGGATATTACACAGAGTAACAATGGCTATAGATGAGCTCATGTTTGAAAAGGAACTTGTATGTATATAATAATTGTTGTTTTTGTTGTTTTCACGTGGGGTTCAAAAATCATTCATTTTGGTTAGCAGCCCTGTAAATAAAGATATTTCCGTTTCTTTCACGTAAAACATATACCAAGATTTGTTTTGTATAATTGCTATTAATAATAAATAATATGTAAAGTTAAATTGGTTACGTCCTTCTTAAATCATATTATAACTCTATATCTATACATTTCTCATTTAATTCTGTAAGTTATAATTGCCTTTCTCTATCTTATTTCTACCCTTCCCTATATCTATAGATGATAATCTGTATATAAGACTGAAGATCTCAATAAATATTGTATTGTAAATTATAAAATAATAAATATATTAAAATGGGAAAATGTTAGAAATCAGCAAACTTCCTCTTTGCAGTATATTGCTGGTGAACCTCACCGCCTCATGGCGTTGTCTCTGAGCTGAAAAAGGTTAAATAAGGAAGAACCCCGGTCAGGGTGACATCGAAGCTTTCGAGTTGTCTAAGGAGCGTACTATGGTCGGCGTGTGCCAGCAAGTGTCCTGGACTTTGCCCATCTTGGACTGTGGAGCAGAATGCTTTGTGGGGGTCGACGGACCCCACTGACTGGACAGGACAGACATCCGCGGAGTCATGAGAGACAAATAGATGTATTCCTCCGAGCATGGCTGATTGGGTGTGTCTGTAGGAGCTAGAACACAGGGAGAAGAATTCTTATGACAGTAGAACTTGGAAGCGAATTTGTAATTATAACAATTCAGACTTCTCGAAATAAAGCGAAAACGCTAGCTGCATCCTTATACTGAATCTCGTGGTTACTTGGGCCATCCACACTTTGGATAACACAAACGCCTTCTGTGCCTATGAAACATTTTGGTGCCATAAGAAAGATCATTCCAGAGTGCCTCTATTGAAAAATACCGTTGAGCCCTTTACATGTGATACAAAGGATGTTCTAATGGCAAAACTTTTTTAAATGGATAAAGTCACAAAAGTTACTATTTACGGGTTAACACACAAATACAATATACTAGGGCCTACAGTAAGAGTAACTTAAGCACAGAAAAATCGTGGACTCAAAAGTACAACACAAAAAAAAGTAAATAATAAACCACAATTCGTTAAATAAAATAAAAAACAGTACTTAGCTTTATTGCTGCTTAGGTAGGGATCGGACCAGGGTTACACAGGTATGCGCCGAGATTTCCAGACAGGGATATAGCACGCAGAGAACACTTTAAGCGTCCCCACACGATATTCCACCACACTGGCGTGTCGACCCATACCATAGCCCCCTTTATATACAAACATGGCCACATTCGTCCAATGAGAAGGCGGGAGAGATTTGTTCACAAACAAACGAAAACAAAAATTCTTTCCACTAAAACCTGAGATAAGATATGATAAGATTGCAAATATTTGTCAATATAATTTGACAAAAGGTGTCTTTCCAAAAAAAAAAAAGAAACTAACAAATCTCCCAAACATTCCCATTGTCCCGTAAGGAAAACCTCCCGCTGTTCGGGGGGAAAAAAGCTCACGGGAGCCATGTTATAAAGATACAACAAAAAAACTAAAGAGGAGTAGAAGACATCCGGGTCGTTCCATAAAGGTGCCTTCCATCTTGTTCCTCCCAACAGAAACTTCAAAACAAAATCTGCGCAAACTACGTGAGTTACCATGAATGATTACCAAACACACACATATATAATATGCTTTAGTATACAGAGTTTAATGGGGGACCAAATAAGCTCTCATCTGGGACCGGCTGGGTATGTTAGGTAGAGACATTGGGTACTGACAGACGCTCACTTGATGAGAAACCGAACGATCCAATTCCATTCAGTTCTCTCAAGTCCAAGAGCTAAAAGCTCTTCTTAACGTCTGTTTCTAAACGCCTCATCCTATCGACATGTACAACTTTCACATCGTGCATGGTGACCCCTCTCACTCTAAAGTTAACATCGGAGACCCTAGCTTCCACACGGAAAGGCCCATAGACGTTGGAGTAACCTTCAGTCTTAGGAACAGCTAGCATTACCAGATCTCCTCTGTCGAACCTTCTGGAATAAGGTGGCCAAGGATTCATAAGCTTTTTAGCAGAATTACCTGACATAAACTGTCTGACAGTCTCCTTTGCTTTCCGCATCACCCTTAACCTCTCAGCCCAAGTAGGCTTTCTAAAACTATTAACAGACCCAGCGCTACACTCACAGCTTCTGTTAAACTCAGTAGGTGGCAACTTTACAGCCTCGTTTTCAATGCGTCTCACTGATTTCTCATCTATGAAGCTTGAAACCATTGGTCTATGTTCACTGGCAACGCAGCTAAGGTCTACATAATCATGGTCTTCTGGTTTCAAGGAAATCATGTGGCAACGTTCCCGTACGGGAGGTAACTGGATATTCAATCTCCTTATATCATTGATTCCCAGAATCCCGTCGTAGCCTTTATCTCCGAGTGACATTAACCAGAATCTTATCTCTCCCAGCACGCTGCCGTTTTCGTTACCAACTCTACAGGTTTTAACACGTGTAAGTGTCTGCTCGTGGCCTGTCACTGAAACTATACGTAAAGTTTTAAGTGCAGCGTCCCAATTCTCCTTCAAGACATTGCACTTTTCAGAATCAATAATACTGACTTGGCTTCCTGTATCATATAACAGGTGCCACATATTGCCGTTAATATTAACCTTAACTATTGGCAGATTTCCATACGGATCTCCGCCATATGAACGTATGTTCACTATCTCGGCATTGTCAAGAGTATTGCGGTTGGCAAACATAGAAGACTGTCTTGAGCAACAATTACTAGCTATATGTCCTAATCTACACTCAGATGGACTCAGCCTGATTTCGCCCAACAATTTAGTCAGTTTTTCTATCTCACCTCTAAGATCTGCAATACACTGCTCATTTTCGTGCTTCATCCTGTTTACACTGGCACTAAGCATCTTCATCTCACTCTTAATGCTATTTATTTCTTCAACCCCTTCTACTGAACATACCCCTTTCATAAAGCTGCAACGGTGTTCTACACTATCCTCCGTGGCCATGACACTGACTGCTTCGTCTAATGATTTAGCCTCACTGCGAACAATAGCCTCTCTATACTTATCGAGCACATTTTCGAGGAAAATTTCGAACACTAGGCTATCGTCAAAACTGTACTCTACTTTATCTCTAATGGCCAGGAATCTTTCTTTAAAAACCATAGGACTTTCCCCGACTCTCTGCTTAAGACCTTCTATTAATTTAAGGCATTCCCTAATACCACGCGCTTTCTTAGGGTACAATATGTTCAGTTTACTAGCAATACTTTCGAAACTGCTATCGTTACGGATACCCATCTCCTCTAAGCTCAACCTAACCTCAGGGGATAAAGCCTCGAACATGAGCAATGCTTTGACCTCAGGATCCCATTTGCCTACTCGAGCTTTAAGCTCGACTTCCCGAATGAAAGATTCGAGATTAACCCCATTAAACACTGACAAGTTGAGCATAGAATTCGCAAACATGATGGAGTACAAAAGATAGTAATAAACCACTCAATTAAAGAAAAAAAAAACCGCACGTAAAATTACAGGAATTTACACGTGCAAACACCAGTAATCCTGGCAGGGCTCGCCAATCACAAAAGTTACTATTTACGGGTTAACACACAAATACAATATACTAGGGCCTACAGTAAGAGTAACTTAAGCACAGAAAAATCGTGGACTCAAAAGTACAACACAAAAAAAAGTAAATAATAAACCACAATTCGTTAAATAAAATAAAAAACAGTACTTAGCTTTATTGCTGCTTAGGTAGGGATCGGACCAGGGTTACACAGGTATGCGCCGAGATTTCCAGACAGGGATATAGCACGCAGAGAACACTTTAAGCGTCCCCACACGATATTCCACCACACTGGCGTGTCGACCCATACCATAGCCCCCTTTATATACAAACATGGCCACATTCGTCCAATGAGAAGGCGGGAGAGATTTGTTCACAAACAAACGAAAACAAAAATTCTTTCCACTAAAACCTGAGATAAGATATGATAAGATTGCAAATATTTGTCAATATAATTTGACAAAAGAATGAAGATGGATGGGCGAATCTCATTGTAAATGGCGGCATGAAGAAGGAATTTATCTAGACTGGTATTGTAGCGGAGAATGAAGAACTCAACGGCTGTGACAGTGCCAAACTGTAATAGCGATTCAGCCGGGCTGGACGGAGCTGGCGCACCGTGGAATGGATAATCAAAGCACACCGCAGTTGGAACTGGTGACCCGAGTGAACGGGCAGAGCATTGGATGTTCCGGGGAAGTCTAACGACAAGGTCTGTGACATGCGAGTTGCACACGCAATATGTCAGCGCCGCCTTCTTCATTCCAAACGAAGAAATGTGCCACGAATTTGTATCTATCACCTACCCTCCTTCGTCCGATAAGATGCAGACCCTGCCTTAAATAGTTCTACCGAAATTGATACTACAACGCGGTCCGACGCCTCCAGCAGATCCAGTGCATTCGATAGTCCAGTGCAAGGTCGGCACGAAACAGACCTATAGTCAAGAAGGTTTATAAAGAGGAAACCAAATACCAATATTATGGGAAGCTGACAGAAGATGTCGATGTCTATAATATTCTTCGTCTTTCGGTTGGTTATATCTTGTATCGTTAGTTCCAGAATTCATTTCAACAACAGCAGCTTTATTAGGATATTTCCGTCCTGTAAAGACTCGCTATACATCATTTTCATGGAGAAATGGAAAAAAAAAACATAAACAAAGGAGAGAAGGGAAAATGAAAAGGAAACCAAAGTATTCAAGAATTAATTACATGATTTTTTTATTCTTTTAGATTTTACATTTTGTTGAGAAAGAATGGGTCCTTTCTAAGATATGACAGTGCTGTCTGTGAGTTCTTGGGACAATATTCTCTTTGAATACCTGGTTTATATAACCTAATAGCTCCGGTCTGGGGTACCTGCTGTCTGTGACTTCGTCAAATGATGTGCAGATGTAAGAAACTATTTTTGACGCGTTTGATTCTTTTCAAAATAATGTTCTACTGTCCTTACTGCAATGCGCAGATGTGTATTCCGCTTTCGTAGCGAGGTTGATATTGATAGGTGAAATTTTTCGCAGTATTTTAGGATTACATTCATTTTCGTCTTTAGAATATATAGATAAAAGGTCTATCTTCTTATCCGAGATCAGATCTGAAGATATTTTTTGTCTAGATGTCTTTAGAATATTGTTTTAGACGCAATCTTAAGTCACAGAGTAACGCCTTATCTCGGCACACTGATCTATTTTCAAAATATGCATTTTAGATTAGGAAAAATCAACGAAAAACCTTGTTTTTTAGCAAGCTTTTAAATTATATATAAACTTATTTTCTTGATACGATAGGTATCCATCGGGTTTGATATAAAACTTTATATAACATAAATACCTGTGTAAACTTGTGAACTTCAGCAGCTTAAGATACCTAGAAGTGAATTTTTAGGAGCTTGCAGCTAACTTTAGTGTTTCAGATACGACTTGTCACGTCTGTAACAAGATCTTCTATGCTCCCTACAATCTCAAGAGACATCAAAAGATGCACGAGGAAGTGAGAGAGGTGTATGGGTGCTACTTGTGCTCCAGCTCCTATACACAGCGTCACCATCTTACCAAGCACCTGCTGGTGAAACATGGGGTGTCCAAGTCTTAGAATTCGAGGAATAATAAATCTAGAAATCTAGAGTGTGTTTTTCATACATACATTTGCGACATACAAAGTTGAAAGTTGTTTTATATTCTACTCATCAATATTCTATATACAGTTACGAGCGTCATGCGTGGCCTCTGTCACGGTTTGCTTTTTTTTTGGAATGGCGCCGTCCTATTGGTCGGCTACGATCACGCCACCTTTGCCCCCCCCCCCCCCCCCCATTTCTGTAACTATTGTGTTGGAGCGGGTCGCTCCTTAAATAAATGCATATATTAGTTAATAACCAAATGGAATCCTCTCTTTCTTTTTCCCAGTAAGAGACGCCTACGGAAGCCAACAGTACATAGACAGATAAAGCACATAGGCTATAGTTATTAACTAAAATATGCATTTATTTAAGGCGCCAATTTATAATTGTAACAAATAGTATTTGAATCAAAACATTCACACAATCGGGTAAAACACGGGCGTTGCCCGGGTCATTCGGCTAGTAACTACATATGGCTGACCTATCCATTTTTATTGCGATTTTATCATCCTCTGGTATATATTTATATGAATCATTTGAAATAGTTTTCCCATTACCCTGCCATATCTTACAAACTCTGTGTATTCCTTAAAATGCTCAGATTGCAACAGTTTGTATATAGGAGAGACAAGCCGAAGAATCAAGGATAGGATAGACGAACACCACAGAAACATCAGAAACAGTGAACCTAGATCTCTCATAGTGCAACACATTAGACATACAGGACATTCTTTTGATACCTCTCACCCACAGGCATATTACTCAGGAATCAAGAGCAAATACAAAAGATTGGTCGTCGAGGCGTTGCTCTCTTTAAGTCATAATAGTATTAATAGACACATAGACATCCCTGATATATACAAAGCAATATTGCCATAGTGTACCTTAGGTGACCAATGCCAGTACGTTTTATTTTGGCTTGTTTTACTCATGCTGCCTTAAATTGAATTGTATCTTAAACGTGAAGCTTCTTTTGATTTCCCACTTGGCATGCTCGGGGCACGCGGATATTTCTTACTGTTACTTTTCTCACTAATTTGCTAATACGTTTGTTTTTCTTGTATATATGCTAATTTTTCTCAATATGGATATATATATAAGATGCAAGTTTATTTAAATATGATGTCCTGTAGAAGGGTTATTGACCCGAAAGCTCGCCTTTATTAAAACTTATAAGAAACGCATCCTCGTACGCTTTAAATCTATTACTTATGAATCATTTGTGTCTTTTACCGTTGACCCGGAGAGTGTCAATAAGGTAGTTTAATTGTCTATGTATCTCCGTTAACAAAATGTAATCTATGTATCCTGAGTATCCGTTTTTATAACATTTCAGTTTTTAAAAATTATTATTATTCCTAGTACACGCGTGGTTCAGGCCATGATAAAAATGGTGGGTAAGAAATTGGCGACTACTTTTACTGTAAGTGTACCACATGTCTACACACGTGAAAAGCAGTTTGACTTTTGGACTTGTGCCCCGTTTGGTTACTTGCACTCGCTGGTGGGGTTGGAATTTTTATAGAATCGGGGGGACATTGGAGCATTTTTTTTTTATTATTAAAAAAAAAAGTGCCCAATGCGGGATTCGATCCCGGGTCGTAGCGGTCGAAAACCGACGGTTTCGACCAACCTTCCACCGACCCCCTTATACTACTTGAGAAGTAGCGCAGCGAACTATTAACATATATATACTGTTATATAAGTTTTCTAGCATATGGATACTGTTATGTAAATTGGTTGATGTGTAAATAAGGTGAGAACCAAGATTTGCCTGGTATCAATATTCACGATTCCAACATCGACTTGAGCAAAAACAGATTCATCACCTGAAGAATACATTATTCTCTCAAAACTTTGGCGAAATGATTTCCATTAACAGTTTGATATTCTTAGGTATATGCTGAGTATGAACATCGTCACGTATTCCCTTCGGACAATTTTGTGACAACATTTCAGGTGATTCAAATTAAGAACGTTTTTCATCAATGGCATATTGCACTTTATCTCCTCTATATCCGCTGTCTCCCGAGAGTGCTGGAGACAATGACAATTGACATAGTTTTATTGACCTCTTGTCTTGAGAGTGCTGAAGAGAGACAGACTCTCTCTGCTCCAATTTACACAATGGCAATATATAAATACTAGACTGATCATCCAGTAGAAGCTTAGGGAGCGAACCATTGCTTAAAGTACTTCAAAAATAATAAAAAGAATCAAGGAACATGTATCACATATTCAACAATTAAACATCAAACCATTTCTAGCCATTGTTATATTTGTGTGAAGGTTTTTTTTATTCTATTTTTATTACTTTATCGTCGGTTTAACTTTGTTGTTTCAGATACGACTTGTCACGTCTGTAACAAGATATTTTATGATCGCTACAATCTCAAGAGACATCAGAAGATGCACGAGGAAGTGAGAGAGGTGTATGGGTGCTTCTTCTGCTCCAGCACATATACACAGCGTCACCATCTCACCAAGCACTTGCTGGTGAAACATGGGGGGTGCAAGTCTTAGAATTCGAGGAATAATAAATCTAGAATTCTAGAGTGTGTTTTTCATACATACATTTGCGACATACAAAGTTGAAAGTTGTTTTATATTCTACTCGCGAATATAACTACATATGACTGACCTATCCATTTTACTGCGATTTTATCATCCTCTGGTATATATTTATATGAATCATTTGTGTATTTTACCATTGACCCGGAGAGTTTCAATAAAATTATTTTAATTGTCCATGTACCTCCAGTATATCTCCGTTAACAAAATGTAATCTATGTATCCTGAGTATTTTATAACATTTCAGTTTTTAAAATAAAGTTTTCTATATTTAAATACTTTAAAAATATATAGTATTATCCCTAGTACACCCGTGGTACAGGCCATGATAAACATGGTGGGTAGAAGTTGGCGACTGCTTTTACTGTAAGTGCACCCCACGTCAATTGTCATATTTGTATAAATGTTTTTTTTCTATTTTTATTTCTTTATCGTCGGTTTAAATTCTCAGCCTCAAAGACTCGGGTTCAAAGTTCGCCAAGTAATAAGAAAAACAACATTTTAAGAAAAACACGACCTTATATTAACGGTGGTGTGTTCTGAACATCATTATCTCTCAGCGTTATTTCCTTATATCCAGCAACACACTTTAAATTGCCGGCTTGGGACCATGAAGCTGTCTGTGCAGTCAAGCCCAACACCAAGATGTGCCCTGTGTGCGGCCGCTACTTCTACGCCTGCAACATCAGGAGACATCTCAAGACCCACCAGGAAATCCAGGAGCTCTACACCTGCAGCTACTGTGGCAAGGGCTTCACCCAGACTTCCAACTTGCAGACCCACATCAAGAGGATCCATATGAACAACCTCTCCTAACCTTTCTCAATTCACCAGTTTCAACTATATAATCAAAATTTTCAAATCTTAAATAAATTTTAGAATTGGTATGATATACCAAATAAAGATATCTCCTTCGGTATTTATTGGTGTTCTTAATCAATTTCAAATCTCACCTGGGTTTATATAAGATATGTTTATCTATGTCTTATTCCATTACTTATTTTGTGCGACTTACAGCTGGGTGCAGATGTACCTATATGTTTCCTTGGATATCCTTTTCACGTTTACATTTGATAGGATAATCCTACAACTGTATTCAGTGACGTGCTTTGTTGATATATTTCTATGAACGTGTTGCTTATGGTATGTGTATAGTCTCCTAGCTACATACCTGTGGTTTCTACAGCAATGTGAATCTGTACCTTACTATGGAAATTTAAATTGATACAGATTGGGTAATGCCAAGTATTGCTGCCTGGATGAATCCAAGACAGCAAGTGATGTGATTCCTGAAACATTGATGAAACTTGCGCTATTGCTTCCCTCTACTGACTGACTATCTTTGGATCAGTCAACAGCACCTGTATAACTTCTACTTCTGTGCCATGTTGGAACATGCTTGCTAAGTCAGGACAGCAAGTAAGCTTTTTTTTTTTCAATTTTCCGGTAAAATACTGTGATCTACAAAAAGCAAGATCACTTTTACCGTCGACATAAGTGCTAAAACTAAACCTATCTTCTGACTGTTTCCGCAAACTAGCGGACTGATTCGGATAAGTGATAAAACCACAACATTCATAGCATTCACCTGGAGACCATGGTTTTGGGATAATAGCTCTCGTCAGTCCAGGGCTGACTTTGATTTCATGGGATCCGCGCGGGATTCGTGGAATCTTCAGAATTTGCCGAAGAGGTGTTTAGCTGGCAAAGCGGGTAAGCCAAATCTCTGGCCAAAATGGCGCTTAGCTTTAGCGATTATTTTTAGAGTAGTATTATAGATATAATCTCTTTGTTGTTCTGGTGGAAGCAGGTCCCGGGGACATTGGAAAATACTGGGAAGTCCTCCTCTCTCTACTGGAAATCTTCTCACTATTAACTTTTTCCATTGTCAGGATCTACTAATGTCTCATTGTCTATGACCAACAAATGTCAGCTCGCTTTTCAGACGCTATATTTCTCCCCAACTTGTAATATTGTACAATGTATTGCTGCTTCTATATCCCAAGTACACGAGTTCCAGGCCGTTATGATACTCGTGGTAAGGCTACTGTAAGAACACCATGGATCTACGTATGTAGAAGCAATTCGACTTACAAAGTTAATCCATTTTTTAAAACTGTTTCAATTCGAATTTCGAACGTGAAGAACACACTGGTCGCTTAAAACCACCGATCTTACTAACATACTCAAGCGTATTATTCTTGAAATACCTACAACGTTTACTATTACGTGCCTACAACGACCACTACAATTATTGTGTACCTACAACGGGCCGTGCGTGTCCAGAGACAGGTAAGACCTGCCCTGTTTGCCGCAAGGTCTTCTACGACGGCTACACCATGCGGCGTCACTACAAGGTCCACCAAGACATCACCGAGCTCTTCACCTGCGAATTCTGCGGGAAGGGCTTCACGGAGTCCTTCAACCTCAGGACCCACGTCAAGAACGTTCATCTCAAACCCAGATTCTGACTTCAGTCTATCTAACATCGTCTCCATCTCCTTCGCTTATGGCCTCTTTGGTCCTGTCTGTCTGTTTCTTAAATTATTTTTTCTATCTCTCTCTGTACATGCTTGTTCGTCAGTACAACTTCTAAAATAGGAACGATACAGAAAAATTTAGCATGGCACTTACGCAAGGATGACACGCAAAATCGTGAAGCTTCTTCCTTCACTCTTCTTTCTTATCATTTTATCCTCCTTTCTCATTCTTCTTCCTTTTTCCTAATTTTTGATCTCACTTATTCTGATCTTCTCGCATTCTTCACTTATTTTCTCCACTCTTCCTCACATCCTCTGTCTTTCTTTCCTATTTTTCTCAGTCAAAAATTTGAGTTCTCATTCTTTATAACTTTGTATTTATTTCTCTTCCTTTGTAATCTTCTTGAACTTTTCAATCACCTATTCTAGTCGTATCTTTCTTTCTTCTGCCTTCTCATTTCCTGCGCCTATGTCTTATTCCGTCAATTTCCCATCTGTCACATTTCATCTCATCCATTCTAACCCTTCTTATTTCCATTCTTCATTTAACGGTCTCTTCTTCTTGGCGCTTCTCATTATATCCTCTGCCTCTTTTGTGATGAGAAGTATAAATGCCTTTCAAAAGCTGAAAGAATAAGTATCTTAAATCTATTATCTATTTTTAAAATAAAGAGCTAATAACAGGAAGTATAAGCAATCTTCATCCTTATACTTCCCGACAAAGGAGATTATTGAGTAGTTGAACAAAGAGCTTGTGTTATTCTTTACACTTATATTTAGGCCAACAAGGTATATAGCAAATTCGTTTCAGCAGAATGAGTAAGCCTATACGTTGAAATATATATATACGTCGAAGCCTCTGCAAATGAACTTTGCTCTAGCCTCTTTTGATGTTGTTTTCCTTAAAAAACTAAAATCTTTTTATTTATTAAATATCTATTTTATATTCTCTATCCCCACTTCTGTTTTCTTTTATTACTTAATTTTTATAAAATCTTTTTTTTTTCCCCCATGTAAATTGTTATCTCTTTAAATCTTTCCTGCAAATGCTTGCGGTGTGAAGACGTGTAAATAACGTTTTTGTCTGGCGATTGAATTAACAATCATCAAGTTGGAATTGTTATCATTGATGAGCCATGCCCTTTACTTTTTTTTAAAGTCATTTTATTTCAATTCAATTTTTATAAAAATAAATAATTTATTTTGTTTTGTTTTCAAAGCTTTTAATGTAATGAAATATTTTTGCATCTCCATGTTATATGAATAAAATCATGAATTAAAAAAAAAAACGTTTAATATTAAATTATATTATTTTTTCTGTATTTATTTCTCACGCGTCACAAATGTTTGATGTTTTTGAAATCAAACAACTCTTCGACCAACAATTCCCTTAACTTTGTGTGTTTTCCGTATTTTATAAAACCAACGTCTACTCATTCAATCAAACCTCTAAATTCCTAAACTTGTAATTTAACATGTATGTCAAATATGAAATTGATTTGTGATATATATATATATCATATTCAAATATGCCTGATGAAAATGATGAAGATGAAAATGTTTTGACCAAGAATTCCTTTACAGAGATTTATATATAAGGTGAATAGCCCAATTCAATATTAGAGCTGTCTTTTTTTTTTTTTGCTTATCCCTAGTACACGTGGTACAGGCCATGATAATCATGGTGGGTAGTTAGAGACTGCTTTTACTGTAAGCGCACTACATGTTTACGCATGTGAAAAGCAGTTCGACTTTGCACTTACAAATGTGCCAGAGCCCCGTTTGGTTACTTGCACTCGCTCGTGGGGTTGGACTTTGGCAAGAATCGGGGGGCCATTGGAGCATTTTTTTTTAAATCAGAAAAACGTGTTAATGCGGGAATCGAAACAGGGTCGTAGTGGTCGAAAACCAAACGGTTTAACCAGCCTTCCACCGACCCCCAATTCAATATTAGAGCGGTCTGATGTATTGAATTGGCGAAACCACAGGGAGGGTTCACCACAGATGAGCCAAGTCCTCCCAGTATTTTATCATCGCAGTAAGGACAGTAGGAAGTTTGTTTTATTTGAAAAATATTATTTGTGCTTCATTTCTTGTATACCTGCTGATATTGGAGTTAATATAGTGGCAATTAGCCGTTAAATCTAAGGATTCAAAATTCGAAACTATTATAGACGCGTATGATTCTTTTTAAAAATAAACAATTTCTACTGTCCTTACTGCAATGGAAAAATTAATGGGAGGGCCATTGCAGTAAGGACAGTAGAAATTGTTTATTTTTAAAAAGAATCATACGCGTCTATAATAGTTTCGAATTTTGATAACAGATGGCGCGCTAATGCATCAAATCTAAGGGTAACAAACAAATATGTACCTAGATTTGAATGAAAAATTGAAATATGTCCTTTAGAAATATTAGATATCGAAGTATTCAGATTTTGTTTCTAACACAGATCTAGGGGAATGCCTCTTGGATTATTCACGCCTCAAGTCAGGTATTTCTTCCTAAATTGTTTTATCAGCTCAACTAAAACAAATAGTTATATAGAATGTCTTTATTATATTTTCCAAGATATCACGACTGCATACCACACATTGGCAGATGTTCATGTATGCAGCTAATAGCAATTCCTATCTCTCAATAAAATTTAACAGTAAGTTGACTGGATCTCTCCTGTTTATTTGTTTACATGCCTAAAGCGAAAATATCGAAAATTCATCTTCAGCCAACAATAAGCATATGCTGTTATCTCCAGCAAACTTCAACTACAGCCAACGCCCGCTTTAGCGCAACCGGAGGCGATATCTATCCAACGCCAGCTACAATGCCAGTCAACTCTGGAAATCTCCAACTCAAGTTGAAAGCCAGCCCTCACCAATCATCACCCGCTCCAATACAACATGCAACCATCTCTCTCCAATCAACGCCAGCCATCTTCAACCACAGTCAACCTCCAACCAACGCCAGCCAGCTACAGCCATCACAAGCTTCCACTTCCCTGTCACAGCGTTTTCAGGTACATTATACCTGCTTATGCTACTACCACTTCTCTGCTATTTTAGTTTTCGCATCCATTATATAAATAATGCCTTTTTTAAAATATACTTTTGTTTTAACAACAAATTATAAATAGTTTATCAATAGATGCAAACAATATAATCAGCAATAACTATCATCGTACACAATTTAAGTACATTTAACTTTGCAATTTCTCACCAATGCTTTTCTATAGTTTCAATCTATCTACAACGTGTGATCAATAATTTCCAGGAATGAGACTGGATCACGTAAAATATTCAAAATAATGAAATAATTTTATAAGGACCTTATAGATAAAACATTTATTAACACGTAGAAATAAAAATTTATCACATAGACGCACGCGCTCACGTTTTATCGAATTTATAAGCTCGAGTATATCAGAACATTTTCGAATTTCAGTATGGACTGTATTGAAAAACATCGAGTCTACATAGGGTTTTGCTTTAAATTAGGGAAAACAGATTCCGAATCATTTAAAATCTTGAAGCAGGCTTTTAAAGAAGATGCCCTATCACAATCGAGGACATTTGAATGGTTTGTACGATTAAAAGCTGGTCGAATAAGCAAGAGAAACCAAGGATGTTCAAATCGAAGCTTAAGTGTCTTCTTTTCACTTTATTTGATGTAAAGGGATTGGTACTCTATGAATTCGTGCCCGAGTGTCAGACCATTAATCAACATTACTATCTTGATGTATTGCGACGTTTAAGAGAGCCTGTGCGTCAGAAAAGACCCGAAAAATGGCATCAGAAAAAAGGCTCTTGCATCATGACAACGCGTCAGTCCAGGGCTGGCTTTAATTTCATGAGATCTGTGCTGGATTCATGAAATCTTCAGAATTTGCCGAAGAGGTGTTTAGCTGGCAAAGCGGATAAGCTAAATCCCTGGCCAAATTGGCGCTTAGCTTTAGCGATTATTTTTAGAGTAGTATTATAGATATAATCTCTTTGTTGTTCTTGTGGAAGCAGGTCCCGGGGACATTGGCAAATACTGGGAAGTCCTCCTCTCTCTACTGGAAATCTTCTCACTATTAACTTTTTCCATTGTCAGGATCTACTAATGTCTCATTGTCTTTGACCAACAAATGTCAGCTCGCTTTTCAGACGCTATATTTATCCCCAACTTGTAATATTGTACAATGTATTGCTGCTTCTATATCCCAAGTACACGAGTTCCAGGCCGTTATAATACTCGTTGTAAGACTACTGTAATAACACCATGCGTTTACCTATGTTGAAACAATTCGATTTACAAAGCTAAAACCCTTTTTTTAAACTGTTTCAATTCGAATTTCGAACGTGAAGAACACACTGGTCGATTAAAACCACCGATATGACTAACATACTCAAGAGTATTATTCTTGAAATACCTACAACGTCTACTATTACGTGCCTAAAACGACCACTACAACTATTACATATCTACAACGGGCCGTGCGTGTCCAGAGCCAGGTAAGACCTGCCCTGTTTGCCGCAAGGTCTTCTACGACGGCTACAACATGCGGCGTCACTACAAGGTCCACCAGGACATCACCGAGCTCTTCACCTGCGAATTCTGCGGGAAGGGCTTCACGGAGTCCTTCAACCTCAGGACCCACATCAAGAACGTTCATCTCAAACCCAGATTCTGACTTCAGTCTATCTAACATCGTCTCTAGCTCCTTCGCTCATGGCTTTTTTGGTCATGTCTTTTTTTCTTTTTCTTCTGTATATATCGTTATTTATTTTGTCTCACTGCTTTGTTCTTATGCATATCTCTGGTGAATCCTGTATAGGGTCAGTGACCCTGAATAAAGGCTTTTTGTTGTTGTTGTTTTTGGTCCTGTCTGTCTGTTTCTTAAATTAATTTTTCTATCTCTCTCTGCACAAGCTTGTTCGTCAGTACAACTTCTAAAATAGGAACGATACAGAGATGTTTAGCATGTGGCACTTGCGCAAGGATGACACGCAAAATAGTGAAGCTTTCTTCCTTCGTTCTTCTTTTTTATCATTTGATCTTCCTTTCTCATTCTTCTTCTTTTTTCCTAATTTTCTTATTTTTGATCTCACTTCTTCTGATCTTCACTTATTTTCTCCATTCTTCCTCACATCCTCTGTCTTTCTTTCCTATTTTTCCCAGTCAAAAATTTGAGTTCTCCTTCTTTATTCTTAAACTTTTCAATCACCTCTTCAAATATTCAAATATTTCGTTCTGCCTTCTCACTTCCTCCGCCTATGTTTTGTTCCGTCAATTTCACAAGTGTCACATTTCACCTCATCTTCTCTTGCTCTTCATATTTCTATTCTTCATTTAACGGTCTCTTCTTCTTGGCGCTTCTCACTATATCCTCTGCCTCTTCTGTGATCATAAGAGAAGTATTATAAATGCCTTTCAAAAGCTAAAATAATACCATCTTGAAGCAAATATCTATTTTTTAAAATAAAGAGCTAATAACAGGAAGTATAGGCACTCTTTATCCTTATGCTTCCCGACAAAGGGGATTATTGAGTAGTTGAACAAAGAGCTTGTGCTACATTCGTTACACTTATATCAAGGCCAACAAGGTATATATCAAATTCGTTTCAGCAGAATGAGTAAGCCTATACGTTGAAATATATATACACGCCGAAGCCTCTGCATATGAACTTTGCTCTAGCCTCTTTTGGTGTTGTTTTCTTTAAAAAAACTAAAATGTTTTTTATTTCTTAAATATTATTTTACATTCTCTATCCCCACTTTTTTTTCTTTTATTACTTAATTTTTATAAAACCTTTTTTCCCCATGTAAATTGTTATCTCTAAATCTTTCCTACAAATGCCGGTGGTGATAACGTTGTGTCTGGCAATTGAATTAATATTCATCAAGTTGGAATTATTATCATTGATGAGCCATGCCCCTTACTTTTTTAAGGTCATTTTATTTCAATTCCATTTTTATAAAATAAATATGTTTATTTAGTTTTGTTTTCAAAGCATTTAATGTAATGAAATATTTTTGCATCTCCATGTTATATGAATAAAATCATGAATTAAAAAAATACGTTTATTATTAAATTTTATTATTTTTTTCTGTATTTATTTCGCACACGTCACTAATGTCTGATATTATTAAAATTAAACAACTCTCCCCTGAACTTTGTATGTTTTCCGTATTTTATAAAACCAACGTCTACTCATTCAATTAATTAGACCTCTGGTTCCAAATCACATTAATAGGTACCGCTCAGCAAGAGCAACCTAGTTCATGATAATTGAAACAGTGAATAATATGTGAAGGTTATTCACATATTAAATAAAATGTTAACGCGGGATTCAATCCCGGTTTATGACTGTCGGGAATCGAGGGTGTTACACACTTGTCCACCGACTTATTAAACCTCTAAATTCCTAAACTTGTAATATAACATGTATGTCAAACATGAGAAATTGATTTGTGATATATATATCATATTTAAATATGCCTGATGAAAATGATGAAGATGAAAATGTTTTGACCAAGAATTCCTCTACAGAGCTTATAGCCCAATTCAATATTAGAGCGGTCGGATGTATTGAATTGGCGAAACCACTGGGAGGGTTCACTACTGATGAGCCAAGTCCTCCCAGTATTTTATCATCGCAGTAAGGACAGTAGGAAGTTTGTTTTATTTGAAAAATATTATTTGTGCTTCATTTCTTGTATACCTACTGATATTGGAGTTAATATAGTGGCAATTAGCCATTAAATCTAAGGATTCAAAATTCGAAACTATTATAGACGCGTATGTTTATTTTTAAAAATAAACAATTTCTACTGTCCTTACTGCAATGGAAAAATTAATGGGAGGGCCATTGCAGTAAGGACAGTAGAAATTATTTATTTTTAAAAAGAATCATACGCGTCTATAATAGTTTCGAATTTTGATAACAGATGGCGCGCTTAGCATCAAATCTAAGGGTAACAAACAAATATCTACCTAGATTTGAATAAAAATTTGAAATATGTCCTTTAGAAATATTAGATCTCGAAGTATTCAGATTTTGTTTCTAACACAGATCTAGGGGAATGCCTCTTGGATTCTTCACGCCTCAAGTCAGGTATTTCTTCCTAAATTGTTTTATCAGCTCAACTAAAACAAATAGTTATATAGAATGTTGTTATTATATTTTCCAAGATATCACGACTGCATACCACACATTGGCAGATGTTCATGTATGCAGCTAATAGCAATTCCTATCTCTAAACAAAATTTAACAGTAAGTTGACTGGATTTCTCCTGTTTATTTGTTTACATGCCTAAAGCGAAAATATCGAAAAATCATCTTCAGCCAACAATAAGCATATGCTGTTATCTCCAGAAAATTTCAACTCCAGCCAACGCCCGCTTTAGCGCAACCGGGGGCGATATCTATCCAACGCTAGCTACAATACCAGTCAACTCTGGAAATCTCCAACTCTAGTTAAAAGCCAACCCTAACCAATCATCACCCACTCCAATACAAAAAGCAGCCATCTCTCTCCAATCAACGCCAGCCATCTCCAGCTACAGCCACCTCCAACCAACGCCAGCTACAATGCCAGCCAACTCCGGAAATCTCCAACTCCAGTTAAAAGCCAGCCCTAACCAATTATCACCCACTCAAATGCAACATGCAGCCATCTCTCTCCAATCAACGCCAGCCATCTCCAGCTACAGCCACCTCCAACCAACGCCAGCTACAATGCCAGTCAACTCTGGAAATCTCCAACTCCAGTTAAAAGCCAGACCTCACCAACCATCACCCCTCCATTGCAACAAGCAGCCATCTCTCCAAATCAACGCCAGCCATCTCCAGCTACAGCCACCTCCAACCAACGCCAGCTACAATGCCAGTCAACTCTGGAAATCTCCAACTCCAGTTAAAAGCCAGACCTCACCAACCATCACCTCTCCATTGCAACAAGCAGCCACTTTCCAATCAACGCCAGCCATCTCCAACTACAGCCACCTCCAACCAACGCCAGACAGCTACAGTCATCACAAGCTTCCACTTCCCTGTCACAGCGTTTTCAGGTACATTATACCTGCTTATGCTAGTACCACTTCTCTGCTATTTTAGTTTTCGTATCCATTGTACAAATAATGCCTCTTTTATATTTTGTTTTAAGAACAAATTATAAAATAGTTGATCAATAGATGCAAACAATATAATCAGCAATAACTACCATCGTACACAATTTAAGCACATTCAACTTGGCAATTTCTCACCAATGCTTTCCAATAGTTTCCATCTATCTACAACGTGTTATCAATAATTTCCAAGAATGAGACTGGATCACGTAAAATATTCAAAATAATGAAATAATTTTATGAGGACCTTATAGATAAAACATTTATCAACACGTAGAAATATAAATTGATTACATAGACGCACGCGCTCACGTTTTATCGAATTTATAAGCTCGAGTATATCAGAACATTTTCGAATTTCAGTATGGACTGTATTGAAAAACATCGAGTCTACATAGGGTTTTGCTTTAAATTAGGGAAAACAGCTTCCGAATCATTTAAAATCTTGAAGCAGGCTTTTAAAGAAGATGCCCTATCACAATCGAGGACATTTGAATGGTTTGTACGATTAAAAGCTGGTCGAATAAGCAAGAGAAAGCAAGGATGTTCAAATCGAAGCTTAAGTGTCTTCTTTTCACTTTATTTGATGTAAAGGGATTGGTACACTATGAATTCGTGCCCGAGTGTCAGACCATTAATCAACATTACTATCTTGATGTATTGCGACGTTTAAGAGAGCCTGTGCGTCAGAAAAGACCCGAAAAATGGCATCAGAAAAAAGGCTCTTGCATCATGACAACGCGTCAGTCCAGGGCTGGCTTTAATTTCATGAGATCTGTGCTGGATTCATGAAATCTTCAGAATTTGCCGAAGAGGTGTTTAGCTGGCAAAGCGGGTAAGCTAAATCCCTGGCCAAAATGGCGCTTAGCTTTAGCGATTATTTTTAGAGTAGTATTATAGATATAATCTCTTTGTTGTTCTTGTGGAAGCAGGTCCCGGGGACATTGGAAAATACTGGGAAGTCCTCCTCTCTCTACTGGAAATCTTCTCACTATTAACTTTTTCCATTGTCAGGATCTACTAATGTCTCATTGTCTTTGACCAACAAATGTCAGCTCGCTTTTCAGACGCTATATTTATCCTCAACTTGTAATATTGCACAATGTATTGCTGCTTCTATATCCCAAGTACACGAGTTCCAGGCCGTTATAATACTCGTTGTAAGACTACTGTAATAACACCATGCGTTTACCTATGTTGAAACAATTCGATTTACAAAGATAAAACTCTTTTTTAAAACTGTTTCAATTCGAATTTCGAACGTGAAGAACACACTGGTCGATTAAAACCACCGATATGACTAACATACTCAAGAGTATTATTCTTGAAATACCTACAACGTCTACTATTACGTGCCTACAACGACCACTACAACTATTACGTATCTACAATGGGCCGTGCGTGTCCAGAGACAGGTATGACCTGCCCTGTTTGCCGCAAGGTCTTCTACAACCACTACAGCATGCGACGTCACCACAAGTTGCACGAGGAAATCGCCGAGCTCTTCACCTGTCAGCTCTGCGGGAAGGGATTCCGACAGAAATACAACCTAATAGTCCACATCAAATTTGTTCACCTTAGAGAATAATCTACTTGTTATATATCTCGATTGTGCCACACATATCTTAACGACAAATAAAGAAATAAACTCGACATCGTTCAATTTGTAATCTCCATGTTACTACACTACATTCGATTTCATTCTTTCGACCATCACTGAGATAACAAACGACTGTTACATTCTATCTCTGGTTGTTTTAAAGCAGATTGTTGCATAGCGCGAGATCCACTTTGCATATTTCCCAACACTTTGCATAACAACCCGACTGTATCTTTCCAGTCGACCGAACCAAGACCTGCCCAGTGTGCCACAAGACCTACTACGACGCCTATACTATGCGTCGCCACTACAAGCTCCACCTGGATGTGACAGAACTCTACACCTGCAACCTCTGCATGAAGGGATTTTCTCAGAGCTCCTACCTCAATACTCACAAGAGATACTTCTGTAAGAAGAGGCTTAACCTATTCCCTTCCAACTGAGGTACGTACATAATCTAAATTGGTGGAATACTGATGCTGAACTATGGAACACTCTTGTTGAGCTTTAAACCAGAGATTCTTTTATTTATCTCTCTCTCGCCAGTCGTTTCTTTCTATTGACCAATAAACTACCTAGCACCAAGGTTGATAGCATTTTAAATGAAAGAGATAAAAATAAAGCAAAATGCTAATTTATACTTAGAAAGCAGGTTAGTTAGAACAATGAAGGTAAAATGGACATTGACATGTCCATGCATTTATTATCAATAACTACTCAGTATAAGTTAGTGATCACAAATACACATCTAGGGAGGGGAGAGGTAAATTTGAACCACTTAACGAGTAGGCTTTGTATGAAATTAAAACTTTCCTATATTGTTCCAAGGCATGAAGATATTTTACAGATATCATTTTTAAAATGCAGGTATATACTGCTAACTTCGATAATCCTAATGTTTTTCTTTTTTTTTTTTTTTTAAGAAAATAAATTTATATGGACCCAGTATCCTACGTTTTCCATCCCTAGTCCAATACCTTGATATGGATGCATCTGCATTCTTCGATAGATAACTGTGCGAATGTATGTTGACAGATCTCACAGCCTCGAGTTTGACAAGAACTCTGCAAGAACTTCACTGGATGGATGGCCGAGCAGAGAACAGATCTTCGTTCAAAATGTGTGTTCTGTGCTTTGCTTTCGATCCAAGAGAATAAAGCTGGTAGCTCGAATTGTTAACATTATGTTTCCCATCCTTGTTGAATGTGTAGTTGTGAGGTGATCTACATTTCATGATCTACTAACGTTAGCTCTTTCAGACGGACCCAGCAACCGCTGCCCTGTCTGCTTCAAGACATTCTACGATGCCTATACCATGAGGCGTCACAAGAAATCCCATCAAGATGTACAGGAGCTCCACACCTGTCCCCATTGTCACAAAAGCTTCACTCAATCTTTCAGTCTCAATAACCATATCTTGAGGTACTGTAAGATCGTCAGGCTACATGGACTCAACAACCTCTGAAGAAGTCACATCTTACTCTATATAGAAAGTCCAGAGGTTTTCCTGAAGAAGTTGTAATACCTTTATTGGATTATGATTTTCAAAAGAAATGAAAACTATCCATATATCCGCGTAGTGGGGAAATTTACATTTGTATATCGTCTTTTGTGTGTATATATGGAATAATCACAATCTTGTATTAATATTATTTATTTCAAATGTGTCACTATTTCGACGAGACCCATGGGATTCAACTCTTGTAAACTTATCATTTGTTATATATATATTGTTTTAAATAAAGTTCATTTATATTTAAAATTTTATCAACAACGTTAATTTTTCACTCTTTACATTGAGTTATTTCCTATTATAAATTCAATTCACTCTCTTTTAATGACTTCAAATCGTTATGTATTTAGGTACTTCTACGAAGATCTTCATATCGTAGCGCAGGCGTATTTAAAGGCTCTCCTGACCTTTCTAGCTGGACAAAACATCTCTAAGAACACACTTAAATGAATTAATCCATATCCTATTTGCATATTGTCGCATGATATCGAAAAAGGATGGACTAAATTATATCAATCTCCAATACAACGATAACCAATCATAAATTTATTAGAAGAAAACTGTTAAACTAATTTACTAAATATTGGTATGAATACTCACAGAAACGAAATCTTTGAAGTACCAGCACCACATGTTGGTGTTGTCGCCTTTTCTCCTTGTTTGGCGCAAGTATCCCTTGCGGGATATAGCGCTTTGGAAATAAAATAATTGTAATTGAGAACACAACGTGTAGTGCTACGAGTACTGTAGTACTCGTATCTGTAGATAGTACAACCTATCCTATTCCGCTCTTCCGAAAGACAATTTTCTTCTGAAAACTATAAACGGGAAATATGAAATATTGGATGAGTCTAACTTTTCAGTTCTGAATTTTTCTTATTATCTATTAAATGGTTATTGTTTATATTTCTTTTTCACATATAAGAGTAAATTAATTATCGCGCTCTCTGAAAATGTTTATAAACTTTGACAAATATTTATTATAACGTTTGTGTTATCACAACCAGTGAGTACAAGTAACCAAACTGGCGTTCTGGCGCCTTCTGAATGCAAAGGTCAAACTTGCTTTCTGCATGTATAGACATGTAGTGTAGCTTACAGTGTAAGCGGTAACACCCCTACCTACCATTATTATCCTGGCTTTACCTTGTATATTTTGAATAAGTAGTGGTGCTGCCTTGTCCATGGTGATCTATGGAATGATGTCATTGTCCCGTTAGTCAGCCACATTTCCCTGAAGGCCTTCACAGCTACCGTGGGTCTCACAAAGTTCCCACTGTGCTACAGGACAGTACCCTACATGTGCTGCTTCTTCCACCCGCCACGTAGGTTTGACTTCTGGGTGGGAGATTTGGGATAAATAATATCAATAAATGGAATAAAGTTTATAAGATTTGATTAACTTGTTGGACTGAAGACCAAGATTTTGATTTCTTTTAAGAAGATTTTTCATCCAACGTCATCTTACATAGCAATTTAAGTTTTTTTTTTTTTGAATCTCCCGTATAAATTCACTTTTTAATAGTTTAACATATCCATTTCTATGTGATTTTAGAGCGGAAATCTATATCATTATCATTCATTATTACCATTTGATGCAAAAATACTTTATGTATATAGCCATGTAAAAAATAAAGTTTAAATAAAACAACGTTGAGTCCACCTTATTCCACTCTCCAAGCAGAAGATGTTACTACAGTACGTCTAAACTGACCTGTCTAATGTCTGATGGGTTGTAGCGGCCAATATCTGCCCCATATGTTCCCGTACCTGCTACGACGCCTATACCATGCGACGGCACATGCAGACTCACAGCGACATCCAGGATCTCTATTCCTGTGAATTCTGCCACAAGGGCTTCACTCGTTCTTCTTATCTCTCTCTTCACAAACGGAAATTCTGTAAAGTGAATGCATCCTTTGTTGGAGACCTCCAATACATAGACTAGATCATGTTGTTGTTGTTGTTTATCTATTAAAGTGTTTACTGAAATACTCTCCCTCGTCATTATTTATTTAAACTCTTTACACACACCCGTATCTGAAAATACTCTATATTTGCGCTCCAATTTATATCTTCTAGCGTTTTACAAAGTTAACTATGCAATGAAAAATAAAATTCTACAAATTCATTAGACCACCATGGGAAGCAAAAACACAAAAGGAAATATCTTCGCGCTAGATACGTTTTAAATTCGTTACTTAATGTAAAGTTTTTGTGGAAAAGTTATTAGAACGTATTCCTAATCCATCATTTCTAAAGTTTGGACAGGTCTTCTTTGCTTTAACAGACTTTACATGTATTTTCCTAAACCTTTCATCTGTTCATTTTACAGTGGCCTCTAAACGCCAAAACCTTTTATAAAACCACTAACTCATATTCTTTCATATACAGTAGAATTTCCTTGAAAGAACACTCTCGATAGAGGACACCTCTCTACAAAGGACAGTTTTCTCTGCAAAATTACCATTTTTACTATTTAGCAACTCTCCGGTAAGAGGATACCTCTCTCTAAAGAACACTTTGGCTCTGCAATTAGGTGTCCATTACAGGGAGGTTCTACTGTATATATATATCTTTCAATAATTTATATAATTAATACAGCCCTATTTACAGCTTAACAGACCTATTGTAATTACTCTTGTGTCTATCTTAACTAATTTTTCATTCAATTATCCTAGTTGGTGGTAATCCCCTGAAAGATTCCACTTCTTTATCACGTCTATCTTGATTTGTAGGGAATACAAGTTTACACACTTGTACATCAGCACTATAAATTGTAGATCAACACACCAGTTCTATGTAACTTGTACAAATCGACATATTGTTCCTGATGTTCCAGCCCATCGCTCCAACACCTGCCCCGTCTGTCTGCGCACGTGCTACGATGCCTCTACCATGCGACGCCACATGCAAAGACACCGAGACATCCAGAATCTGTACTCCTGCGAATTCTGCCAAAAAGGCTTCACACGTTCATCCTATCTCTCTATCCATAAACGCAAATTTTGTAAATCCAATCCCTATAATATAATGATTTAAGAGTAGATTATGTACGTATTACTTATTTGTGTGTAATAACAACCATTTATGAATTGTTTAGTATATATTTGAAGTTGTCTGTTTTATTTTTTTTAATTAAAAAAGTTTATCTAACTTGATTGCTGGTTGTCATTCCTTTATTGTCTATTTTTATATAGGCAGTAGCCCTATGTATGCTATTGACGTCGGAGAAACTTGACATTTTGCAATATTTGGAAAGATAGTAATCTAAGAGAGGTTTCATTAATCAATCATTAAATATAAATCTAGAATGTGTAAGATGAGATACAAACCTTTTGGTATGTTCTAGAGCTAGAAAATGTAAAGAGGTTCTGATATCTGACGCGTCTTCTCTTCAACACAAACCTTTCAAATTCTCGTAATTGGCAAAAAATTAAAAGTATTTGTGTGGTAAATACCTATGATGATTTGGAAATAGTTTCATTTCCTTAAAACAGGGGTATTTGGCACATCTGTGGGCTCCAGGAGAACCTGGGAGGTTAACCAAATAAATAATAATGCGCAAAACAATATGCTTATGCAAATAAAGGAAATATATTTTATTTGCATATATTCCGCCAAAACTAAAATTAAAAAGATGTATACCTATAATTTGTAAAGATTATATCGGGACGACAGTTGCCGACTTCACCAACGCTCATTAAGTCCAGGTGCTATATATATAGTCAGAAAAATTTTAGATAATTCATATATAAACAAATCTTCACTTTAAAGGTAAGTGTGCATAATGCAAAAATATATAAAAACTAGTATTTTACAATTATTTTTAAACGACTCCAAGTTCCAAAGGTAACGACTATATTAGGTACCGCTCAAAAAATGAACAATCCTGACCATCATTGTAGTTTGTATAGCGGAATTCGGCATATTTTATGGCAAGTTATCTATTTTACAAAATGCTGTATGTTTTCCATCGTGTACTGGATTAACGATATCTTATTATATATATCTATTATGTGCAAAAAAGAGAGGTGAAACATAATTTGTATAGTTAATGCCAAGAGATATAATTTATTTCCGTCAAACTAAGTATGTAAATATGTTACGCTTGTGTTAAAATGTAAATATGTAAATTCATCCATGTATAAAAGCTGGACAAAAAATAAAGGTGGCAGACATCGCGGGTGCTCGGTTCGCTAGGCATAACGGCTGCGCCTCTTCATTTAGCTACGACATATATCTACTATGTGCAAAAAAGAGAGGTGAAACGATAGAAGGAAAAAAAAAAGTGAGACATTTTAAATGATGACATAAGCATATCCTAACCGCTTAAATGAGTATTTTGACCTGGAATAAAATTAAATCAGCATTTAGTTGCTATTTTTTCCGATAGATGGCACTCTTTCATCGTTAAATTCTCACCAATAGATAGCGCTCTTTCATCTTTAAATCCTCATTTGAACTGTTAGGAAATGCCCTTTTCATCATACTATTATATACATCTACTATATTATACGTCTTAATCGTGTATGTGTAAATTGGTGTCTGGTTTATTCACCCGTTGATTGGTTTATTACTATCATATGACATTAACAAGCCAATCAGCGCTGAGATTAGTAAAGCGCCTGCGCATGTTACCTTAGTTCAGTGATTATATACGTTGAGATGTAAAATAAAAAATTCTTTGTTGTTGCGTATTTAAAAAATATTGTAATTGCCATTTTATTTGTACGTAAAATAATCGTACGTTAAATAAAAGTTGTATTTATAAATCATATTAAGATTTAATATTGGTTTAATGATGTTTAAATGATAAGGATTGGTGGGGGAGATAGTAGATCTCTCCCTCTGGTAAATTTCATCGGCCTAAGAAGAGACCGACTTCACCATATTTTCAGGGTCAATTATTCTATAAATGTTCCGTCGTGGGCTAGTGTTTCACATATGTAGAGGTTGATATTTACATCATTTGCTGCCCAGGGCCTACCCAAAGGAGCATGTGTCCCGTGTGCAAGAGAACCTTCTACAACACCTCCACCATGAGACGCCATTGGAAAAGGCATCTCGACGTCCAAGAACTCTACTCCTGCACCTACTGCCAGAAAGGATTCACCCAGTCTTCCTCCCTCAACACACACCGAAACAAATTCTGCAAGCTAAATCCAAGGTTAAAAAAATATAATTGGAATTTGTAATTTATTCATCATATTTACAGTATAGTTTCCAAAGAGAATCGCCTAAAAACATTACTAAACTCGGCCTCTCCTGGAAGTGGTCTCTCACCAAAGACTTTGTTGTTGTTGTTGTCGTGTCCGATGAAGAGCCTCAGATGTCTCCATGCATATCTATCACAGCAGTCTCAATGTCCACATTTTGGGTGTGTAAAGCTGCTGCTCTGGGCCCATGTCAATTTTCTGCAAGGCTGCGGCCATTGCTGTGCATGAGAATATGTGGATAGGTGTTAGATCCACACCAGGACAATTGTTGCATGTCCTGTAGGTTCTCTTATGTCATCTGGATGTATTGTCATTACTTTATAGTGTTTCGTTTATATATATAGTTGCAATATAGCTATAGTGTAACAACCAAAACTGTAGACACAATTCAACTCGCCAGTTTGGCTATCATGTAATACAAAACGAAATAATAAAATTTGAGTGACAGCCGGCGCACAGACAGGAGAAAGGTCTCCGATTACACCGTCGGTCAGAAAAACATAGTCGAATTACCAACAGTTCCCCTCTGACACTAGAATAGATCAGAACACCTCGATGGCGCCGGCCACCCGCTCACTCTCCCTCTCTGAGGTTATATCCAACATGCCTCGTCCTTTTATGAGATCCCAATCACGCCTGAAACCACTCTGATCATTGTGGCTACCACGTCTGCATCTAATCAACTATGCCACACTACAGACATCCGACAGGATCCGTCACGACAGACAATCAACAGGATCAAAACACATCACTACATATATATATATATATATTTTTTTTTTTTTTGAAAATAGAGCAATCTCCATATTTAATTCATTAGATAATAAAAAGGCATATATTAGATTTAATAAAATATTTATTTGCCAATATTTCGGTTGGCTGAACGCCAAACCTTTATCAAGGCATTACATTTTTGTAAACACAAACTCAGCGCCGCATAATGTTATAATATCACAGTTGAAATAATTTTTAAAATATAAAGTAGGTGGGGGAAATTGTGCAAGCAAACATTATTATAAAAGTTACAATGAGAATAAGTTAAATATCTTAATATATTAAAGGAGAAAAATAATGAGGTCTATCCTATATTTTTAAAATATTTGTATTAAGAACATAAAATATAAATCATCAATAAATCATTTAGAGATAAATGTAAAAATATATGTATCTATTAAAACATTAAAAAAAAAATAAATAAAAATGATTTAAACAAAACATGTAAGAAATGTTTTGAAAATTTTTAACGATAAAATGTGTTGTATTTTAAAAAATTCATTTCAAATTTTATTGGAGATCGATTTATCCAAAAGAAAAATATTATTTTATAAGAAATGCATTAAAATAATATTTTTCTTTTGGATAAATCGATCTCCAATAAAATTTGAAATGAATTTTTTAAAATATAACACATTTTATCGTTAAAAATTTTCAAAACATTTCTTACATGTTTTGTTTAAATCATTTTTATTTAATTTTTTCAAATGTTTTAATAGATACATATATATTTTACATTTATCTCTAAATGATTTATTGATGATTTATATTTTATGTTCTTAATACAAATATTTTAAAATATAGGATAAACCTCATTATTTTTCTCCTTTAATATATTAAGATATTCAACTTATTCTCATTGTAACTTTTATAATAATTTTTGCTTGCACAATTTCCCCCAACTACTTTGTATTTTTAATATTATTTCAACTGTGATATTATAACACTATGCGGCGCTGAGTTTGTGTTTACAAAAATGTAATGCCTTGATAAAGGTTTGGCGTTCAGCCAGCCGAAATATTGGCAAATAAATCTTTTATTAAATCCAATATATGCTTTTTTATTATCTAATATATATTTATTAAAGGGAGAGATGTCTTTCTAGGTACATATATAAATTTGTAAAGCCCAATCCAAAGAACTAATTTTGTAATATAATCACTTTCATTTATAACATTAAGGTAATTATAACAGTTTTATTTCACTCATTTGTATCTATTCTCATTAAATTGTATTATATACTTTAGGATTTTTTAAAAAATCTTTTCAAAAGTACTCAAGAAGAGGTGAAATAAAGATTAAACATTCGATAAAGAGCCTCTTTTATATGTCTACGCCATTATACACTCAAATGTAAAAATACACCTGTGTATGCATTACGTTCGAATATGTATAATATATATTTGTTTCATTCTACGAAGAGGTTTGCTTTTTATTTTCCCGCTTAAATTATAGTATCGTCTGACGCGTGACACCGCGCATGCGCTGAAAATTCTATCAAATAACCATCTCTATCTATTCAGTCCTATGCTTGTCCTTACTTTGTAGTGAAGGGAGATTGAAGGTTTAAAAAAATGTTAAAATGATATGTTTCGTATGTTCAGGAGGCGGAAGCAAGTGTCCTGTATGTCTGCGGAGGTTTTATGACACTTCAACCATGCGGCGTCACTGGAAAACTCACCAAGACATCCAAGAACTCTACTCCTGCGACTATTGCCACAAAGGATTCACTCAAGCTTCTTCTCTCAATACACACAAGACAAGGGTTTGCAAGAAGAATCCAAATTTTCTCAAAGGCTTCCCTTACATAGAAGATCAATATTAAGAAGATAAATGTTAGTCACCATATTTAAAAATTACTTTATCCTGTATAATATGTGGTGGTCTGTCGTTAAACCAGGCTCTAAGTCGCATTGAAACATTTTTGTTTTTAAATGCTTAGTTCCCCCATCTTGAACAAATCCAATCCCATCACTGAGTGCAAGTTAATCAAACGGACCTAATAATTGCAAAAATCTGCTTTACATAAATGGATACAGATGGAAATTTTGCCGGTAGGAAATTGATCTAAAGAGACAAGGGTCGCCTCTCCCGTCAAAATAGACGGGATAAATAGATGAGAAAATAGAAGACATAATAAATAGATGGCGTCTGGTTTTAGACGTCTATTTTGACGGGAGAGGCGACCCTTGTCTCTATGGATGCATATGTGCAGATACAGTCGCAAACTCTCCATGCATATAATGGCCAATACCATATATTTGATATGCTGCTATAGTCTCCATATCTGTATCACTTTTAAAGAATTTAATAAAGTACTGTTAAAATGATTAGGATTTTCAGTAAGGAAATAAATCATTTAGACAAATGTAAAGGCATACATGTATGAAAGCGCAAGTGTTCCTAGTGGATCATAGCGCTTTAAATTGAAATAGAATTTTAAAAAATAATGAAATAAAGCATTTTGGCAGAAAGACGCTACATCCAGGACATTAACCGTACACATCCGAATAGAAAATATAAAATCTTCAAATATCCGACAATAATGTGTAGTTAGTTTATTATATATATTAGTATTATTATATATTAGTTACTTAAGCTGAAGCCGTCGTATTGTCGGATCTCTCTATGATCCACAAATACCGTTACAAACAGGCAGAACTTGACCTCTGCTTTTAAAGAGAGGGCTGTCACTCTTTTGGCACATAAAAAATCATCCTCTCGTAACTTTAAGTCACATATTAACCCCTCTATTGGTCATATATATATACAATATACAAAGTTGAGGAAGGATGATATTCATGTACTAAAAGAGGCACCTTTCCATATTCATTAGAACAATGCACTGTTTATTACTCCAGTAAAAAAAAAACGTAAGGGTTGTGATTAAGAATAAGCCAGAACAAAAGAAAGAGGTTCCTCATATGGAACTGGCCATGGAATGCGAAGATTACGGTAATATCAACGGTCCGATTCGTCTTTAAAATATATTCAGATTTTCTTTCCAGACCCATTATAGTACCAGAATCTCCATTTTGACATGGCTGGAAATGTTAAATCCTTTTTAGATGACATTGAGGTATATGTTCACTCAAAATGATGCTAGAAAATATATTTTAAAATATTTGTTTCGGTTGTAATTTTATAGACTACTTATACTATTATATTTTTGCGTTTATGTACATTATTTTCATTAAAAAATTTCAAAACTAGATAAATTCTATATATATTATTTTTCAACATTTTTTTCAAGCTCTCTCTCTCTTTCAAAACATTCTTTCTATTTAAGAATAAATCTTTTAAAAAAATTGTTGAGACGTTAGTGTGAGATGTTTCATAGTCCTTTCCCCTTGTATTAACTAACATGTTTTGTACACTATGTAAAATTGGTCCGTCCTCTTATATGCAAATTGAAGGTTCTACGATGCGACTGGGCGGATGTGTTCAGATATGGACGACAGAACCTGTCCTGTTTGCTTTAAGCAGTTCTTTAAACCAGGAAACATGAACCGCCACTTCAAAAAGAACCACCAAGACGTTATGGAACTTCACAGCTGTAATATGTGCAACTAAATCTTCAAGCCTAAAGATTATGTAAAACAGCATCAAGTTAAAGGAGTATGTAAGGCATTGCGCCAATTCTATATACTTGACATCTACAACTTTATTGTATTATATTGTACAATTTCATTAAAATAGTGAGATACCATTGTTTTTGATGGTTATTTTTCATCACTTAGCAATTCAACACCATAAACAGATGTATATTAATATTAACTAAGTGAAAAGCACTAAAGTGTAATCTTATTTTACTTATATTAAGCCTGTGTGGTAAACAAATGTATTTACAAATAAACGATATTACATTGCACACACACACACTAGAAATTTTATTGAATAACCTTATCATGTCTGTAACTTCGACATTGTCAATCTTCACATTTGTGTCGCCAAGACTTTCAACTATCTTCTCTTCAAACTCCAAGAACTCCATATCGAAACCGTGCTAGGACTGGAGAAACCCTGCAGATAAGAAAAAACAAATGTTGAATCCTCATGACGACATGCTAAGGCTATATGAAGACATGTTAAAGATTATGTAAAGATACATAAGAAACCACACGGCATGCTAAATCCACACGAATACATGATGAAGCCAAGATATATTGAAATAGGATAAGATATACATTGAAGACAAGACAATTTTAATGCTTCGTGAACATTTTTTAAGATATGTAAAGATATGTTCAAGACATATATGAAGACAAAACAAAGGATTTCTGCTTTAAAGTTACGAATTATGATTGTTCATATTTAGAAGAAACTCTACATTGTATGGAATAAATATGGAATCCCCTGTGTTTAATTGTTTATGGAAGAGAAAAACAGTTGTCTATATATACGTATTGTGAACTTAATTTTATAATGAAAAACTACCTCACGATAAAGAAACATTATATAAATATTAGATATTATTTTAAACTATAATAGCTTTTTACTCTTTATTTAATAAAATATTCCTATAAAATAATGCTATTTCGTTCAATAATTTTAGCTATCTTCGAGCTAATAGAAATACTGCTATTTTTATTTACAATAATAATTTCCTTTTTTGATTTGATAATAAATGTCAAATATTCACAAAGTTTCTCCAAATCAATATGTTGTGTGAAAATAACTTTTATCTTTCCATTTGCTTTTATGGATATTTGTACACTATGTAAAATTGGTCCGTCCTCTTATATGCAAATTGAATGTTCTACTATGCCACTGGACGGGTGTGTTCAGATATGGACGAGAGAACCTGTCCCGTGTGCTTTAAGCAGTTCTTCAATCAAGCCAGCATGAACCGACACTTCAAGAGCAACCACCAAGACGTTATGGAACTTCACAGCTGTAATATGTGCAACAAAATCTTCAAGCGGAAAGATTATGTGAGACAACATCAAGCTAAGGGAGCATGTAAAGCACTGCGCCAATTCTATAATTAGCGTATCCATATTAATTGTTTAATTGTAATATATTTTTATTAAAATTAGTGAGATATACGATATTGTTTCCATGATTGTGTCTTACCACCTCTAAGCCAATTCAACACAGAGTTCGCATTTTAAAATAAATGAAAAACATAGTTGCATTCTTTTTTTTTTTCAAAGTTTATATATATATCTTGGAATAAAAAAGAAATTGTATTAATATTTATAAACACTACAAGCTTATCGAGAATCCTGTAACTTAATTGTTTTGTAACTTGAACCTACCTTCATTAAGTTTATGATGCTCTAACTCGATCTGTTAGCATTCTTCAGATGACACAGCAAAACTGCAGTCAATTTATTTAGTTTAAAAAAACGATGAAGAGAGACTCGCAGCCCAAATAAATAAACGATGAAACCATTATATATTGAATATAGAATTGGATTTTAATATTGAAGAAGAAAGGATGTAATATGGAGAGTTATGTCACATGAAAATTTGAAGTCATATGAAAGCATAGTGGAGCCACACGATGGCGCGTTGAATCAAGATGAAGTCATACTGAAGCCATATGAAGCCATGTCGAATCCATAGGAAAGTTTAATTTCACATGAAAGCATAGTGAAACCACACGAAAGCGTTTTGAATCAAGATGAAGTCGCATTGAAGCCGTATGAAGACATGTTGAAACCATAGGAAAGTTTGAATTCACATGAAAGCATAGTGAAGTCACACGATGGCGCGTTGAATCAAGATGAAGTCATACTGAAGCCATATGAAGACATGTCGAATCCATAGGAAAGTTTGAATTCACATGAAAGCATAGTGAAACCACACGAAAGCGTTTTGAATCAAGATGAAGTCGCATTGAAGCCGTATGAAGACATGTTGAAACCATTGGAAAGTTTGAAGTCATATGAAAGCATAGTGAAGCCACACGATGGCGCGTTGAATCAAGATGAAGTCATACTGAAGCCATATGAAGACATGTCGAATCCATAGGAAAGTTTGAATTCACATGAAAGCATAGTGAAACCACACGAAAGCGTTTTGAATCAAGATGAAGTCGCATTGAAGCCGTATGAAGACATGTTGAAACCATAGGAAAGTTTGAATTCACATGGAAGCATAGTGAAGTCACACGAAGGCGTTTTGAATCAAGATGAAGTCACACTGAAGCCATATGAAGCCATGTCGAATCCATAGGAAAGTTTGAATTCACATGAAAGCATAGTGAAGCCTCACGAAGGGGTTTTGAATCAAGTCATGTTGAAGTCATACGTAGTTGAAGAGACGTGTTGAATCTATGAAGCTAGTCAAAGTTGAAGCCACCTAGTACATATTGAAACTAAGGAAAGAGCTACCTCGATAGAAATTATAAGTCGCTTGCTTATATAAAATAATAAAATTAATAATAATATATAAATGTTTTATTTCATTTTTATTGAAGATAAATGTGAATTTCACATATCACACTTTCTACATTATTTATATATTTACTGTAAATGACTCATTTACATACCTCTCGCGAAATTATAGTTTTAAAAATTAGGTTTTGAATATTTTAAACTTTTTTCACTTTTAAGAGTTTTCATTAAAACTTGTATTCTTTACTAAAGTGCACGGGAGATGGCAAAAGGGAGAGATGTTTCTGCTTAAATGGCGTTATATCTTTGATATTTCTATTAAAAGTTAAATTTGTATCTCTTTTAAAAAGTTTTAAATGTTTGTGAAATGAAGAATTAAGAAAATGATGCTGTTGTATTTTACACTGCTTTTAATTAGAATCTATAATGCCTATCTTCTAATTTAAGATATTCCCCTATATACTTATTTTCTCTTTGTTTAGTAACGTTAAAAATAAAAGCAATTTCCAACGTTCACGTGTGTTTGTGATCAGGAGCACGTTGTCCAATATGCTTCAAGCAATTCTACCAAATCTTCAACATGAAGCGTCACATGAAACTTCACCAAGAGATACAGGAGCTGTTCACCTGCAACTTTTGCCAGAAGGGATTCACCCAAAAAGCACATCTTCGTCGGCATCTGGAATACAATTGTAAAGGACGCCAAGTTTTTCAATTTCCAGAGAATTGAATCCTTAAAAATGCAAACAAACAGATTTGCATAGATCCATTTTAAAAACTGATTTTTGTTTATTTTTATAATGTTATAACAACTGGATACTAAAGGTGATGAGTGTTTTATTATTCTATCATCAACCAGAATTCTTTCGAGACCAATGTTGCTACATAGACGTTACCTATAGTTAACCTATTTGCATATGGCATTTCTTCTTTTTTTCCTATCCACATTTCAAATCCTATTAACGCCTGAAATATTGCATGTATTTTTTTTTCCCTGCCGTGAATAAATTTATTTTACATACTTCACTGAGTCTGTCTGATATATTTAGTTACAATTAGATTTTCACCACAAGGGGTAAAATCAAGTAAAAACATAACTATCTTCTGGTTGAGAGACATTTGTTAAGGTAAGTTTTTATTCAATGCCATTATAGATGTATTTTTTTATTAAATAGTACCACTATTTGTGTTATTAGACTTTGACTTTGACAATATGTAAATAAACAACGGTCTTTGTGTTTCAACAACTTTTTTTGTATGTGAATTAATTTTTCAGATACAGTCTTGTGAACTGGTAAGTAATTTAGTAATGAATAGTATATTAGCTGTGTATGTATCTTAATATAGAGCAATAACACGCCATATATATGTAAGAAATGAAAGCATCAATGTTTATTTGTTACATAAAACAAACTTATATGTATATCTTGATTGAAACGTTGTATGAATCACGTGTAAACCTGGTGACACACCGTGTTGTACGAACGGCGTGTAAACCTGGTGACACACCGTGTTGTACGAACGGCGTGTAAACCTGGTGACACACCGTGTTGTACGAACGGCGTGTAGAATTTGTAACGTAGCGTTGTACGGACGGCGTGTAGAATTTGTAACTTAGCGTTGTACAGACGGCGTGTAGAATTTGTAACGCAGCGTTGCACGGACGGCATGTAGAATTTGTAACGCAGCGTTGTACGAACGGCGTGTAGAATTTGTAACGTAACGTTGTACAGACGGCGTGTAGAATTTGTAACGTAACGTTGTACAGACGGCGTGTAGAATTTGTAACGCAGCGTTGCACGAACGGCGTGCATACTTGGCGATACCACATACAAATAACGTTTAGACTTGATCCCGCCGTCACGTTGTACGAAACCACGTGATTACACCACGGTAATCAACAACAACAACAAAAATCTTTATTAAGACATTTTAGTCTTATACAGATTCTCCAAGCAGAAATGTAGGATAAATGCAGGAAAAACAGTAATAGTACCTTAATGATAATATGATATTTATATACAGGAAAAATTATATAAAGACAATCAAGCTAATAGAATAGTCTGGGTAAATTGGAGGAAAATAAATTTATTATACATGGATTTACCGCAGATTTACCGCAAATGAAGGTAAAAAAAAGCTACATACACCACGGTAATCTAAAGCCGATGTGCTGACAGGGACATGCTGCCCCGTGTGTTTCGAGACCTTCTACAATATCTACTCCATGAAGAGACACCTCAAACTACACCAGGACATCCAGGAACTCTACACCTGCGACTTCTGCCAAAGGAGCTTCACTCAGAAGGGACATCTCAGAAGACATTTAACAAGAAGCTGCAAGCGTCTACAGCCCAACTGAGGCAACACACCATTCCAAATGAATATTTTAAATTTTACCATTACCCTAGTGATATTGCATTTCAATATAAAAAAAATCATTTATTTTATATTCTTCGGCAACAAGATTTGACAGAGAGTGTCTGTGATTATGTCTATTTATGTTGTTATTTTAAAGATATTTGATCAAAATTTTAACATTCCCTATCACTCATTATATTGCTTCAAGGAACGACTTTATGATAAATTAAAATACTATCTACATATTGGCACAACATAGATAATATAAATTTTGAAAAACGAAAAATAAAAAATTAACGAAAATATTGTTTCATTCTCCATAAATGTTATTAATAAATTTATATTTCATATATTACTTTTTGGGGGCGTTTTATTTAAAAAAAAACACTCATTTTTGTTTGTTTTCCTGTATTTTGTTTATTGGGGTGTGGATCGATGTTTGTAAACTCAACCTCTCATATTTATAAGGGATCCACCCAACTGAGGCATCGTATACTTCTTTCTTCAATCCCTTAAATCTCAGCATCAACGATGATGAGAAGAAATGATAACCGACCATAACCTCTAATAAGAGACCGCCTAAAAACATATTTCTTGTCTCTTCTAGAGAGGGTCTCTAATATTCGTAATTACACCGTTATGTTATTTGGTATTGGTTTTGATTCCTGAAAGAGGGAGGTGCTCATCATATGGGTTGCTCATTAGAATGTTGTTATTATGTATACTTTCTGTATTATCAAAAGGAGAACAAAATCGTTTTATATGTAAATACTTATCTGCATACATATTAAAATATTTGCATATAAAGAAATATAAACGACAGAAAAATATATATTTGAATATATACAAGTATTAATATGATGCATTAGCACGTCATATCTGTTATAAGAAATGTGTGATCTATAATTAATAGGAAATCAACTATAGGGGAAATTTGCATAAGAGCGACTATTTTGATATGTAAATAAGATCAATGAAGACTGATCAAAAACTGTGATTTTGTGCACGATTTTGTACTCCTTTTGAGGATACATTACTCCAGGTGATTATTCAACTTTATGTATTGATATTTAACATAGAATACTCTATTTATATCTTTAGATAGACGGGTATTCTTGCAGATTTGAGCTCTAAACAGTTCTCAACAGTACTAAGGAGTGAATTAGAGACTTATGTAAAAAAATAGATTCAACATAATTCGAGAGCTGCTAACTCTTAATAAATTTGTAATAACATTCACTTAATAATGATTACAAAAGTGTAATTTGTCTAAAGTGGAAGTCTTTTGTATTATGCTAAGACTTCGTGATCCCCTGCTTAAGTAGCAAGTGATGGAATTTGTCTAAAGACTTCGTGAGATCCCCTGCTTTCCTAGTAAGTGTTCCTGAACTTAAGAGTCAGTCCCTAGAATCGATTCTTTACCCCGACTAACTGGCTTATAAATGGTTTTAACAGCATACTTACACAATAACCATCAAAATCTTACGTAATCCTACGAGTTGACGTCGCATGTGATGTTCCCGCAGGTTACGCAAGTTGTCCAGTTTGTTTCAAGTCCTTCTCCAACGTCTACAACATGAACCGCCACTTAAAGTCCAGTCACCTAGATATCACCGAACTCTTCACCTGCAATCTGTGCCATAAAGGATTCTCCAGAAAAGAATATGTAAAGCAGCATCAGGTAAAAGGATTTTGCAAAGCTCTTCTTCGCCAATAATCAAGATTGAATCCCTCCTTTTCTTATTCCTTTAAAACCTATATAAATATAAACGCATGTGCGTAATAAAATGATTAGTTTTACTATTCCTGTGTGGTTGATTTGATAATAGCCAACACCATCACAAATCGCTCCGTTTTCTCAGATCTATATATTAAAATATAAAACCAGATGCTTTGCAACTTTTTTATTTTCTGTTTGCGAAGTGTTTACCGCGTTATAGGTATTGCTAATCTGAGCAATCCCATGGTGGGGATTCAACATCAAAATAAAGAACATAACCGCGTTTTCTCACACGATGTCGTTACTAAATTTTACATATGTACCAATGGATTAAACGGTGATATTGGTGGTCTCTCAGGATCCAAAGAAAAGGCCTGTCCCCTGTGCCTCAAGGTTTTCTTCGACATTTACACCATGAAGCGGCATCTGAAACTTCATCAAGATATCCGTGAACTTTACACCTGCGCCTATTGCCAGAAAGGATTCACGCAGAAGGGCCATCTGAGAAGACACGAAGCCAGGAATTGTAGAGGCTCTTTTCAACAATTCCTATAAACATGATCAGATCTACCTTCATCTCAGCAAATCTCATATATAGAGCTGTTCTTCTATCTACTCCATGAAGAGACACCTCAAACTACACCAGGACATCCAGGAACTCGACACCTGCGACTTCTGCCAAAAGAGCTTCACCCAGAAGGGGCATCTCAGAAGACATTTAACAAGAAGTTGCAAGCGTCTACCACCAACTGAGGCAACACACCATTCCAATTAAATATTTTAAAAATTACCATTACCCTAGTGATATTGAATTTTAAATATTTCAAAAAAAATCATTTATTTTATATTCTTCTGCAACAAGATTTGACAGAGAGTGTCTGTGATTATGTTTATTTATGTTGTTATTTTAAAGATATTTGATCAAATTTTTACATTCCCTATCGCTCATTATATTGCTTCAAGCAACGACTTTATGATACATTAAAATACTATCTACATATCGGCATAACATAAATAATATAAATTTTGAAACACGAAAAATAAAAAATTAACGAATGTATTGTTTTCTTCTCCATAAAAGTTATTAATAAATTTATATTTCATACACATGACTTTTTTGGGATGTTTTATTTTTAAAAACATTCATTCTCGTTTGTTTTCCTGTATTTTGTTTATTAGTGTGTGGATCGATGTTTGTAAACTTCTCACATTTATAAGGGATCCACCCAACTGAGGCATCGTATACTCCTTTCTTCAATCCCTTGAATCGCCAGCATCAACAATGGTGTGAAGAAATGGTAAACCCACAAGAACCTCTAATAAGAGACCGTCTAAAAACTTATTACTTGTCTCTTCTATAGAGGATCTCTAATATTCGTAATTACACCGTTATGTTATTTGGTATTGGTTTTGGTTTCTGAAAAAGGAGGTTGCTCACATCATATGGGTTGTTCATTAGAATATTGTTACTATGTATACTTTCTGTATTATCAATAGCAGAACAAAATTGTGTTATATGTAAATAGTTATCTGCATACATATTAAAATAGTTGCATATAAAGAAATATATAAACGACAGAAAAATATACATTTGAATATATACAAGTATTAATATGATGCATTAGCACGTCATAAGAAATGTGTGAATCTATAATTAATAGGAAATCAACTATAGAGGAAATTTGTATAAGAGCGACTATTTTTATATGTAAATAAGATCAATGAAGACTGATCAAAAACTGGGATTTTGTGCACGATTTTGTTCTCCTTTTGAGGATACATTACTCCAGGTGATTATTCAACTTTATGTATTGATATTTAACATAGAATCCTCTATTTATATCTTTAGATAGACGGATATTCTTGCAGATTTGAGCTCTAAACAGTTCTCAACAGTACTAAGGAGTGAATTAGAGACTTGTGTAAAAAAAGGAGATTCAACATAATGCGAGAGCTGCTAACTCTTAATAAATTTGCTATAACATTCACTTAATAATGATTACAAAAGTGTAATTTGTCTAAAGTGGAAGTCTTTTGTATTATGCTAAGACTTCGTGATCCCCTGCTTAAGTAGCAAGTGATGGAATTTGTCTAAAGACTTCGTGAGATCCCCTGCTTTCCTAGTAAGTGTTCCTGAACTTAAGAGTCAGCCCCTAGAATCGATTCTATACCCCGACTAACTGGCTTATAAATGGTTTTAACAGCATACTTACACAATAACCATCAAAATCTTACGTAATCCTACGAGTTGACGTCGCATGTGATGTTCCCGCAGGTTACGCAAGTTGTCCAGTTTGTTTCAAGTCCTTCTCCAACGTCTACAACATGAACCGCCACTTAAAGTCCAGTCACCTAGATATCACCGAACTCTTCACCTGCAATCTGTGCCATAAAGGATTCTCCAGAAAAGAATATGTAAAGCAGCATCAGGTAAAAGGATTTTGCAAAGCTCTTCTTCGCCAATAATCAAGATTGAATCCCTCCTTTTCTTATTCCTCTAAACCTATATAAATATAAACGCATGTGTGTAATAAAATGATTGGTTTTATTATTCCTGTGTGGTTGATTTGATAATAGCCAACACCATCACAAATCGCTCCGGTTCCTCAGATCTATATATTAAAATATAAAACCAGATGCTTTACAACTTTTTTATTTTCTATTTGCGAAGTGTTTACCGCGTTATAGGTATTGCTAATCTGAGCAATCCCATGGTGGGGATTCAACATAAAAATAAAGAACATAACCGCGTTTTCTCACACGATGTCGTTACTAAATTTTACATATGTACCAAAGGATAAAACGGTGATATTGGTGGTCTCTCAGGATCCAAAGAAAAGGCCTGTCCCCTGTGCCTCAAGGTTTTCTTCGACATTTACACCATGAAGCGGCATCTGAAACTTCATCAAGATATCCGTGAACTTTACACCTGCGCCTATTGCCAGAAAGGATTCACGCGGAAGGGACATCTCAGAAGACATTTAACAAGAAGCTGCAAGCGTCTACAGCCCAACTGAGGCAACACACCATTCCAAATGAATATTTTAAATTTTACCATTACCCTAGTGATATTGCATTTTAAATATAAAAGAAAATCATTTATTTTATATTCTTCTGCAACAAGATTTGACAGAGAGTGTCTGTGATTATGTCTATTTATGTTGTTATTTTAAAGATATTTGATCAAAATTTTAACATTCCCCCTATCACTCATTATATTGCTTCAAGCAACGACTTTATGATACATTAAAATACTATCTACATATCGGCATAACATAAATAATATAAATTTTGAAACACGAAAAATAAAAAATTAACGAATGTATTGTTTTCTTCTCCATAAAAGTTATTAATAAATTTATATTTCATACACATGACTTTTTTGGGATGTTTTATTTTTAAAAACATTCATTCTCGTTTGTTTTCCTGTATTTTGTTTATTAGTGTGTGGATCGATGTTTGTAAACTTCTCACATTTATAAGGGATCCACCCAACTGAGGCATCGTATACTCCTTTCTTCAATCCCTTGAATCGCCAGCATCAACAATGGTGTGAAGAAATGGTAAACCCACAAGAACCTCTAATAAGAGACCGTCTAAAAACATATTACTTGTCTCTTCTATAGAGGGTGTCTAATATTCGTAATTACACCGTTATGTTATTTGGTATTGGTTTTGGTTTCTGAAAAAGGAGGTTGCTCACATCATATGGGTTGTTCATTAGAATATTGTTACTATGTATACTTTCTGTATTATCAATAGCAGAACAAAATTGTGTTATATGTAAATAGTTATCTGCATACATATTAAAATAGTTGCATATAAAGAAATATATAAACGACAGAAAAATATACATTTGAATATATACAAGTATTAATATGATGCATTAGCGCATCATCTGTTATAAGAAATATATAATGTGTGATCTATAATTAATAGGAAATCAACTATAGAGGAAATTTGCATAAGAGCGACTATTTTGATATGTAAATAAGATCAATGAAGACTGATCAAAAACTGTGATTTTGTGCACGATTTTGTTCTCCTTTTGAGGATACATTACTCCAGGTGATTATTCAACTTTATGTATTGATATTTAACATAGAATACTCTATTTATATCTTTAGATAGACGGGTATTCTTGCAGGTTTGAGCTCTAAACAGTACTAAGGAGTGAATTAGAGACTTATGTAAAAAATGAGATTCAACATAATGCGAGAGCTGCTAACTCTTAATAAATTTGCTATAACATTCACTTAATAATTATTACAAAAGTGTAATTTGTCTAAAGTGGAAGTCTTTTGTATTATGCTAAGACTTCGTGAGATCCCCTGCTTAAGTAGCAAGTGATGGAATTTGTCTAAAGACTTCGTGAGATCCCCTGCTTTCCTAGTAAGTGTTCCTGAACTTAAGAGTCAGCCCCTAGAATCGATTCTATACCCCGACTAACTGGCTTATAAATTGCTTTAACAGCATACTTGCACAAAGTGACCATCAAAAGCTTACGTAATCATACGAGTTCATGTGATGTTCCCGCAGGTTACACAAGTTGTCCAGTTTGTTTCAAGTCCTTCTCCAACGTCTCCAACATGAACCGCCACTTAAAGTCCAGTCACCAAGATATTACCGAACTCTTCACTTGTAATCTGTGCCATAAAGGATTCTCCAGAAAAGAATATGTAAAGCAGCATCAGGTAAAAGGGTTTTGCAAAGCTCTTCTTCGCCAATAATCAAGATTGAATCCCTCCTTTTCTTATTCCTCTAAACCTATTTAAATATAAACGCATGTGCGTAATAAAATGATTGGTTTTATTATTCCTGTGTGGTTGATTTGATAATAGCCAACACCATCACAAATCGCTCCGTTTCCTCAGATCTATATATTAAAATATAAATATTATATTTTCTGTTTGTGAGGTGTTTACCGCGTTATAGGTATTTCTAATCTGAGCAATCCCATGGTGGCAATTCAGCATCAAAATAAAGAACATAACCGCGTTTTCTCACACGATGTCGTTACTAAATTTTACATATGTACCAAAGGATTAAACGGTGATAGTGGTGGTCTCTCAGGTTCCAAAGAAAAGACCTGTCCCCTGTGCCTCAAGGTTTTCTTCGACATTTACACCATGAAGCGGCATCTGAAACTTCACCAAGACATCCGTGAACTTTACACCTGCGCCTATTGCCAGAAAGGATTCACGCAGAAGGGCCATCTGAGAAGACACGAAGCCAGGAATTGCAGAGGGACTTTTCAACAATTCCTATAAACATGATCAGATCTACCTTCATCTCAGCAAATCTCATATATAGAGCAGTTCTTCTATACATCTAAATCTCTATGAGATTTCTCTCTTCAGGGCAGCTTCCAATCCACAAATCCTCCCCCAATAAATACTAACAAGAACTGTTCTTATGGCTTCTGGTTTTACACGTCTATTTTGACGGGATGTGCGACCCTTGTCTCTTTAGAAGAATTGTTCTATCCTTCTTCTGAAGCTATTGGAATCTCAGGTGTTTATATCGTAGTCACCAATCTCTAGATCCATTCTTGCTTCTATTGGAATATTCCATCCATTAAAAATGAATAAGAATGCTTTTAGTAACACAACAAATTGCTATTATTAAAGTTTTTAATTTTTTTTTTTATATTTAAAAATTATAGTCCATAATAAATTGTTGTTTCTATATAATATGTTAACTGATGTTTTGCATTCCACTCTATTTTGTAAATTATATTACGTTGATATGTAAAAATAAAGATTTATTTTACAAAATTGTCATATCCTTTTATTTTACACACGCTTATATATTTTCTTCTTCAGTTTCCCTGCTCTTGAACAGGTACTGGTCTCCAGTGGCTTTTCGTCAAGCTTCTCTTTCTTTAGATTTTCCATATATACATATTCTTTATAATAAATATGTTATTATTTAAATTTACTAAAAGCACGTGTAAAATGGTATTATAAACACATATAAATGTGATCTTTTTTTTTTAAATATCATAAAATAGAATTTTTTTACGAGAGTTTTCAATATAAACACCTAGTTCAAACATGCGCTACATGTTTAAAAGAGAATTATTTTGCGCAAATTTTTTTAACAATCGTTTTGAACGAATTACTATACTAACCCAAGGGAAGATGAAATTATATCAAAATTTTGATGAATTTTTCGAATGTTTTCGTAGATTCTGTCAAAACTCCTTTGCGCCATTAAAAACTATTTTGTAATTCTAGAAACTCGTAAATTTTACGATCACTTACAAGGTACCAAACTTACACTCATTATTGGGGTTGGACACGCCAAAAACTTTCTAATGGGTAGAAGGCGGCAAGTCTGCAAGGTGTAACTTTCACGGTACCTACTCCTATACCATCGGCCCAGTGTACGGACAATGACATCCTATGTGCAGGCTACAGATGCATGACTTCCTGCCCCCTATGTCACAAACCCTTCAGAGATAACTACACCATGAGGCGTCACCTTAAACTTCACCAAGACATCCAAGAACTCTTCACCTGCGAATTCTGCAAGAAAGGCTTCAACCGTCTCGAAAATCTACATCGACACCAGAGTCGGCATTGTATCTACGGAAAATCACAACAAATGGTCGAATAAACAAAATATTTTCTATCTCTAATTAATCAATGTGATTTGTCATCATTGTTGTTACTCTACAAATGTAGTTTGGTGGCTTGTAGAAAGGTGTCGTTGTTCGAAAGCTTTCAATATAAATGGTTGTATGTATATTACGTTGTTATTTGACCTGTCCGGATAAACCTGGTGTTGGAAAATAATGATAATATATTATGAATTTTTACCTCTCTTTTTTTTTTTCTCTCATGACATAACTACTACTGTTAATAAACCTTTGTTAAAACAATATATAACAACAACAACAACAACAAAAAAGCCTTTATTTAGGGTCACTGACCCTATACAGGATTCACCAGAGGTATGCATAAGAACAAAGCAGTGAGACAAAGGAAATAACGATATATACAGAGTAAAAAGAGAAAGAGAAAAAAAAACAAGAAAAGGAAAAAAAAAAGAAGAAGAAGAAAGAGGGAAGCAAGAAATCAACACAAAAAGAGTAGCAGTAAGAAAGTGTTAAAACAATATATAGCTTTGTTACAAGCAAAACAGATTCACTAAAGCTGGATGAACCACCTATACCGAATAGTTTCTGTACGCTCCATCAAACTAACTTAACCAGTTTGTTGAACTGGTTGAAAATTTAAAGACTATTCAAATAAACACTATATTTTATACCTTCTGTGAAAAAAAATAGTACAAATGTGATATTGTATTGGGATTAGGTGCATACATTATTAAGGAGATGCCTTTTTTATAATTTATACCTTCTGTAATGAACACTCTTCCAGATACTTTGCTAATGAAAAGGCTCTGAAACCTCCATCGCAAAATCTTCTCAAGCTAAATGAAGTATTTTCTTTTATCGAAGACAATTGATGCATCCTGTAGCAGGCTACCATTACAAGAAATCTGCTGTGGCAAATTTTATTGGTTTGTAATCTTCTTAATTATCTTCCTGTAATGTTCTTATATTGCTTATATGAAAACGTTTCTTCAGTCAAGATGTTGGACTGAGCTGATTCAGAATAAGCCTTGGAAGATGCACTAAACAAATACACCAATGGGGACAGACAGTCTTGCGACTACTGTAGCCATTGGTCCATCGTGGAAACTCTACAATCTCCATGGAGGGATTGCGGACCTATACTCTGCAGCCCCTGAAGTTCTGTCTTGGATAAACTCTCCTCAATTGTCATTGTAAATATGTAAATAAATTCTAATATTTTTATTGTATAGAGATTTCTATGTAGGACGCTGTTGTAAAAATTCCTTACCGGTAATAAAAATCTTATAAGAAATAAATATTTCTATATTGTAACAAAGTATTCATTAATTTTATTAACAGAGTGGTCATTTTTATGTTTATATTTTGCTACTCTGTAAATTTCCCTCGTGGCTTTTGTTTACCATTGATAGTTTGTTCTTGCCTGAAAGAAATTGTTGTCTCATCCCGAAGTTGGTCTTCCCTAATTTTCTACGTGGCAATATGAATAATGATGCTAAAAAGCCCCTGTCATATTTGTTAATTTTGTCAAAAAAAAATCACAGTGACTCTTCATTTTAACGATTTCCTTTTTTAAAAATGTCAATTTTTGAATAAATTAATTTATCTTTACCAATTTATTCTCTTTAGCTTCAATTTAGCTTAAATTAATTTAAATAAGTTGAAAATATATTTTTAAATATATATTAGAGATAATTATCAAATGTGAAAAAGAGTTTTATTTGAGCTCCGATTATAAAAATGAATTAGTACCCTAGATATTTTGTTTATTGTTTTTATGTCATTCTTAAATTCGCATATTTTCTTGGTTCATTATTTAAAACCCTAAAAACAATTTCTTTATTCAAATTTTTACGTTGATATACTGTTTAAAAATTTGCATATTTACCTGTTTTTAAAGGATCACTTCTCGGCTGCAGGGATTTAGATATGTTTTAATATGTCATTTAAAGTTCTTTTTAAAGATTAAATATGGCTATATATTTGTATTAAATATATATGTGTGTGTCTAAAGAGTCACTTAAACATCTTTTTCGGTAAACTCGACCGATTTCATAACCCCTATGGTAGGATGTTGTGAAATCGAAGCCACCACTGTACTGATGAGGATCATATCCCGAAACCATGGTATACAGGTTGGCTTTTTGTCTGAAAATAGCCAAAACTGGTGTTATGGATCATTCTTGATCACCACTAGTAAAGTTTTTTTACTAGACAATTTGACAATTAAAATAATTTTATTGACATCTTGTCAATACATGCAAAGTGCACAGTCTGCACTATTTAAAAAAGATAATATTCTATATACAGTTACGAGCGTTATGCGTTCTTAATAATTTTTCATCTCTGTCACCGTTTGCTTTTTTTTTTAATGGCGCTCTCCTATTGGTTGGCTACGATCACGCCACCTTACAGTACATAGACAGATAAAGCACATAGGCTATAGTTATTAACTAATATATGCATTTATTTAAGGCGCCAATTTATAATTGTAACAAATAGTATTTTAATAAAAACATTCAATCGGGTAAAACACGGGCGTTGCCCGGGTCATTCGGCTAGTGGATTATAAACACTATGTACAATGAATATGGCGCCTCTGCCAGCGCTGCAGAGTTTGGTGGAGAATCGCCAGTTTTTTACTAGAGATATAAACATAATACATCGGGGTCTGATGTATAATTAAAGAGAGGTGACTTTTTAGGTATGTGAATATCATCCTTCCGCAACTTTATGATGTTATATATATATTGTTGCTCACTTCCCTTCCCTATGGACACTGTGGCCTTCAGCTTGCAATCCTGTTTCTATTGACATACCAAAAAATTCTGTTTGATGAGAAGGACAGAACCAACATCCAATTATTTGTTTAGGCAGATACGATAAGTTAACCCCCACACTGATAAAACGGTGTTTACCTTACAACCCTGAACACTCGGATTTTCCTGGAAAATCTCTTGAAGATTTCTTGAAAAAGCCATGGTCCACTTGTGCTATGTGAGCAGAAGAACTTAAATTGACTTGTTCCATATGTAAATACCTGTTTTCTTTCCTCTTTTCGCTCTCCACTTCTCCCATCCATATTTCCAAAAATTTTTAATTTTATTTATTTATTTTTTTAAATTCTTCTTATTTCTTTATTCTTTCTTATAATCTGTATATATTTACCATATGTATATATTCTTTCACCATTTTTATTTCCCACTTTCTCCATTTTGTAACCCCAAGGAGAATCCTCTGTAAGACCTGTGTGTCTTAATAAAGGCTTTTGTGTGTGTGTTTCTATTGACATGATCTTGCATTTTCTGGTCAAGGATTCTCTCGGTGCCTTGAAAGTGATCCCTAGTAGATTCTTGCGGCGTGAAGAGATGCTCTGTCATCATCCCGTCAATATGGACCTTCGTCTTCATGGAAGAAAGACCTTGGATTGGGCGGCGAAAGTCAATGGCAGCAAGATGGAGATCACCGTGGTCTGCGTAGTCCTTCAGGTTGTCTGCCCTACCACCCAGCATCATCATCACAATGTCAGTTAGATGAATCAGAAAAGACTAACGCCAGGATGACAAGACATATGTATTTTGATAAAAAATTCTACCATATTTACATAAAAGAATAAAAAGACAATTAAATAAATTTACTGAATAATGAATAAACTATTGATAAATTAATAATGTTTTTGTTACCATTCCATTAATATTATAATTCAAGATTTTAATTTTTGTGTTGTGTACGCGCTGTAAATTCACTTTTTTGTTGTTAGTTGGTTTACCCTTCGATTCTGTTTGTTTATTTACATGAGTTCTATGTTTTTGTTGCCATATTTTAACGATACAGAAATCCAGTGTACATTAAGAGAGTGAGAGAGACCCTTCTAACGCTCTGTTTTTGCAGGGACCAAAGAAAAAGTCTGCCCTGTCTGCTACAAGACTTTCTTCGATGCCTACACGATGAAGCGGCACTTCAAGACCCACCTCGAAGTTCAAGAACTGTACACCTGTCCTCAATGTCGACGTGGCTTCACCCAGATTGGAAGTTTGTACCGGCATCAGGCCAAGTTCTGCAAGGTTAGTCGTACCTTGTACCATACGTGAGCTATCCATTTTCTCTAGCATGCATTAATTCTATCAATAAAATATTTTTTCACATATCTAGTGTTCTATATTTACATTTGCCCCCCATCATTACGTCACGTTTACAGCTTGTTAACGTTACATTTGCTAAATTTGGAAATGAATCAGAGAATTTTATTTTGCATGGAGGCAAAATCAAGAAATTTTCTAGCATCCATTTCATTTTTAAAATCAAAATCATTCAAACATTTCTTTTAAACACGTTAATAAATTATTGGTATACACGAATGTTGGGGAATTTTAGACATATTTCCAAACAATTTGCATAACCTAATGTGCAAAGATGTACTCGTACATATATAACAGATTGCTTCCACACAAGCAATTTTCTTTCAAATTGTGATAGAGGGTCGAGAGAAGTATTTTTTCAAAACGAGACAATTTAAAAAATATATTTATGTTCAATCTATAGGTGATGCTTTGTTACACAATTTTCAAATATTTATTTGTTTGCATATATTTAAAAATGTGCCGTCTTGTTTCTCTAAATACAAGTTTATTTGTATACTTTGGGCGAATATATATAAATGTTTATAAAAAACACAGCGCTCTCTTTTGGATCAAATAATAAATCGCTAACATCATGGTCATATTTATTTTAACGATATTTTTGACTGTGTACGTGAGATGCGAGTCTTCAGTCCATCTCCAATCAAAATACAATTTCTATTCTAAACGGCATGACTATCTTCCTATTTGTTTCAGAGCGATATCAGATATATTATCCAGGTTGTTGATCCTTTGTTCTAGATAAACCTCGGAGACTGAGTCACAAAGTTGGAGTGCTAAAACTTCTACAGTAGAACCTCCATTGGAGGACACTCTCACTAGACGAGACATCTCTCTACAAAGGACAGTCTTCAGCGCTAAAATGACCATTTTTTACTAATTATCAGCGTTCTGGTAAGAGAGAACTTCTTTCTGAAAGACAATTTGAATCTACATCTCGCTGTTCTTTAGAGAGGATGTTCTACTGTTTAAATAAATAGCGAGATTGATTCACTTCGAGGCGAGATAACTCTAAACTCTCCTTCCCTACATATTTGGTGTTGACTGGGGTATAATTTGATCGACGATTGCAGCTGAGGGGGTTTGAGTTATATTTTCCGATCCCAAGGATGAACAAGCTCGCTAAAAAACCTGAGCTCAGCTGGCTCTGCTGATAGTACCCTGTAATGGCTCCTGATTCAGGAATACAGAATGAGCAGCGTCTGTACTCCCAAGTTAAGAGAGGATGCACATGGTGTTTGTTCCTCATGTCAGAGGCGGCCATTTCATATAGAGCTAAGTCAGCCTGCTACTAATTAGTGTCTCAGTTTTAATGACTAAAACAGACGTATTCTACTTCACCCATTATGAATGTCAAATCTCCTTTGATGAGCTCTACTAATCCCCAGAAGACACCATCAAAAATCTCAAGCTCTAGAGGCTTGATACCCTAATATGATTGAGTGTAGATAAGAAGGAAGAAGAGAAGAAGTATAGAGACGATCGTGTTATCATCACGTGTATCGACTTTGAAGGCGAATTATTTCTTCGATCAACTCTATCCGCCGTATTCCATCTTCCTAAATTCAATAACTTGTTAAATACCATGGATCTATCTTACAGCTTGAGTGAATACTGAAAATGGTTTTCTTACAGCGAGCTATGATTTTGGTCCATATTATGGACACAATCTATCGGATTTTCAATACAAACCTGTGCCAAATAAGGGTAGAAATAATAAAGAAACTAAAGAAGATGGAAGATCCCGCCAGTATAAAACTCTTCACTATCCTTCTACAAGGTTGTTTTATTAACTCAGTTTCTGGTATAGCCCACACAGAACTCTAACCACCCGGGCTATCCTTCAAACATACTTCAATATATTTTTGTTTTGAAAATTCGAAACTATTTTAGACACGTAAGATTCTTTTTGAAATTAAACAATTTCTACTGCCCTTACTGCAATGGAAAAATTAATGGGAGGGCCTGGCTCATCAGTGGTGAACCCTCCCAGCGGTTTCGCCAGTTTAACATATTCATAACAGATGGCGCGCTAGTGCATCATAATATTTTTGTTTTGTTTATAATGAAAACCGAAGTTAAAGCTCTAAGTTGGCACCAAGCATGTACACAGCATATTTCTTGGAATATTCTTCTTAGGTATTGGGATTAAGTTACAAATTTAAGGGAGGATAAGACCGTATGGATCATTTTTGGTATTGGAAGTCTTTCTCCTTTCGAGATGGTTGCTAGACTCTGCGAATTCTGTGGAGTGATCTAATTCAACTGGCGTTCCTCTTCTCACGCAGAAGCACGCGGCTCTCGCAGAACAGATGGTACGTACCGAGCTGCAAGGGATCTCAAACAAGATTCCCAAGAATTTGTCATCGAAATGACCTGGTATGTATAAACTTCCTTCATGTTTATTTTTACCTTTAGCCTTAGATATTCATATGTTATCATTTATTTTATGTTCTCAGATGTAGCGTCATATGAACCAACAAAAACAGCTCAAATCGAATTCGTATATTCCGGGGTAAAATTTCGTTTGGTTGTTTTTAGGTTTTAATAACTTAAAACAATTTTGTGTATTCACAAGGTAATAAGGCCAAATCCAAATAAATAAATAGTGTGTGACGTTTCGGTAACAACGCTGTTACCGAAACGTCACACACTATTCATTTATTTGGATTTGGTCTTATTACCTTGTGTTTATAATCTATAATCCAAATTGTGCCTTATCAATTTTGTGTATTGTTGATCGTGGAATTGTGGTACCCGTAGACTTGATTCGAAACATATCCGATACGTTTCAGAACAAGAAAAGAACACAAAACTTCGGATAAGATGGTAAGTATGAGAACCTTTATTGTGGTATGTGCACGTTTTTTGAAATAAATCTGAGGGTCTCACGTTTATTATTTTAATGAACAAACACACTTAGTTTGCCAATTATATCGAAACGATTAATTGATTAGCCAATTAGCTAAGAATTCTATGTATAAACATGTACAATACTCACACACATGTATGATATTCCTACCCACTTTTAGATTGTATAGTACATTTTTGATGACAATGTAAACATGTGACAATGTTACAATTGTTACATTGTTACACATTGTTAAACCACATTGTTACAATTTTTATAAATCAACATGTTTCTTCTCTCTTTTTTCTGCCATGTATTGATGATATTTGACCTAAGGTACTCTAGTCTATTTGGAATATAAGGTGGAATTTTAACTATACCTATGTAAATTACTCATATATTCTCTTTTCTCACATCTGATGTGTCTCAATGCCATCATGGATGTGTCACAGATTCCAACATCTGCCATCTGTGTTCCAAGACATTCCGACATACCACTTCCTTCAAGCGACATCTCAAGCTCCATCAAGAGATCCAGGAACTCTACACCTGCAGCAAATGCCAAAAGGGCTTCAATCAGATAGGAAATCTGTACCGGCACCAGGCGAAATACTGCAAGTTCGCACTACTCTAGGATTTATTCTTCATGAAAATCTTATTTTGTGCAGTTAATAAAACCAGATTTTAACAGGTTTGTCTCTATCTAGATCTTTAACTCTTAACTAAAGTAAATAAATGATAAAAACTGATTATCAAGAATATAGTGTTTCATCGAGTTCGGAAACGGACTAATTTCCGAATTACCTTTCTCTCTCTCTCTCTCTCCTTATTATTATCATTATTAAAATTTCATTATTTTTTTTAGCTATCCATAACCTTAACTCTTCTTCCGAATTGGTACAACTACACAAAATTGGAATTTAAAAATAAGATCGCTCTAAAATCGTTTTTTTAAAGCAAAGCACTCTGAAGTTTTTAAAAATTATCCAAATTATCCGTTAAAATTTAGCGAAAGATAAGCAAACTATTGTTGGAAGAGTAACAACTTTAAGAAAAGGCAAAGAGTTTTCTTTGATGTCAACACCCTACATGATATTTGTTATATTTCAGAAACCTTTTATCCATTCACATAGTTATATCAAATGTTATATTCAGGGGTATCTTAAATATAAACATATATGCTATAACCTTTTTTTTTTTTTCATCATCAAATATTTAAAAAATCGAATAATGCTGAAATCATTCAATAAATACGTTTTCATACATATTTGATAGGAATCCATCCATCAAAAAAAGCTTATCAATTATTTTTTCTTATCAAAAATTATATTTGAAGTGTGTTGCTAGAGTGAAGAATCATCGGTCACTCACCAATGTCCTGTTGTCCCCAGAGTCCCGAGGAAAGGCATACTGTCCTGTTTGTCAACGTACCTTCTATGACATATCCACCATGCGAAGGCATCTGAAGACTCATCTAGATGTCCGTGAATTGTACACCTGTAGCGGATGTCACAAGTCCTACACCCGCCACGACTCTCTCATTATCCACCAGCAAAAATTTTGTCGAGGGATCAGCAGCAAGGCTTTTCATCTTTAAAAACTCACCTTACCATTCTCTTTCTTTGCTGTTTGTATTATATGCTTATCCTTGTACTTATGAATCTCTCTCTAGATTATTATATAAATTCTATATATTATTAATAAAGAATTTAATATGTATATTATGAAAAAGATCTCATCATGTTTGTTATGTATGTTTAAGAAATAATAAAAGAGCATATTATAATACATGTGTAAGCTATGCATTTATTTTTGTAAAGTATGAAACCATTTTTTAAAATAAACCTTTAAGATTTTAAAATTTCTTGTCGCGTATTGTATGTTGGTCTCATTGGATCGATCTTCACAGTCATCCACTTCACAGATTCCACTTTTAAAAAGAGACCTGGAGTATCCCGAGTTCACAGGTAGTACAGTTATCTTATCTTATGTGTATCACAAGTGTTAGAATACTTTCTTGAAATATATTAAATCTCCCTTTTACCAAATCCTTATTGTTTCCAAGAGATAATTGGTAAGCTATATGGACATCGACTTCTATTTTATGACCAAGAATTCCTCTTTCATCAGGTTAGGTCAGAGGTCGGTAAACTGCGGCTCGCGTACCACATTCGGCTCTTTGGATGTGAAGCTCTTTATATAGTTCCATACGTAAATATTATTAATGCGAGTACTATTTATTGTTGGCAAGAAAACATTTTGTGGTTCTTTAAAAAACTTTGAAATTTTGTAAATTGTAATTTTTGACTCTTCCGACTCAAAAGTTTGCCTACCCCTGAGCTAGGTAGAATTCAGGTTATATTGTTTCACCTACAGCTAGGATAGGAACAAATTGGTTTTCTTTGTGGATCATGCACTTATACAGATTTGTTTTTTTCAGGGACCAGGTTCTCCTGCAGACTCTGCCTCAAATCTTTCAACAGAGCTTTCAATTTCAAAAGACATCTCAAGCTCCACGAAGAAGTACAGGAGCTATTCACCTGTAACGTTTGCTATCGTGGATTCAACCAAATCTCCAACTTAAAAAGTCACCAATTGAGGTTAAACCATTTCTAACATGTTCCGCATCATTTCTCCATACCCAATAATTTTTCAAAACTAATTATACAAATAACAATGTGATTTACATTAATAAATGTTATATATAAAGACTGTTATATTAAAATAAAGTATATATATTAATGTATTGTGTGTTTGTTGTTGTTTTTTTACATTGAACTTATAATGGGTTTACAATACTATGTACATTGCGTCAAATATAATCGATCATAGTAAAGCTAAAGTTGTCCAAGCGTATTAAACGTATAAAAATCTAGCCGTATTTGTTAAAATAAATTATACGAATTCTACAGACATAAATGTAAATGTTTTCTATGATGATTTTCATCTAAAAATGATTTATACGCCTCAACAGAATAAAACGATAAATCGACTTCACGAAAGACTCCAGACGAAATGGTAAATATGTAAATAAAGTGATTATTAACATTTGGTTTTATCAGAATTTTCATTATCATCTAAGTCTCTTTGATTTCTATATATACAGTAGTACTTTGATTTCTGATAACAGATGTAATCAGTAAGCTGCAACTGCCATACCTATACTGGATTCAGATGGCTGCTACAGAGAAAAGTAAGTTTCAATTTTTTTATTCTCCATCCTACATCTGTTGTTGATATCCCCCTGTTGTATTTCCAGGAAAATCACTGCTGGATAGATAAAGCTCATCAAGACGGTGGGCATGCCTTTATCTAGAGCCACTTTCTTCCTGAAAACGAGCCTAGTTCCTACGTCTATATATTGAGTGAAAAGGTTTTTATTTGAGTGAAGAGGCGTCTCTTTTCTTGTCCGTGACTTTTTTCTTTATCACTCCACTTTCCATTCTTAAAAACCCTGAGCAAAAGAAAACAAACCTACCCGAGTCGTTTAAAAATTTCTGCATATTATCTTCACTTTTTAAAATCTAATCTCTTATTTGTATATCAACTTTCTGTATTCTAAGTTCTATTTCCATCAGCAAGAATGCAGGTTACCTCAAACTCAGGAAGATCCGGGCCGCTCAGAACATTGCAAAGACTATTGCCAACAGCCAGAACCGCGTGTATCTTGACGCTGGCACTCTGATGCTGAACATTGCACAGAAAGACTTTGATATCACCTCCATCATTGGACCCTCGAAGTAAACCCCACAACACTACCACACACCTATAGCTGAATAAGTTCTATTTTCTCATATTATTTCTATATTTTACCTTATTTTGTTCTATAATTTTATGTTTAATCCCTTTTTTCTTATATTATTTTCAATTACAACTTTCAAGTAAAACTGTCACACATTACATAGTATTAAAATGCTTCAGCATATTTTACTTAGCTATCAATGATCTTTTTGTTCTAATTCTGCAAGTCATGATTAACACTTAAAGTGATTGATTATATTTTGTGTCATTATAAAATTCTATCATGGTGACTCTACCAGAATTTTATCAGGAAAATTTTGGAGTCTGATCACCCGATCAAGAATTTGAAGAATTTTTTCTTTTTAATAGGATGCAGATTTGTATGGAAACTGCATTTATTCCATCATGTATATATGTATGTAAATACGATGAATAAATTATTTTATTTATAATTTTTACTCTTTCTTAGATCTCTTTTCTAGACTTTGAAAAAGTGAATTCAAGGCTATCTTAATAAAAAAATTGTGTATGGAATTATTTTCATTGTTACTTTATTTTTATCTGCTTTCGCAGTTTCACGTATTCCTTTGAGTACATTTTTTTTTTTTACAAACTATCAACCCTTTTTTCCGGTCACAATTGTATATTTTGTACTTATAAAATGGCATGGACTTCTCGTAATATCTAAAATATGATATTTTGAAACCAATTTAAATATAAAAGTTAATAAACATTCAAGAAAGGCATTACTTTAGAGCATCAAATCCTGTCGCGGACGTTTTTCTGGGCTCGAAAATCATACAATTTGGTTAGCATCCCGTAAAACCTATTTTCTCTCTTTAGAGCAGCAAAGCTGCATAACATCACGAATCTTTAAAAGAGAGATTGATAAAAGTAAGACGTTCTTATATCTTTATGAAACACACACAAAAAAAACGAGATTTTTGTCTGTTTAGTATATATTGCTTATATAATTTCATTAATTCATTCATTGATAAATGTTTTATATTTTGACCAGATGGACAAATTGTATGTAAATAAGTAGCTATGTAGACCGGGTAGTTGAGGAATCCCTGTTACATCAAGAAAGAAGGGACGTTCTCTCTTAGCTCCAGAAACCCAGGTTATCCATCTCTCCTTGTTGAGACTATTCTTGAGATATGGAAGTAAAAAGTTAATAATATTTACATATACTATTTTAAATGTATCACTTTTAAATGCAATAGAAAGTAGGATACGCTTGAAGTACTACAGTTAAGAAGGGGGGAAAACCCTGAAATATATTTTTTGTCTACATAGATCTAAGTGCTTTAGATTTAATGAGATGCCAATTAAGTCAAACGTTTCTTGACAAATTTGTAATTTTTATCTATCTCTGTGTGTTCCTTCTTTAATACGATGTTTGAGAATTTTGTATCATTCCTATAGAGAGAAGGGGATATTAATTTTATCAATCAAATAGTTCCTTCTTCTCTTTGAATCCGTAACAACATCAACAGTGATCTATGACTCGTTTGTCTTTCACCATACATGCATCAATCCTGATCTAGATGTATTCAATAAATGAAAATATATTATATGTAAAATTATTCATATACGTATTAAAAATAAAGAAGGCATCTCCTGACCACGAGCACATGTGCTTTTTAGATGGCAGAGCGCCATCTAGTGGAGCAAAAATAAACTAAACGTTTATTTAGCTTGCTCCGTGATATTTGGCCAACCCAATTTCTTGATAAATCAAGAAAAGCCATCCACGAACGCGTTTCGCGCTATTGGCGCTCGTCAGCGTGAAGAAGGCTGTAATAAGGCTGTATTCATATACGTAACCAATTGCAGTTAAACTACTGCCTAGCGAGTATTCAAAATGTTCCTGGTCTCTCCTGGAGTAGTCGGTTCTTCGATGTTGAATCAGAACGGGTAATTTTTGTTTTTACAATTGAGGAGGTAATCGCTCATTGGAGATTATTATTATTTATAAGTTTGATCATTTTAAAAATATATTTATAAAGAATGTTGTTATTTAACATATTTGAGGGATTATCTCTGGATTCCAACTTGTCTGTCTAGGGAAGTCCACCCAGTGTCCCATCTGCAACAAGTCCTTCTTCGACATCTACACCCTACGTCGACACCAGGAGCGCCACCGTGAGGTCCGGGAACTCCACACCTGCCAGCTTTGTGGGAAGGGCTTCACCAGAGCTTACGGTCTCAACAAACACATCAAGATGAATCACGATTTCAGCGCTTTCGATCTCTAAATGTACATTCCACTAAACTTATATACATGTACGATATCCATGTTGTGCTGCTATACTGAATGTCTGAGCCCTGTGGTTGCTGTTAGGAAGATGGTGGCGATGTCCCATTTGTAGGAAGTGCTATACCCACAGATCCAGCATCATCCGGCACAAGAAGACCCATCAAGAAGTCCAGGAGCTCTTCACATGTAACTATTGTCATAAGGGCTTCACACAGACTTCCAGTCTTCGAGTCCACACCAAGAGATTCCATCCCGCTGCAGAAGACATTTTCCCAACCTGGAACAACTAATCTAGAGTATTAAAATAAAGTTCACAAATGATTTTATGGTTATTTCTTCTTGAACTCACACTTGTCTTTTGACATGTTTAAATACTGACATCCGAACCAACGACCGAATTCCAAAAATTTTAAACTACATTTGAGTCAAAAGGCGATCCATTAATTAAGATTATATAAAAGGGCGTTAAAAGGCGATCCATGAGGGAGCAATCTCTCGAAATATTTCGAGAAAAAAAAAGTTTGTTTTTTTCTTTACAGATCCAGGTACGCCCTTTTATATAATTTAAATTACATGTTTGCCATATTAATCCGTTGTCCAATTTCTGAATATTGTCAACACTACAACACACCTTTGTGTCTCAGTGGAACAAAGGTATCATGAGATATCTATGTCATTGCGAGCCAGGTTATCTATATTAAATTGAGAATAAAGGGTTATGGTAAATGGGAAAAACTTCGTTTTATCGAAATTTTCGCGTGTTTGTGCCATTTCTTCCACCAATGCTGCCCCATTTCGATATGACCGACATGTAAGAACAACCTTCTGACATCGCGTATGTCCAGGTTCCAAGGCAGGCTACCTATGTCCCGTGTGCTTCAGACACTTCGCCGATCGCTCCAACATGCGGAAGCATCACAAGATCCACCAAGATGTTCAGGAACTCTACACCTGCAAGTTCTGTCATAAAGGATTCACACAGAGCTCCGGCCTTCGAGTCCATATCAAGAGAATGCATGTAAATACGATGAATAAATTATTTTATTTATAATTTTTACTATTTCTTAGCTTTCTTTTCTAGACTTTGAAAAAGTGAATTCAAGGCTATCTTAATAAAAAAAATTGTGTATGAAATTATTTTTATGTTACTTTATTTTTATCTGCTTTCGCAGTTTCACGTATTCCTTTGAGTACATTTCTTTTTTTTTTTTTTACAAACTATCAACCCTTTTTTCCGGTCACAATTGTATATTTTGTACTTATAAAATGGCATGGACTTCTCGTGATATCTAAGATATGATATTTTGAAACCAATTTACATATGAAAATATATATAACACACATCAAGGAAGGCATTTATTTAGAGCATCAAATCCTGTCGCGGACGTTTTTCTGGGCTCGAAAATCATACAATTTGGTTAGCATCCCGTAAAACCTATTCTTTCTCTTAGAGCAACATAGTTGAATAACAACACGAATCTTTAAAAGAGAGCTTGATAAAATTAAGACGTTCTTAGATCTTTATGAAACACACACACAAAAAGAAGATAATATTTTGAAAGATTACTCCCTATTTCTGTCTGTTTAGTACATATATCTTCTATATATATAAAAATGAATGTTTGTATGTTTGTCTGTTTGTTTGTTGGTTTGTATGTCCGGTATACAAATTCGCAGTAGTTCACTAATTCAAACCAAAATTTCCATACATAGGTAAAAGAATACGGGGAAGACGGTAGGCTATTTTAAAAAATATATAAATCAATTATTAAAACTATATATTTTTAGTCAGAAAATGATGATGACGATATTGCTGTATCATGTTTGATTATCAGATACAAAATTATATCGGGAAAAATATTCCAAAAAGCAGAAACCACGGGTGAAACCAGTTCATTATTTTGTATGCAGGAACAAAATTCTAACGGAAAAACATTCATTCGAGCAGAAAACAAAAGCCAGATCATCTTTCTATAAAAATATCGCTTCTCAGACACAAAGTTTGGAGCGGGACGTTTCACAAGAGTGACATCCACGGCGCCAATTTATAATTGTAACGAATAGTATTTGAATAGGGTACATTTAATAGGGTAAAACCCGGGCGTTGCCCGGGTCATTCGGCTAGTTGTTTATATATATAATTTTATTCATTCATTCATTGATAAAGGTTTTATATTTTGACCAGATGGACAAATTGTATGTAAATCAGTTGCTATGTGGACCGGGTAGTTTGGTTAGCAGCCCCGTAAATAAAGAAGGACCGGGTAGTTGAAGAATCCGGGTTACATCAAGAAAGAAAGAAAGAAGGGACGTTCTCTCTTAGCTCCAGAAACCCAGGTTATCCATCACTCCTTGTTGAGACCATTCTTGAGATATGGAAGTAAAAAAATTATATTTACATATACTATTTTAAATGTGTCGCTTTTAAATGCAATAGAAAGTAGGATACGCATGAAGTACTACAGTTAAGAGGGGGTTAAATCCCTGAAATATATTTTTTGTCTACATAGATCTAAGTGCTTTAAATATAATGGAATGCCAATTAAGTTAAAAATTTCTTGAAAATTTTGTTATTTTAATCTATCTCTGTGTGTTCCTTCTTTAATACGATGTTTGATAATATTGTATCATTCCTATAGAGAGAAGGGGATATTAATTTTATCAATCAAATAGTTCCTTCTTCTCTTAGAATCCGTAACAACATCAACAGTGATCTATGACTCGTTGTCTTTCACCATACATGCATCATTCCTTATCTATATGTATTCAATAAATGAAAATATTCAACAACAACAACAAAAAGCCTTTATTCAGGGTCACTGACCCTATACAGGATTCACCAGAGGTATGCATAAGAACAAAGCAGTGAGACAAAGGAAATAACGATATATACAGAAGAAAAGGAAAAAAAAAACAAGAAAGAGAAAGAGGGAAGCAAGAAAAACAACACAAAAAGAGTAGCAGTAAGAAAGTGAGGAGTGAGTGTCACTTGGCCTTCTTCTGAGATATGGACTTGTGGAAACCATAAAACGCCGTAGCAATATACTTATTCTGGGTCATATTGTCAATTATTGATGGAAGTGAAGCACAGAGTTGCCCAGTTTTTAGCATAAGGGTTCTTCTTTCTTCTTTCAGAGCATAGCAATCAAAAATATAGTGAGTGATTTCATTTTTTAGTTTTGAATTACAGAAGGTACAAATCGGGTTCTCACCGCAGAGCATCTTGGTGTGGTTTTCTCTAAAAAAATTCCATCTGCTATTTGCTTTTGAATATATGTAGACAGTTTATCTAAGTTATGCAGCTGTATTTGGTTTGGAGGAAGGTATACAAATATCAAACAGATAACATGTTGGAGGGCTCTTGTGTTTGTTGATAAGAAAATAGATAACCAAGTGCCATCCTTTTCTGAATTGTCTAATCTATTTAGTATGAAGTAAAGAATGAAGAGTAGCTCTTATATAGACATTTTATTCGCGCTAGATTTCGAACCTATAAGGTTCTTCAACGGGCTTGGATAGCTTTTTACACTAACACTAATCTATATTGCCCGCCTTCCCTAAAACCGACAATCATACCCCCTGACCCTCTTCCCCTTCCAGATTCTTTGGTGGCAGGTAATTCGATAATTTGATAATCTTTTAGTGTTATGTTAGTCCTGTTCAGGCACCATGTTTCAAGTAGAGCAAAAATTTCGTAATTCTTTATGTGCTCGAGGAGTGTAAATATCGAAAGAATCCTATAGAAACCATTTATATTCCAACATATTTTTTTTTCCGCGATGTCTCGCGAATTTTCAGAAAAAATTGCATTGTCAGCGTCTTGAAAATCGAATTTACATGTATTTGTGTCGAAGTACCTTTCCGTTATTTGATTGTTGGGTGGAGAATTAATTTGTGATTTTGATGTCGTATTTCTTCTATTTACACAATTGTTTCTACGAGGTTGTTGCTATATAGCAGCTCCTGTGCTATCAACAACTTGGCCATTCATCACTTTACAGACTTTATCATTTACAAAAAGCTTGTTATCTCTCAACTTCGATTTTATTCCCCTTTCACCCAATTCTTTCCTTTTTGCAATTAGGATGCGCCGTTGCTCTCTAACATTTTTACTATAATCTTTACTTATCGAAATTTTAGTATCTCTGAGTTTGTAGGCATTTTTAAATATTTTTGCTCTATCAGCATAATCAGGCACCACAACAAGAACTGGTGCATTGGATCCGCGTGAAAGTCGGTGACATTTTGTTATTTTTAAATCATCTCCGATTTCCATTTTATCTCTAATTATGTTTTGAATCTTTAAGTTACAATCTGCCTGGTTTTCGTCACCCTCCCTCTCAATACCATAGAACACTAGATTGGGCTCACGCAGTCTCGTCTCAAAAAATTCGACTCTAGCCTCCAGTTCATTTACCTTTAACGAATTACATGAAGCCAATTTTTCGGTAGCCTGTTGAGACTCTATACATTTAGTTAGCTTCTCCTCCATATTGCAGAATCGCATATCCCAATCGTCCATTCGAGTCTCTATTTTGGTAAGTCTGATGTCAATTTTCTCTCCTAGACTCTTTAAATAAATGAAAATATATTATACTAGACGAATGGCCCGGGCAACGCCCGGGGTTTACCAGAGTGCGAATATATTTTAAAAACGTTGACTTGGGTGGTCGCTATTAACAGGGTGGTCTGTATAGACAGGTGGATGTATCACACAGCTGATAACAGGGTTGTCTAGAGTGGTCGCTATAGACAGGGTGGTCTGTATAGACAGGTTTATGAGAGAGGCAAACTTACAGGTTGTTGACGCCGCAATCCCCAGAGAGAGTGTTTTTTGTTGCATCATGCTGTGACTCACACGATGACCCAAGGTCAACAGGGGTGGAGCAGCAAGCTTAAGCCTATCACCGTCTGGCGGCGCTGCTTGCGAGTTATATCTACAATTCTGCAAATAACTCTAAGGATATTCAAGATATTCAAGAAATTATTTTTCGAAAACCTTTCCGGGGATATACCTAATAATATCCCAGAATTTCATGGCGATTGGATGTATGGTTTTTGAATAACAGGGTTGTCTAGAGGGGGGCAGGGAGGACACGTGTTCCCTGGCAGCCAATGAGCGCGCATTCTATCCGTGAGCTTCAGACAAACAGACAGAATAAGGCAAATATATATATATTATATGTAAAATCATTCATATACGCGTATATATATATATAACACCAATTGCAGTTAAACTACTGCCTAGCGAGCGTTTAGAATGTTCCTGGTCTCTCCTGGAGGTAGTCGTTTCTTGGATGTTGAATCAGAACGGGTAATTTTTGTTTTTACAATTGAGGAGGTAATCGCTCATTGGAGATTATTATTATTTATAAGTTTGATCATTTTAAAAAATATATTTATAAAGAACTAGACGAATGACCCGGGCAACGCCCGGGTTTACACGATTAAATGTATTATTCAAACACATAAAACATAGGAAAATAAAACATAGCAAATATAGCAAGAGCCGTTATTTTAAACGGCGAATTAGATCAGTTATAGCAAAAAATGCAAATATATATGTAAATATGTGAAATAGTTATAAATTAGAAAACCTGTAAATATAGTTAAGGCTTGCATTGTAATTAAGAAAAAGCTTCTCGTCTAGAACGCTCAGGCGACCTGCCGGCGGCGCGCGCCCGTTGGCTGCCGGCAGGTCGCCTGAGCGTTCTAGAGGGCGCTGCTCGTGAGCTAAGTAGAATAATTTGAATATATAGTTTTAATAATTGATTTATATATATTTTTTTTAAATAGCCTATCGTCATCCCCGTTATTTTTTACCTATGTATGGAAATTTTGGTTTGAATTAGTGAACTACTGCGAATTTGTATACCGGACATACAAACATTCATTTTTATATATATCGATGTTGTTATTTAACATATTTGAGGGATTATCTCTGGATTCCAACTTGTCTGTCTAGGGAAGTCCACCCAGTGTCCCATCTGCAACAAGTCCTTCTTCGACATCTACACCCTACGTCGACACCAGGAGCGCCACCGTGAGGTCCGGGAACTCCACACCTGCCAGCTTTGTGGGAAGGGCTTCACCAGGGCTTACGCTCTCAACAACCACATCAAGATGAATCACGATTTCAGCGCTTTCGATCTCTAAATGTACATTCCACTAAACGTGTATACATGTACGATATCCATGTTGTGCTGCTATACTGAATGTCTGAGCCCTGTGGTTGCTGTTAGGTAGATGGTGGCGATGTCCCATTTGTAGGAAGTGCTATACCCACAGATCCAGCATCATCCGGCACAAGAAGACCCATCAAGAAGTCCAGGAGCTCTTCACGTGTAACTATTGTCATAAGGGCTTCACACAGACTTCCAATCTTCGAGTCCACACCAAGAGATTCCATCCTGCTGCAGAAGACATTTTCCCAACCTGGAACAACTAATCTAGAGTATTAAAATAAAGTTCACAAATGATTTTATGGTTATTTCTTCTTGAACTCACACTTGTCTTTGGACATGTTTAAATACTGACATCCGAACCAACGACCGAATTCCGAAAATTTTAAACTACATTTGAGTCAAAAGGCGATCCATTAATTAAGATTATATAAAAGGGCGTTAAAAGGCGATTCATGAGGGAGCAATCTCTCGAAATATTTTGAGAAAAAAATTGTTTGTTTTTTTTCTTTACAGATCCAGGTACGCCCTTTTATATAATTTAAACTACATGTTTGCCATATTAATCCGTTGTCCAATTTCTGAATATTGTCAACACTACATGATAGTCTTGGTAAAGTAAGGCTCACCTTCTTTGTGTCCCAGTGGAACAAAGGTATCATGAGATATCTATGTCATTGCGAGCCAGGTTATCTATATTAAATTTAGAATAAAGGGTTATGGGAAATGGATTGAAAAACTTCGTTTTATCGAAATTTTCGCCTGTTGTGTGCCATTTCCTCGACCAATGCTGCCCCATTTCGATATGACCGACATGTGAGAACAACCTTCCGACATGGCGTATGTCCAGGTCCCAAGGCAGGCTACCTATGTCCCGTGTGCTTCAGACACTTCGCCGATCGCTCCAACATGCGGAAGCATCACAAGATCCACCAGGATGTTCAGGAACTCTACACCTGCAAGTTCTGTCATAAAGGATTCACACAGAGCTCCAGCCTCCGAGTCCACATCAAGAGAATCCATCTTTCCGCCGAGGCCTCTTTCAAAATGTGGAACACAAATTAATTTTTAACATTAACTGTAAATAAATGTGTCTCGACTGAGAATGTGGTTCTTGGATTCACTTGTTTGTTGACATGATCAAAACTGAGATGCCCGCCGCGCAATTTCTAACATACATGCTCAATTCCTTGTTTAATTTATGCTCCGAATTTATTCCACTTGTTTAAATTTGTAACAATTTTCGTTCAAATCAATATTATATTTAAGGATGTGGTGTTTATGTCTTTGAATTAACATAGCTTTGGATTTGATCAAAACTGAAGCTAAAATTACCTTACTTATAACTTGATTGCTTACGAATATGCAAACTAACTATTTGTATGTATCTGAAATCATTCGTTTATCTCATTTCAATCTGTAAAAATCATATTATGAATAACCTGAATGTCACATTTAATCCAAAAACGATTGACGTTAAATCCGCACCATCACTACCCAAGTAAGCCGCCTTCTTTCCTTGCTCTTTCACTCCAGGAGCACAATTTTAACAAGGATCAAGAATACGGAAAAGCCAATCAAGAGAATCTTGTGTAGATTATATTTTTATTATGAATACTACTGAAATAAAATGTTAAAGTTGGATCCCCCGTGTCTCTTTCTTGATGTGATACTCTCTCAATCCTTCCAATTTGAATTTGTATTTGTAATAATTTCACAGCATTTCACACCTTGTAAATATTCACTTAAAGGAAATGACGCCGTAGTGGATTTTCACCGATTTGAGCGAACAGAATGACATTGTCAACATCTACTCTTTGATCATCTCTGCTAGGCATGTCGATGCATGGAAGAATACTGTATCTTAGACATAGGATGTCCAGGGCCCAAGGCGAGCTACAGATGCCCGGTATGCTTCAGAAACTTCTCGGACCGTTCCAACATGCGAAGGCATCATAAGACCCATCAAGAGATCCAGGAGCTCTACACCTGCCATTTCTGTCACAGGGGCTACACACAGAGCTCCAGCCTCCGTGTTCACATCAAGAAATCTCATTTATCAACAGGGAATTTCTTCTAACCTGTATCGTTGTAAAAAAAATTCTCTGTAATAAACATAGTTTTTTTTTTATAGTTTCTCTAGTCCTTGTACATTTCTACTGTATCGACCTTGTCGATGGTAACTAGAACTTGGCGGTGACCTCGGTTCGAAGCTGCTTCGAGTGTTCGATAAAAATATTTGAATCGTTCGGCAGTAGTGCTCTGATCAACAATATTACTGCTTCGGACTTGTTTCGTCAAATTCACAACTGCCCACAGCAGTTTCTCTTTACCTTTGTTTTCATATGGATTATAAGGTACACTTTTTAATAGATCAGAAAAAATATATGTAAAAAGTATGTATTGAATGCGTTAAATATACCTAATTTATTTCTTAAATCTGCTTCATTTAAGGAAGTCCTTTTCGAAACTAGCATTTGAGCATTGAAAAAAAAAAAATAATAATTTGCTTCCATCTTCCCTGACTCTCGTACATGTCCAACCCCACGGATGTCCAGGGCTCAAGATGAACTACAGCTGCCCCGTATGCTATAGGCAATTCTCAGATCGTTCCAACATGCGGAGACATCGCAAGACTCACCAGGAAATCCAAGAACTCTACACCTGCAAGTTCTGTTACAAGGGCTTCACGCTGTCCTACAATCTCAAGACTCACATCAAAAATTTGCATCCTGAGCAATTCTAACACATCCACAGCATCACTCGAACTTCCCACTCGGCGACTTCGAGAATGGTGATTGATTAACTGTCTTAAACGGATAATCAAAAAAAGTGTCAGGATAAGACAGGTTGTCTCTAAACATGAGTTCAAATACAGATATTGTGTCACAATCCAGTACTGCAAGGTTTTAGCAGCATACACTAAGTGTTCGTTCCATACTTTCAAATAGATATCAACAATCGAAACTGTTTCGTTAACTAATACATAATCTCAACTACACGAAACATCTTCCTGTAATAAAGTTATTCAATAAATTAATTTGATGACAACTTATCGTTTTATTGACTCAGCAGCACAACTTCCAAATAAAATATCTCAAATAGCGCTCTCTCCTTACAGGAGTAAACAATAAACCTCCCGTAAGAGACCACTTCCCTGAACGACCACTTTTGTAAAATAAAAGAATGGCTTGATCTGACAAATCAGTAATATAAACCCGTGTGTGAAATACCATCTTAGCGCCCTCCACCATTGAAAATGGTGAAAATTTTTAACACCACGTTCTTTTGTAATTATTTATTTAAGTAACCCAGGTTCCTGGAGTGTACAGAAGTCGCCAACTACCCAGGCTGTCCTTCTGACCTATGTCTGCTTGGTTTTATTTACAATGTCAGTGGAAGTCTAATTCATGAAGTGGCGTTCTTTTATAGTTAAAAACTATGTATGTGCGCAAAGATTGAAAATGGAAAGGCATGACTCATCAATGATTAACTCTCACATCGGTTTCTTTCCTTATCTCAACTTTCAATAATCCACCCTCCAATAAGAGAAAAGAGAATTCCAGGAGAGACCGGCAGAATTAGAGGGGTGGCCATACTTGTAGGTATTCGGCCGTCATGATCAGACTCCGCAGGTCTCTTTCTTCCACTCCATCTCTGCAGCATTCTACCACACCACTAGTGGGTAACTATCTAAACTGGACTTTTGCATCTTGTAATCTCATAGCGCCTGTACCTGTGTGGACGTTCCCACAGTAGACATTATCTAACCCTCCATCATGGAAAATACAGAAAAACTCCACAGTATAACATTCCCGTTGGTTTTCGACCGCTACGACCCGGGATCGAATCCCGCATTGAGCACTTTTATACATATATATATATTTTTTTTAAATGCTCCAATGACCCCCGATTCTTGAAAAAGTCCAACCCCACCGGGAGTGCACGTAACCAAACGGGAGGCTCTGGCATATTTGTAAGTGCAAAAGACGAACTGTTTTTCAGGTGTGTAGAGATGTGGTGTACTTACAGTAAAAGCAGTCGCCAATTTCTATCCACCATGATTATAATGACCTGTACCACGTGTACGAAGGATAATTAAAAAAAAAAAACACTATACCGCCCTTCGTTATTTTTTTCCCCCCGGTTGGTGTTCCGAATTGCTATTTTTTATTGATTACCGTGTATAATGTAATCCTGCTTATAGCGCGCTTTTATATTAAAGCCCTAGAAAATATTTCCAAAACAAAGTTTTATTTATATTTACTTAGATCATTGCATATAATTCACATATATATATTGTAAAATGATATCCAAACTTTTATTTTCTTGAATATTGGTTACGTAAACAAACATGAAAAGAAAGAAAGAGAGAGTTTCACGGCCATCTTAATACGGTGAGAACTCTTTCCCTCAGATCGAGGTCTTCAACTAGCTGTAAAATATCAAAAGTCATAGTAAAACAATAGTAGACAGTGTCTGTATAGACACGACTGTATCTAACACTGTGGATGTCCAGGCTACAAGGTGGCTGCGGGGCGGTACACCTGCCCCGTGTGCTACAGACATTTCTCCGACCGTTCTAACATGCGGAGACATTACAAGACCCACCAGGAGATCCAAGAACTCTACACTTGCAAGTTCTGTCACAAGGGTTTCACTCAGTCCTCCAATCTTAAGACTCACGTCACCAGGATCCATCTCCAACATCTACAGCCCTAGTAGCAAACCTTCACTGATCTACACAAGAGTCTTCCAATCTCAAGACGTCTACAGTTCTAGCAGCGACTTATCAACACCACACATAGTTATCATCTGTAGATGTTGTGGCCAGTTGTTGCGCTCTACATCCAATTGATTAGAAGTCGGTTTTCTCTTTATTTTGTGAAGATTCTCATTGGACTAAATATGCCATCAAGTTTTCCGCTACTGTGAAGTACTACCCTATTCCACCATTTAAACCATCATGATATCATATAAGGTAGATTCATCCTCTCATTTTACCTATTTTAATGAATTTCATTCAAATGAATCAACACAGCATTTTCTTCTTCTTTTTTTCCTTTCCTTAGTTCTACACTATTTTTTCTACTTATTATTATCAGAGAAAGCATGCCTCTTATATCCTTTTATATCTTGTCCTTTTTTCTTCATTTGAATCGATTCTTTAATCCAATAATTATTGGTGATATGCTCTCATATAAGATAGAGTTATAAAACATGACTACTCCTGAGGTTTCTCCTAGAGGTAGTCTCTTATCGGAGGTTGGCTTATGTGAGTTCAAGCTGTTTTTGGTTTACAAAAAAGGAATTGTTCATTATTTTACAGAGTATATTTGAGATCCGCTTATGATTGACTCTCTCTTCGTCCTATATTTCAAACATTGATTAGAATAGTCGCTCCCCATCTCTGTTAAAGGATTGGCAATTCTTCTAGATATGGTAAATTCTCTTATTTTCTTTCTCTAAATCTTGAGAATATAAATATATGTTAACAGAGAATATTTATAAATATATATCTCTCTATACTTATAGTTCATAATTAGGTCACACCAATGTTTGTTAGCATGTCAAAATGATTAGGCATAAATTCACAATTTGTCTGCTATATTACAAGTCTTGGAACATTGTGAAAACCCTATCTGTCTCGTAAAAAAAAAAAAGTTTACTACTGTAAAAGAATCTCGGCAGTTTCTCTACAATCGTATGATTCCAAGTTATGTGAGCTTGGAAGTCTCAAAACATGAGTTGATGGATAGATACTACATGACTTTCTTTGAGATGGTTTCTTTTTGGAAGTTGTCGTCTTTTAGTTTTATATTTTACAAAAAATGATCGCTCATAGAAGGTTATTAATATATTTTGATGTCACTAGAGAACATTCTATGTACAAAAAATACTTATTCTATATATAAAAACATACAGAATATAATAAATTATTGATATTTTATTCTTTGTTGTGCATTATTCAATCATTATTAATACAAACATACAGTCATCTATGAAATTAGGATTGAAATGTTCGATAAGATGCGTTATAATTATACATTTTAAAGTAAAAATCATTTGCCATTTATGGAAGTTTGTTTAGAAAAGAATACATCAGTCGTTCTTTAGTTATTTCCCGATATTTTGTAGGATTCGGTTAATGGATGATCTATTTAAAATACAATTATTTGTCATATTCTGTTAGGATTAAACTATTTGGCGGCGGAAGAGAGCTTTCGTTATATTTCTTTCATAATTTCACCTCCCTTCATCTGAACGTATTTATTCTCAAAACCATTGTCATCTCTTAACCCAACTCGGCTCATCTGTACCTTTGCTGGGCAGAGATTGTTTGAATTTGGAAATATTGACCTTGACAACTCAAATGTAAATAGAATTTCCTCCTTTTTGCTATATTCAAAGAAGCTGATCAACCTGGATAGAGGATCTTCTAGAGCTTCTCATCTAAGTCAATTCTTCTTTCCAAGGCGATGTGGAAGAGAATCCTGATAACTACAGGATTCCCAAAAAAAACATTAATAAAGAACCAACTTCGCTGACGGTTATCGGCAAGGATAAGTGTGAACCCATTTCTTCTATGTATGATAAGTATTCAAGATTAAAAATTGAAATTAAAGAGCGAGTGAGACCCTGCAAGAATTGTAAATGCATGTGACATGCCATAAAAATGTTAAATTTTTAAAAATAATTAAGATATATATTCCAAAATAAAGGATATGTATATTTACGAAGACCTAATTGAGACAACTGGTTTCCTACACAGATTTGAATAAATTCGAGGAAAACCAAAACAGATCAAAGAACCAGTATTTACTTAGGATACATATACCAAGATCTTTCGTCTTATGTAAAATTCTTCAACCTAAGAATGTGGACATTAAAATTTGAAAATCAGGATTTTATATATATATATATATTATAATTCATATTTTCTAATTAAAAAAACACAAAGATTGACAGATGCAAATTCGGGAAGATTAAAAAATGATGAATCATATATAACAAAGAAAAAATTAATAGTAGGCGTCAAAGAAAAATTGACAACTGACAACTGTAACAGCAAATATGGGATCGGAATATTAGGACGGATGGATCAGTGGCCTGGAGACATCTTGGTCAATTAGAAGCAAATCTTAATTCGATCCAAGATGCCTATGGCACAAATTCCGTCTAAAAGATCTACCAATCGTATAAGCATCCTAAGAGATATACTACATAATATGCAACCAATATTAAATGTTTTGAGTATAATGCCATATGGAACAGGAGCTGAGAAAATATCTCATGTATTAAAGAATTCCGAAATAACTATTTTTATAAAAATGCACCATCTTTGAAAACAATAGTCCGAAATATAATTACAAAACAGAAGGAGAAGAAAGGAAATACAAAGGATGTTGTGTATAGGATCCCGTTTAAAAGTTGCAATGTTTCCTACATTGGAGGGATAGGTCGCTTCCTTGGGACCAGACTCCAAGAACACAAATCTTCTTGGAAGTATGCAAAGGAAAGTTTGCCATGGTGGAGCATGGTCTTCAATCGGGACATCAGCCAGATTGGGACAAAACAATCTACAGGGGTAACTCGCACCAAAGGAAGTTCCTGGAGGCCATAGCATCAATGAAATACCCAGCTAGTGTGAATAGATATGAAGAAATCCCCGAACCTTATGTGTCTCTTTTAACCTCTTTTTTTTTTCTAATAATCGCAGTCAACTTCATTTGTTTCTATTTTCCATTTCCTTACATTTTGTTCAAAATACATTATATAACATACTACGTTACTATTTTTACAAAAGCCTTTAATTTTCTCATATTCTTTTTTTTTTTTTTATTTAAATTTTTGAATTTATTATTATCATTAATTATTTTTGACCAATGACAAAGTTGTTTTCATTTGATCTACAAGAATTTGTAAATTATGTTTACTGTGCAATAAATTGATAACGATGGAGCAATCTCTCGAAATATTTTGAGAATTTTTTTTTCTTTATAGATCCAGGTAGACCCTTTTATATATAAATGTGATGTGTTTGTGCCATCTATCATAAGAAATATTTTTATCGAGCATTCAATAAATTTATTTTTAATTTTTTGTGTGGCTCTAAGTTCTGTTAATCTTTGATAAATATAATTGATGTTCAAAATGTATATATATATATATTTTCTTTATAATTTGTTTAATTTAGTCATTAATAAAATTTATTTTATACTAATTTTGTCTATATATCCTTTGCTAGTCTAATCTACAAAAACCTATATCTTTATGTTATCCGTACCATAGTAGAATTCGCAGAAAAAGTTATATTAAACTTTGCAATTATTTTAAGCCTATCAAAAATGTCTCGTTTGTGATGAAGAGATAAATGGTTAGTAGAAAGATTCGAAATTTTTTTCTCATATAAATTATGGATAGCTGTAAACTGGAAAAGTACTTGTATATCGTTATCTAGTTTCTCAGTACTTGTCAACAGAGTACTAGAGTTATCTATAGGGAAAGATAGCTCGATTGGTACTTAGCACGAATGATAAGAATTCAGTTTTTCACATGAACTTGCGATACGTATGAGTAATTTTGCGATTTTAAAACACCATTATGGATGCGTCCGCGCGATTGAAATCTATCGTTGTTATACCTAAACCGAGAATGTAGTAAATCTCTTCATTATTCTTATACAAACTTTGATATGATCTGAATGATTTTCTTGGTAGTTGTTCACATGAAAGATCATATATGTATGGATCAAATATGTAAAATATATTATTAATTTTACTGTTTTGTGCACTACACACGTGTCGACATGTAACGGTTGTAGCAGGAAACTTCTGTCGCATCTGTTACAAGAACTTCTACAATCAATCCAGCTTGAAACGTCATCTCAAACTGCATCAGGATGTGAGGGAGTTGTATCCTTGCCCTCTCTGTCAACAGGGCTTCACGCAAAGCGGAGCTCGTCGAAGGCACATGCGAACAGTACACTTCTAGTACGTACACCATGTTCTCAGCATTAAAGAAAGTATTAATACATCACTGGATATGACTTTATTTCTACCACGTTCACACACACCTATTACATATACGTATTGTACAAATACATTTTATCCTAGATGTGTATTAATGTTTTAAACAGAGTTTTCTAGTCTTCGCGGCATTCTATGAGAAGGCGAATCGGGAAAACTGACTGATTGGATGTTCGCTCCAGACTCACCCTTTGGAAAGACCTGCCATATCTGTCACAAAAAGTACTACAATCTCTTCAGCTTGAAGCGTCACCTCAAGACTCACCAGGAGATTCAGGAACTGTATTCCTGTCCTATCTGTCACCGAGGATTCACCCAGAGTGGGTACATGGGCAAACACATGCGGACCGTACACAGGGATTCTCTCCTTTGCCCCAAGTCCTAGTAGATCTCTTCATGTGCATATATGTAAAAATATATGTGAATGTTTATTGTTTGTTTCCGTTTTGTAATGTTCTCAGTGTGGTTCAGTAAAATATTTGAAATCCAAAATCTGTCTCCTTTATACCCCATATTTACGGTACATGTCGATATGGTTGTGCTTCTGTTTGTAATGATACTATTTGATTGTTTTTACTAAGATAATTTGTACTTTCTTCTATATTCTGTACCAAGAGTTTACCAAAGGTTTGTTGAAAATTTTCATTTCTTTCTTCAAGTCATTCTTCGATGTCAAAACCCATAGAAGAACTACTGCGATATAGATTCCTCTACGGGAGTCATGCAAGAACTGCCGAATTCTTCCATGTTAGGTTTGCTAACCGATGTCGGGCACCTCCAGCTTTCCAAGAAGACTATCGTGAATATGCCCCTACAAAGATGTCGAGCTACTACCATTATCAACAAAAAAAAAGCCTTTATTTAGGGTCACTGATCCTATACAGGATTCACCAGAGGTATGCATAAGAACAAAGCAGTGAGACAAAGGAAATAACGATATATACAGAGTAAAAAGAAAAAAAAACAAGAAAAGAAAAAAGAAAAAAAATAAGAATAAGAAAGAGGGAAGCAAGAAATCAACACAAAAAGAGTAGCAGTAAGAAAGTGAGGAGTGAGTATCACTTGGCCTTCTTCTGAGATATGGACTTGTGGAAACCATAAAACGCCGTAGCAATATACTTATTCTGGGTCATATTGTCAATTATTGATGGAAGTGAAGCACAGAGTTGCCCAGTTCTTGGTGTGGTTTTCTCTAAAAAAACTTGAAAGTATTCTAACTTGCGCGAGTAGTCTTACAACCGGGAAAGGAAAATCCCCTAAAAGGTATCCCTCCGTCATGAAAGATATGTGAATGTCTTTGTAGTGAGAGTATAGCTTAGATTTATCCATTCTTGTAAGGTCGTTTTGTATAGTTTGTCTGCCGCTGTTTTTAAGAGCCCTGTAATCGCGCTCTTCAGCGTTTCAGGGTCATCACAGGAAACAAGTGCAGGGGATCCATTATTGTCAAGCAGATTGGTGAGCTTTTTAATGAAACCGATGGGTGTGCCCGAAGCATTAGACAGTTCCCGTGTTCTATTAAAACATATACGTGGCAATCTGTCACTGCTCATATTCAACACCCGCAGCCAATACTTCAGGGTTAATTTTAAGGCTGTTACACTCAATGAGATACGACCGGTTTCTAATCTGATTAGGTAACCTGGAGTGTATCTGGGCAGATTCAGGAACCTACCGATAAATATGTCTTTACTACCATTATCTATAAGGAATGCTCCATCCTTCCACGTATTCAAGTCCTTGGGCCTTTTCTCGTACCCAACACGAAGAAACGTGAAGAGTGCATTGAAATAATATAAGCAGCTTGCACGGCTTGAACATTCAAGATATGCTCGAAAATGAAAGAACTTTACTCTTGGTTCACCTGTCAATGGGTTTTGTTTCACATTGACATAATATCTGTGGAAAACACAAGAAAACTTAACAAGGTTTTCTCCATATATTTAATCATCTATTTTTTTAACACCTATCGAGTGAAATGAGTTTTTTTTTTTGACAAGTACCTTTTTTTTTTTTTTTACTCTTTAGCATGTATATCGGGATTCAGGCAATAACTCTGAAATATATTTGATACACCGTCACCTTTATTGAAGGTCTGAAAAAAATTGCCTCTGTTTCCTTCAAAAAAAAAAAAGACGACCATAGTAATAAAAGACATTTCACTTCCTTAAGTTTTTCCATGAACGTATAGGAATGATCACTAACGACCAACAATTGAGGGCTAATCTTATTTGTTTGGTGAAAATATAAGTCTTAGTGTTAATTATTAGAATTTTATATTCTTTCTCCATTATTGTTTGGCGTTTCTTGTACAACTTTGGAGTTGTGGCCATCTTCGTGTGCTTGGCAGCTACGTGCCTGGAAAATAGAAAGAGACGCTGCCCTAGAATTAGTATTAAATTTGAATATCAATCACCCCCTTCTTTTGGTAACATTACACTCATGGAAAAAAACTTAAGGAAGATGAAAGTATTTGATGTCTTAGTAGTCTTTTTTTTTTTTTTTTTTTTGAAGGAGACAGAGGCAGTTTGTTCACACTTGGTTATCTCGTGTTTCTTCAATAAAGATCACTAAATATCAAATATCTTTCAGAGTTATTGCCTGAATTTCTATATGTATTCTAAAAGGTACAACTTCCTTAAGTTTTGTCCATAAGTGTACTTACTGTAAATCATTACTTGTGTGTTCTCATAACTTATTTTTATAAATCAACTTACGCTAGAATATCTAGGTTCCTATAACACTCTTGATTAAGCATCATTTTTATTAAAAATATAGATGTTAACGAGGTAACACCATAAATTAAAAAATTGCTTCTTTAAAATTATATTTTCATGTGTGTGGGTGAAAACAAATAATCTATATATTTGTTATTTATATTATATGGCGTTTGACCCTTTTACTCGAAGAACAAAGAACGTCGATGAGATAAATAAGGAAGTGTGCACTACTGGCGCCAGGTCAAGGATGGAATAAGCCGGCGGCAGGACAAAAAGGCTGGAGAATTGACAGCGCAAAGGGAAGTGACCGCAGTTCACGGCAGTATGGTGACAGAAGCTGGACAGCAAGGATTCCTGAGGAAAACAGCCCGGTAGCTGTTTGCCCGACTGGTACGTCTGGACAGTGCCGATTGTTCTGTGGGAAGAGGACACCGAAACGTGGCACCAAGGATGCTTCTGACGGCTGAGGTTAGAGACAATTCCCACTTATTGTATTCCTTCCAGTTCGTGCCACTCTAATAAAGTCCTAATTCTAGCTGCATCCCTTTTACGAACTCACGTGTCGTCTTTGTACCAACATGATCAGACAAAGAACATAAACGGCGTCTAGGCCAAACAACAATATATATGCAGCTGTTGACCGCCTCGAGACCTCGCTTGTATGTTTCTCGGATCTGGTCACTTGATGTTAACATGTGCATGTTATTGACATTTCAGATTCACTCACTGATGCTCGCAGGATTCGATGATCACTCCATGTACGCCGAAGAACTGTCGGAATATTCTGAAGGATCCACAGGACTACTGGGTACCTTCTCAGCACCTTCCAAATATCCCCCAGAACAGCTGGAGTCTTCTAAAGGTCGCACGAATATGTTGACGAGCACTCGAAAGAACGCGACTTGTTTTACCTGTGGCAAGACCTTCTACGATAACTCCACTTTGCGCCGCCATCTCAGAATTCACCAGGATGTTCAAGAACTGTACTCGTGTCCCATCTGCCATCGTGGCTTCACTGAGAAGAAATATATCCCTAAACATCTGCGCATGGTCCATCACATCAATGATAAATAAAATGTACCTATACGCGACTCCACTTCTTAGTTATAACTAATATTCTACATTATTCTTCATCCAACTCTCGCAGTCAGGGATGTTAGACTTTCAAGATAAGGTCTTCATTCTTGTATTTTTACACAATCGATAACTCCCACGAGACTTACAAATCATTTGAATGCACAGGTCTCAATACGCTATCCTGTCCCACCTGCCTCAAGACTTTCACCAAGATCTACAACCTGAAACGGCACCTCGAGACCCACAAGGAGATCCGACAGCTCTACACCTGCCACATTTGTGGTCGAGGTTACACCCAAAGCTGCCATGTCAGGCACCACATCCGCTTGGCCCATCCCCATGAAATGTGAGGTGAGTGATCACAGCAACACCTACCGTAAAATGAAAGCTGGCAAGATGACAGTCACTTTTCATAAATCATCGGAATGCCTTTTTACACTGCATAGGATATATAAGATTTCCCCTTTTGCAATATTATTGAAGCAATTTAAAATGGCTACAGAAGGTCTAATGTGTATTTTATTTTCCCTACATATACATTTATTGATTGATAGCGTTTGTATTTGCTCCTGATTTACCCACTTTATGTTTGATAACAAGTTCTCTACCGTGTCCTTGATGATCACTAAATTCGATGGTGACTACAGGACTCGCTGATCTCTTCATCTCCTCTGAAAGATTTATGCATTCTTCCAGATGTCCCACAGAACTTCTGGATAATTCTGAATGTCCCACAGAACTTCTGGGTAATTCTGAATGTCCCAAAGGACTGCTGGAATATTCCCAATGTCCCACAGAACTTCTGGATAATTCTGAATGTCCCAAAGGACTGCTGGAATATTCCCAATGTCCCACAGAACTTCTGGATAATTCTGAATGTCCCAAAGGACTGCTGGAATATTCCCAATGTCCCACAGAACTTCTGGATAATTCTGAATGTCCCACAGAACTTCTAGGTAATTCTGAATGTCCCACAGAACTTCTGGGTAATTCTGAATGTCCCAAAGGACTGCTGGAATATTCCCAATGTCCCACAGAATGACCTAATCCTTCAACGCACCCTATAAAGCAATCCGACAAGAAGTGTCCTACTTGTGGAAAGATTTTCTTCACCACCTCCACCATGCGCCGTCATTTCAAGGTTCACCAAGACATCCAAGAGCTCTATCTCTGTCATATCTGCAAAAAGGGAATCTCTCGGAAGTGCAACCTACTCCGGCATTTACGCAACATGCATAGACTGTAACACCTCTTGATCTGAGAAATAAATTCTCTCTAGTGCCCTCCTCTTTGGACTCGTCTTTACAAATTCTAAATATATCGCTGTTAGAGGAGCGGTGGCCAAAAGGTGATCAGGACTATCTAACTTGGTTTATGCTGTTGGCTTTGAGAGGCTCAATGTAAATCTCGACATTTACCTTGAATCCATATTGTAACAAAGTATTTATCATTTTATTAGCAGAGTATTATTTTTTATTAATATTATATTTTTTATTTTGCTATACTCTGTACACTTCCCTCTTTTGCTTATCTTTTGTTTATCACTCATAGTTTGTTCTTGCCTGAAATAAATTGTTGTCTCATCCCTAAGTTGGTCTTCCCTAATTTTCCACGTGGCAATATATACGCACCCTGAACTCATTGATATGTACTTGAATCCATCAATATGTACCTTGAATTCGTCTAAACGTACCTTGAATCCGTCTAAATGTACCTTAAATTCGTCAAAATGTAGCTTGTATTCGTCTAAACGTACCTTGAATTCGTCTAAATGTACCTTGAATCCGTCTAAATGTACCTTGAATCCGTCTAAATGTACCTTAAATTCGTCAAAATGTAGCTTGTATTCGTCTAAACGTACCTTGAATTCGTCTAAATGTATCTTGAATCCGTCCAAATGTACCTTGAATCCGTCTAAATCATAACCATCTTGTGTTAGACACATACAAACCAGACCCAAGTTTGGATAGTTCATGAAAGCTATCTATGCAGGTATGGGAGCATTCACCTGCCCCATATGCTTCAAGAATTTCTCCAACGCCTTCAACAAGAAGCGCCATCTCAAGAGCCACAATGACATCCAAGAACTTTACGCGTGCCCTATCTGCCACCGTGGATTCACCGAGAAGAGCTATATCCGCAAGCATCTGCGTCTCATCCATCATGGACATAATCAATAAACTATTGACCTACATCCGACTCATCTATAACCACTCTGTCGATCACAAAGCCGGGAATTCTCGCTTTTCTAACAAATACACAATGTAGGAGTTTTCATTCTTGTTTTGGCATATTCATAATGAGATTTATATATGAGTGTATGTATAGGTATCGAGTCATCTACCTGTCCAAAGTGCTTCAAGACGTTCTCCCATATCTACAATATGAAACGTCACTTGAAGCTTCACCAGGAAATTCAAGAATTGTACACGTGTCCCGTGTGCCATCGTGGATTCACTGATAAGAGCTATGTTCCTAAACATATGCGCTACGTTCATCATATACATGATCAATAAAATGTACGTTTAGTACCCGTTGAAGGGCTTGGAGCCCGAAAGCTAGTAGCCTATGCATTTTAATAAAAAAAAAAAAAATTATCTTCGTTTTATAGCTTTTTACAATTCCTCTTCATCTTCAATTATTTATCTACACAATTATTCTCCCGTCGCTCACACAAAGTCTTCCTTCCAGTTTTGTACCATCGATATATTCCGGGAGGCTTACAGATAGGGTGAGTGTACAGGAAGCGCAGTACCAACTTGCCCCACATGCTTCAAGACTTTCTCACATATCTACAATATGAAACGCCATCTCAAACTTCACGAGGACATTCAAGAACTGTACCCATGTCCAGTGTGCCACCGTGGATTCACCCAGAGCGGTGATGTACGCAGGCATCTACGCTCCATCCATCGCATACATATCAATAAAGTTTAACTTTAAAATAAAACATAAAAGGAATTATTTTATCGAAAAGTTTAACTTCATACGATTCCGCATTTATCACCTTTAAATACTTTTGTCTGTACCAATTCTCTCACATCTCTTTCTCAGGGATTCTCGGAGTTCCAACAAAGACATGGTACGGGTCTTCCTTCTTGTTTTGTGCCATCGATGACTCCCGTGGTTCTCACAGATAAGATGCATGTACAGGAAGCGATGCACCAAGCTGCCCTACCTGCTTCAAGACTTTCTTCAATAAATCCAACCTGAAACGCCACCTCAAGACTCACGAGGATATCCAGGAACTCTATTCTTGTCCAGTTTGCCCCCGTGCATTCACTCGGAGTAGCGATGTACGAAAACATATGCGATTCGTTCATAATTTATATGAACAATAAAATGTGCCTATACACGATTCCACTTATTATTAATAACCAACATTCAACACTAATCTCGTAAAAATCAGGAATTCTGGGAATTTCAAGAAATACAGGGTACGAATCTTTATTCTTAGTTCTGCCAAATTAATAACATTTGTGAAATTTACAAAATGAGTGTACAGGTACGGACGCCCCTACCTGTCCTGTGTGTTTCAAGACTTTCTACAAAATCTACAACCTGAAACGCCACCTCAAGACCCACGAAGACATTCAAGAACTGTACTCCTGCTACGTATGCAACCGTGGCTTCACCCAGAGGGGAGATGTCCGACGGCATCTGCGCTCCGTCCATCATATGGGAGATCAATAAAATGTACACATTGACTCCACTTCTCTCATTTATACAACTCTTTTTCCAACGATCAGGTATATTCTCGGAGTTCCAGCAGAGACAAGGTACGGGGTGTTTCATTTCTGTTTAACCAATCACACTTAGGAGTTACCACACGCATTTAGGGTTTTACAAATAAGTTGAGTGTACAGGTATCGATGTACCAACTTGCCCCACGTGCTTCAAGACTTTCTACAATATCTTCAGCTTGAAGCGGCATCTCAAGACCCACGAGGAAATTCAGGAACTGTACTCCTGCCATCTATGTCATCGCGGCTTCACCCAGAGCGGGGATGTCAGAAGACATATGCGCGCCGTCCATGGAGTGGAAGGACACAGGCGATCAATAAATTCTAAATTTCTTTCCTAGATTCTCTATATTTGACACGTTGATTTTATGGTTTCTTAGCACAGTAATCCACAGGACTTCTAGCATAACTTCTGGTTAACACTAAGTCATCAAATGGTTCTGTGTGTACCCTATATTTAAGGACCCCACCTTCAAAACAATTTAGAAAATTTCAAACTTTTCTAAATATTTTAACAACGATTTATAAATTAGGACAGGTAGTAAAACTTATCTTACCTTTCAGAAACATTTCAATATTTATGATTTAATTTTTGGATGAAGACTGGTCAGTGAAGGAGACAGGATTTGTGCTTATTTTTTCCAGTATTTTTAGTATAAATATCAGGGGGGAACGGTCTAATCGTTTTTAAGGTAATAGAATAAAGAAAAATGATTCAAATTATTGAAAATCTTGTAATGACTAATATACATGGTAGATCCGCGTCAGTTAAAAATGGAAACTTCACTTCCGTACATGGGGATGTACATGGTCGTCGTGGGTTACTTCTCACCTACTCTCTGGGAAACTGTTCTCCCGGTAGAGGATCCCCCTGCTCTGATTGGCTCTATTTACATTAAAATAGGATAATGCGCTCTGATACAAAAATTATTTGAATGATGTATAAAAGCAAAGATCGCCTATCCCCTTAAAATAGACATCAAAACTATACGCCATCTATTAACCAGCCGCTGCAAACTAGCGGTCTCAGGTCGGTGACAAAGCCACAACACCAACTTTCGCAAACTGAGACGCGCCAAAAGCTAGTGTTGTGGCTTTGTCACCGACCTGAGGCTGCTAGTTTGCGGCGACGGTCAATAGATGGCGTCTAGTTTTGACGGGAGAGGCTACCTTTGATTTTATAAATCAATATCCTCTCGGAAAATTTACCATCTACATTTATGTATAAATTTGCGAAGGGGGTCGGTGGAAGGCTGGTTAAACCGTTTGGTTTTCGACCACTACGACCCGGGTTCGATTCCCTCATTGGACACTTTTTTTCTGATAAAAAAAAAAAAATGCTCCAATGGCCCCCGATTCTTGCAAAAGTCCAACCCCACCAGCGAGTGCAAGTAATCAAACGGGGCTCTGGCACATTTGTAAGTGCAAATGTCTAACTGCTTTTCACATGTGTAGACATGTGGTGCACTTACAGTAAAAGCAGTCGCTAACTACCCACCATGATTATCATGGCCTGTACTACGTGTACTAGGGATAATTAAAAAATAATAATAAAATAAATTTTCGGTAGGATGATATCCATGTACCATAAGAGGCACCTCTCTCCATAAAAATGCATTAAATCAATACCTTCTGTTGATCACTCCAGTACACACACCTACCGCAGATTCCGGCCTCTTAAAACCGACGAACCATCTTATTCAGCAATATTACATGACTGTTTTTCTTTACTTCCGCTTCTTTTTCCTTATTTCTATTTTAAAATATAACAATGGGGGAATATAATAGAGTAAATATAAATCACATCTGTCTCTGGGATCTAACGATCTGGGATACACACGAGATAACCAAGTGTGAACAAAATAGCCTTTGTCTTCTTCCTCAAATACTTTTAACTTCCTTAAGTTTTGTCCATGAGTGTATATCACTACAATAATTGCCATTTGTGAGTATATTCTACACCAATTGTCGATGTCTTCTATCCTCTAAATACACTTTTCTTTTAATTCTTAAAATGACATAAAACTGCCATTCTTCTTTCTCTATGAACTTATCACAGCTCTACGAGAATTGCCAGAGCTGGTAGTTATCAATCGATAAGTCTTTTAAATCAGTCGTGTTTTTACAGCTTCTCAACAGAGTTAAACTATGTTTCTTTGATGGAACACTTGATTTTTTTTTTTTAATTTGAGAGAAAAAGTAAACAACGTTTGTGTCTCACTCTGCATCATGTCAACAGGCGGATGGAAATTACTCCCCCGGTCATTTCTATTTACAAACTATGTTACAAAATATAACGCATGGTTGTACCTTCTCTTTGCTATGTATCACATTTGTATTTATTGTCTACTCATTCTATATTTCTTGTCTATTTCTTTTATGTTTTTGTCTACTTCTCTTTGCTATCTCTAGTTTACGTAGCCCATTATTCTATTTGATATACATGCTAAAGTTCTTATTCTATAAAGTGGTGTATCCCGTCTGATTACACATAAGAAGATTTAAGGTTCGAATCCTGTGACGTACTAGTTTTTATTTTTTAAAACACTATATGCCGTTGCACATGTTCCAGACATAATGATATAGCGTTTTTGCTGGTTAGTACTCACAAGAACATGCTTAAATGGGGCATTGGAGGATGTTTGTGTTTATCAAAGTTGTTTTAACATCCACCTATATGTCATATGCAACAAGGGTACAAGGATGAGACCTTGTGATGTTGCAGTTGGCCTGTCGTGTCCTAAATGCAACAAGCATTACTACAATCTCTACAGCTTGAAACGCCATCTCAAGACCCACCAGGAGATCCGCGAGCTCTACACGTGTCACATCTGTCATCGAGGCTATACTCAAGGATGTCATCTCAAGAACCACATCCGTTCAGTCCATCGTCTAGAAAGCTGAGGTAACTTCTAGTAACACATCTATTGAACGTTGACTCATGAAAGACATTTGCTACACGGTGACCTTTATTGAAGACACAAGAGGTAGTGTGAACAAAATAGCCTTTGTCTTCTTCTTCCTCAAATACTTTTAACTTCCATAAGTTTTGTCCATGAGTGTATATCACTACAATACCTGCCATTTCTGAGTATGTTCTACACCAATAGGATTGTCGATGTCTTCTATCCTCTAAAATCTACCTTAAACCTATTTCAAGTACATTTCCTCATGATAAGGTGCGAGTAGACGCCTGCTGGGTGCTTAATGAGGACTTAAGCTCTTCAACTTACCAGAGTTACTTGGTATTGACACAAGAACCAAAGACTTTAGTTATATCCATTCGGTCAGAAAATTCACCAGTTTGGATATCAGCGACTCTCAAACAAAGATTGAGTTCCTACAGTAGCAGATATAACGACGTTTGCCACCAAGTTCTTTATATAAGGGAGTCCAAATATTCTGGTTTGATACAATATCCCACCGATATTTTTAAAAGTAATTTTTGTTACACGAATACTTCTTTTAAAACGATGAATTTCTAAACAGATTATGTTCAAGATAGAAGTTTATTACTGCAGGCATTCATAGTTCTTTAAGGGGGTCGGTGGAAGAATGGTCTAAACCGTTGGTTTTCGACCGGCACGACCCGAGTTTGATCCCCGCATTGGACACTTTTTTTCTGATAAAAAAAAAAATGCTCCCCCGATTCTTGCAAAAGTCCAACCCCACCAGCGAGTGCAAGTAACCAAACGGGGCTCTGGCACATTGGTAAGTGCAAAGTCGAACTGCTTTTCACCTGTGTAGACATGTGGTACACTTACAGTAAAAGCAGTCGCCTACTTCTACCCACCATGATTATCATGGCTTGTACCACGTGTACTAGGGTTGCGGCAACCGTATAGAGGTTTCCTGTCTTGGCATTCAGATCTTTAAAATAAAGACCACTTCGGCTAGAAAATCGTTTTTATCTACCTAGGTTTATAAAAATAATTTTCTGAGCGAAGTTTCTTTTATTTTAAACAACTATGAATGCCGGTGGCCACACAGGCAACCTCTGTCTTCAACATAATCCAGACAAATTTTGGTCCCGAGGTAAAGAAAAGCAATTTTCTGGGCCGAAGTGTATTTTATTCTAAACGGATATAATTTAAATGTCAAATATAAATTACAAGGTTATCCCAAAAGTTTCGAAACACTTGCAAAAAATTGAAATACCAATATTATTAGCCGTTATGTATAATGTCTTTGTATTATGTATAAAGTGATTGTATTTATATATTTATAATTGTATGTAATTCTACTGTCCTCAAAGCTTATGTCCATAGTTCTTCTAAAATACCCATTCCAAGAGTCTAGTAACAGTATCACTATAAAAGGAAGTTCCAAAAATGCAATATAACAGCGGTATGGTAGATTAAACTGGCGAAACCGCTGAGAGGGTTCATCACTGATAGCCAGGCCCTCCCTTTAATTTTTCCATTGCAGTAAGGGCAGTAGAATTTGTTTTATTTCAAAAAGAATTTTACGCCTTTAAAATAGTCTCGAATTTTAATAAAGTAATTGTATTATGTATATTCGCCGTAATAATATTATTCGTCAAGTAATAAGAAAAACAACGTTTTAAAAACACGAACTTTTGGGACAATCTTATATATATTCCAATATAAGGTGGGATTTCTTCTTGTTTAAAGATGATCAAATTTGCATGTAGCTGCGCTTCTCTCTTTTATCAATTCTACTTGATCAAACCTGAATATATCCAAACACTCAATATGTGATAGGTATTGAATGGTGTTCAAGGTATTTATCTCAATTACTTATTCCATTTTTCGATATTTCGTTTTATATACATCTTTAAATAATAATAAAAATTCTTATTACTGGTATTATTACTGTTATTCCTGCATGTACCCTACATTTCTACTCGGAGAATCTGTATAAGACTGAAAGGTCTTAATAAAGATTTTTGTTCTTGTCGTTTTATATACATCAATCAAGATGAAAATTTTACCGAGAGGAGATTACTTTATGAAAATAAATATCGCCTCTCTCCTCAAAATAGATCCTTAGGCACTATCCATTGACCGTGTCTGCAAACTAGCGGACTCGGTTCGGTACCAAAGCCACAACATTTGGCAAATTTATTTGGGTCATAAACTTTTCCTAGCCACTTTACCAGCTAAACACCTCTTTGGTAAATTGCAATGATTTCAGTTGGCTTTGACACCTACCTGAGGTTCTAGTGTACAGAGACAGTTAATGGATGGCGCTCAGTCTCAGCGTCTATTTTGACGGGAGAGATGACCTTTATTTTTGTCTATCAATTACTCAATATATTTATTAAGACCTTTAGTCTTATATATAGATATTACTGAAAGATTTAGAAAAGGAGCGGAAAAAAAGAGGAAGAAAGAAATTCGCACAAAGCTTTTATCAAGACACCAGCCTTATACAGACTTCTCTTAAACAAGATATAGATTTATATAAATAGTTCTCATTGAGATATTTTCATATGAAAAGAATTTGCTGTCGACGTAATGTCACAAAATGTCAACTTTGTTTGCTGCAGATTCTGTGCTCTTCGACGAACATCTTCAAGAGCTCTCTCACGATTAGTAACAATCTGTGTGATGTGTGATGAATACATGTATAAATAAAAGTTTTATTTTTCAAAACGTCTCGATTTCACTTCTAAACTCTCCTATTGGGATCCATTGACGGCCACACATGCTCCTGTCTGTATGCTATCATGTTTAAATAAAGGATGTTTGAAGCCAAGAATATCTTGAACTTTTCTTTCTTTTATTATGCAGTCTTTAACATAAAATTGATACAATTTGGACACATTCCACTTGAACTCTTCTATCTTCCCGTTTACGATTCTACTAGGATCGATAAAAGTTTTGCTATACGATTTTAAGACCTATACGAGTTCGTCCTCAGCGCCTACTACCGATATCACGTAACTCCAATGTATGTGACTGTCTGTATGCCGAGTTATGTCCTCTCTTTGCAAAACAGCCATCTAAGAAGTTGTCTGTGCTGCTGTGACTGACGCCCAGTTTCAGGTGGCGATGACCGCCGAACCTGCGAGATTTGCCAAAAGTCCTTCTACAATCCTTCCACCTTCCGTCGCCACTTCAGGACCCACCACTCCGAAGTCCAGGAGCTCTACACCTGCGCCATCTGTTTCAGGGACTTTAACCAGAAATGTAACTTGAGGACACATATTTCCCGCGTGCATCCAGAGCATTCATCATACAGGGTATAAAAATACTGTATTCAGCATACAGGGTATAAAAAATCTGGAATATCTCATCTATTCGTTAGAAAAAAGGAAATTTCTACTGTCAAAATAGACACAAAAACTATAAGCCATTTTGCGCGCCTATTATGATTTGGGAGTGGTCATTTTTATAAAATACTAGCGGACGTACCCGGCTTCGCCCGGGTTTTACCCGAGTGAGGGTTTGTCTAACGAATCTCTCGATAAAGTGAACATTTTTTTCCCGGTCCCTTGAAAAATACTCGATAAGTTGAATAAAATCAATATTAATTGGTTCCCTCGGTAATTGGAAGTTAAAGGAATAGTATCTTGCCTTGGAATTGTATCATTATTCTTGTCTCAAATAAATTGCCGTGTCATCCTGAATTTTGTCTTTCCTAATTTTCTACGTTACAAAATCATCGTATCATCATGATAATATTTAGAGCAGATTGTTGAATTATAACAGATAAATTAGAATATTTATCTTGATTATTTTTAGGCGAAAAGTTATTTCAAAAAATGTATTTGCTAGAAACCTTCCCAGTACTATACTAAATAACTTCCCAAAGTTTCATGGCGTTCCAATGAGTGGTTTGGTCAGGCATAAAGGACAGACAGACACACATACATTCATTTATATATATATATAGATCAATTGCTCGCCGGGAAAATGTATAGCTATATTTCAGCTATCTTCCGGCCAATTTAACATGATTTTGGCCAATTTATAAGTTCTCATGAATTCCTTTTAGATCTGAGAGCCATCTTAAATTAACGAGGGTCATAGCTCGGGACAATGCTCCTATTCTGCTAAATCTGGTGTCGGACTGCTCCGAGTCTGCTGGATTGCTGAGACGATCCACAAAGGGCGAAATATGTGCTTCTATTTTAATGGAAGAGGTTTTTCTCATGATTGATTTTTCCCCGGAAAAAAATCCCATCTCTTGCAATGTCTTTCTTCTAAAATAGACCAATTTTCCCATGTTGTCCCTACCTCTAAGCACAGATAAACTCCCCCTAGATGTGAGAGAAATTTTCATCATCTCAACATAATTATTCTTCGGATGAAACCTCTGAATAAATGGGCTAGCAGAGGAAATGGACATCTAAATGGCCACACGTCTCTGACACAGGCTCGGACAAAGAGAAAGAGAATCAGAAAAAGGTATTTATCAATAGAAAATATGTTTTGTTAAGTTAAAGCTGGCTTCTTTGTGTAATAAAGATGATCATTGTCCTGAAATTTTGTTTCTAATTCGATGTGGTGTATATGGTAAAGACTAATGCTCTCTCGATTGACAAGTTGGTTGACTTATACATTTTATATTGTGTAAGCACTGAAACTTCATTTTAAAATAAATCGGGTGTAAATTATATGTGAGATAAACTTATATTGGTGATGTTTATTATATCTAATATATGATTGGATGTATAGCCCATATATTATTGTGTGTAATACTCTATTAATAAATATTTCTAAAATCTTTCTCTGTGTATGTTGTGGTTAATAACCATTCTCAGAACACGGTATATTGACGAGTAACAATTTTAGAAAACAACATTATGAATTTCAGCGATATTCCAATAAAAATATGGCATCTTATATCTTTGTATATCCTTGTGCATGTGTGTGTTTTTTGTAACAGGAATATTCATAGTACGTGTATACTCAATATATTCCTGTATATATATTTTTATATACAAAGTCTCACAAATTCATTTCGTATTTTTCTGTGAGAGTTTTTTCATTGTTATGTAGATATGATTATTGTTGTTGTCGTGTCCAATGAAAAGCCTCAGATGTCCCCATACATCTCTATCACAGCAGCAGCAATGTCCTCTATCTGTAAATATGGTGTCATTGATTTTAATATTTTGCCTCTTGTTAAAATCTTCCATTTTTACCATTCAAATTTTTTTTTTGAAGTTTATAGTTTGTTTTAATAGGGGTATTTTTTAAAGTGAAATATCTTTATTTAGCAACGTTTTGGCGAAAAACATCTTTAGGAAGATCTGGAGAGTTATGGCCAAATCTGATGAGATTTTTAAAATTTTAAACACTTGGAAATTTTATTAGAATTATATCATAGATGGATATCTATATTCGACCACACATCCTCCCTAAATAAAACCATTGGCTAAATGCCGGTTTATGTATATAATTTTTTTTTTCTCTCGACATGAAGACCTTAACCTTTTCCAAATTTTGTTTTTTATCAATCTATATTTTATTAATATAGGGGGGTATATATGTATGTATATATATATATACAATTCAGCAATCTTCAAACCTGCCCTCAAATTTTGTCTTGCTATTCCCTAATCTCGTGATTGCGTGACGTCACTATCACGTGACATAAACGTTCCATAAATCGATTGGTGGTTTCTCTGAACGCAGGAATTCGCGAAGGAACTTCTCAATGTCTTCTAATGGTTAGATCATCTGGCCAGCTCAAGACTTCTGCTGGGGCATCTACTGGCGGAGCTCTGGAGAACTCCTGCGCAGAAAATTAGGATGATTCTCAATGTCCAATTCTTCTGATGGTTTGATTATCTGGCCAACTCAAGACTTCTGCTGGCGGAGCTCTGGAGAACTCCTGCGCAGAAAATTAGGATGATTCTCAATGTCCAATTCTTCTGATGGTTTGATTATCTGGCCAACTCAAGACTTCTGCTGGCGGAGCTCTGGAGAACTCCTGCGCAGAAAATTAGGATGATTCTCAATGTCCAATTCTTCTGATGGTTTGATTATCTGGCCAACTCAAGACTTCTGCTGGCGGAGCTCTGGAGAACTCCTGCGCAGAAAATTAGGATGATTCTCAATGTCCAATTCTTCTGATGGTTTGATTATCTGGCCAACTCAAGACTTCTGCTGGCCAAGCTCTGGAGAACTCCTGCGCAGAAAATTAGGATGATTCTCAATGTCCAATTCTTCTGATGGTTTGATTATCTGGCCAACTCAAGACTTCTGCTGGCGGAGCTCTGGAGAACTCCTGCGCAGAAAATTAGGATGATTCTCAATGTCCAATTATTCTGATGGTTTGATTATCTGGCCAACTCAAGACTTCTGCTGGCGGAGCTCTGGAGAACTCCTGTGCAGAAAATTACGTTGATTCTCAATGTCAAGTCTTCTGATGATTAGATCATCTGACCAGCTCAAGACTTCTGCTGTCGAGCTTTGGAGAACTGTACAGAAAATTACATTGATTTCATACTCATCCTGATTCTTCTGTGTAGAAACATGGAAACTACCAGACTCCTGGTTTACTACAGCAAGTCCTGTCTTAACGAGCCATTCAAGGAGCAAAGACAAAATGGCTGATAAAACATATTCAAGTGTATGTACTATGTAACCGCGTGTGGGTCTTAGCCACCTCCCCAAAAAACATGGTTATCTGTACTTATCATGATGTAAATAAAGTTCAATGTTGTTGCTAATGAAAGGTTGTGGCTTCATTTTTTAAATCAATTTTATAAAGATTGCTATACAAATATAAGAGATAGAAGAGCGGAACGAATTTAAAAAAAAAAGAGTGAAAGAGGAAAATTTTAAAGTGATATATAAATCTGTGTGTAAATAGTTTTGTTTTTCTTTAACTTTATACTATGGATTTACTAGGTAAAAATCCATATGTAGAGGGTTAATTGTCTTAATAAAGGTTTCGTGTATGTGTGCTGCTTCTTTATTTTGTGGGACAGCATACATCCCATCGTACATCGAAACGCTACAAGTAGTTGCTGCAAAGTTGTAGATTGATACAGCTATATTAGATATGCAAATCTCACAGCATATGTTCCCGCTCTAACTCAGCATGTGGCAGATCACGTCGGCCTCACCTGCCACATATGCTTCAAGACTTACTACAATTCCTTCACTCTCAAGCGGCATCTCAACACGCAGCATGTAGAGGTCCGCGAGCTCTTCACCTGTACCATCTGCAATCGGGCTTATCGGAACAAATGCCATCTCCGGTCCCACATGATCACTAAACATTCCAGTTATGATTATATCTAAAGTATATACTATGGCACCTATATTTGCACATATCTCATGTTATTTAAGGCCTTATATACAATAGCACTGTTGCACAATTATATGAAATTCTATAATAAATTTTATTATTCGCACTAAAACATAAAATTGTTGTAGTTTACTGTGTGATAGATAATGACGCTCTAATACACCATTGTTTCGTAACCCTGTCGATTGTCTGGCATATGTCATAGCCTGGGGTCATCCTGCTGGCTGAAAATGGGTGTCGGAAGCATTCTGAAGAAAATAAACTAACACCATATTGTCATGTTGACTGGAGCATGAACATCACACAAACGCTGCAGCAGAAATTTTTATGCAACAGGATTTGAATATAAAGATAAAATTTGGGTGATTCAGTTATGTTGGGTCTTGACATGTCTTTGTTTCAGCCTTACGTTAACTGTTGTATGTTTCAGTACAACTATGAATAGTCGGTTCACACCCATCGGTCAATCTCTTAATGTGGTAAAATGCTTCCAAGAACCATCCATATACGGAAGATGATCAAAACTCCAATTTACATAAATCGCCGTTATATACGAAAGATATAAAAGAAATTGTATTTTTCTTAATTGGTGGAAGAAACCAGAGAGTAAACTCGTAGGATCCTACACGGCTGAATGAGGAAGGTTTGGTACCAATGAGTTCTATACCACTGGAACAATGACGGGACGGTGAAACATCTCGCTGTACATTGATAGAAAACCAGTGTACGTTGGAGCTCCTGCTAAGCTGAGTATTAGGTATTCGCTATGATTTCATCGTATAATTTTTGCAAAAAAAGTTGAAACAAAGTGGAAAACAACTACTAACGAGTCTATCTTCTCTTTATCGCAAGTACATATTGGCAGATAGGCCGTGATAAACATAGCGTACAGGGCTTGGAAACTGCTTAAATGCTAAGTGAATTACATGTAAGCACACGTATAAGGTAGTTCGACTTTACAATTACACACACGTGAGCTTTTATTATGATATTTAGTCTTATATACGATTCTCCGGGATTTTCCAATCCCAAGCCTTCATCTTCTTATAACTATTTATTCTCAAGACAAATATTTATGTTCGCTCTACATCGAATATGGAATGTGTTTGAGATGTATTATATATTGAGATGATTGTCTACTCTGCTCCTGTGTTTAGTGTTGTGTTGAAAGAGCAGGTCCTCTTGACAGTGGAACGTTGGGAAGTCTTCTGTTCTCCTCCGAGAAAGGTGCCATGGTTCACTGCTGACCAACGGGCCACCACTGGCCATTGTACCAACGTATCACCTCTCTGGCCATTGCACCAATTTACCACCTATGGCTATTGTACACCAATTTACCACCTATGACTATTGTACACCAATGTAACACCACTGGCCATTGTAACAATGTACCACCACTGACCGTTTTACCAATGTAAAACCTCTGATCATTGTACCAATATACCTCATTGATCAATGTACCACCACTTACCATTGTGTCAATGTACCACCACTGACCCTTGTACCAATGTAGCACCACTGGCCATTGTAACAATGTACCACCACTGACCGTTTTACCAATGTACCACCACTGACCGTTTTACCAATATACCACCACTGACCATTGTAACAATGTACCACCTCTGACCATTGTACCAATATACCTCATTGATCAATGTACCACCACTTACCATTGTGTCAATGTACCACCACTGACCATTGTACCAATATACCACCACTGACCCTTGTACCAATGTACCACCACTGACCCTTGTACCAATTTACCACCACTGACCCTTGTACCAATGTACCACCACTGACCCTTGTGCCAACATGGATCACCGCTGACCCTTGTGCCAACATGGATCACCACTGACCCTTGTGCCAACATGGATCACCGCTGACCATTTTACTACTGTACCGCGGTCACATGGAATGAAGACTAGAACGGTAGTTACCTGTTTCTTTCCAATATTGTTGGTGACTGCCCACGCAGTTGTTTTCTTGTCTTTCTACAGGACACACATCTGTGCTAGTCTCCATAAAAACAATGTATGTTCCGAATTTCAATGTCATTGACGCCATAGCTCTTCCCTTACAGCCATCGTTTGTTTCTTGTAGTCCTTTTTTGGAAACACCCTAAAATAGGGCATCTTGTCTTTAGCGGTATTTTTCCGTGATTCTGCAATATATTATGCACTATTTTTAGTAGTACCCAAATCACACACACATATTATATATAGACTACTATACTGATTCTGTAATTGTTTGTCCACAATATTTGGAACTCTATCGAATGGTGTGTTGCTGCTATGTATGATCCTGTCCTTGTAGCTCTCTGTTATACGTTTGTCTTGAGTATTGTGTGTTGTATTACTCTATCATAATAAAACATTGTATATTACTTATATTACAACTGCAATGGCTCTACAATGCATAACTTTGTCTTGAGTGGTTATGTGACTCCTAACACCGCGGCCTCAGTAGATCTCTTCATCCATAACATTGTCTTGACTGAACTTCTCATTTCATTAACCCATTATATGTGTGTCGAATCTACTGTTGCATATATCCATAACACATTCAGTTACAGGGACGCAGCCAACGTGCAAGTTCTGTTTGAAGAGATTCTACAATCCCTCGTCTCTCCGCCGTCACTTCAGGACCATCCACCAGGAGATCCAGGAGCTCTACATCTGCTCCATCTGCCAGCGTGGCTTCTCTCAGCGCTGCAATCTCATGACTCACATCCGGCGTGTCCACCGGGTCACTCTGCCCCCTCCCATCTGATGAGAAACCATTCCCTCTTTCTAAACGACCACCTTTATAATTTTTTAAAATTATTATCCCATTGTATAATTATACAAGGTCATGGAGACCAAGTTCATAGGATAAATTTACAATCTTGGTAAGGTTGGAATATAGGTCCTGTCTTGAGACTCGCATGAATTCCAAGAGGTGGTCTGGTGAGGCCTCTCTGGTCCTGCAGATGGTGTATTGTCAAACACCCCCCCCCCCCCCCCCCCACCTCCTTAAACGACCACCTTTGTAAAATCATAAATGACTTGAACCCTGTACTAACCCTAACTCCAATGAGAGACCATCTCCTGAAGAGAACAGGCTTATCCATGTTTTTTGGACATCTTTCATAGATGGTTCTATTCTTTCTATATCTCTCTCTATATCTAAATATATTTATTACGTATGGTGGATGATTCAGTCATTTTATAACTCTTAATGAATTATCACTTTGTCAGTATTTACTTCTCTAAAATATTTGATCAATAATTATTTCGTGAATACCTCGCGAAGGCAACCTTGTGCCAAATTTTGACCTTCTTTACAAAAAAGGTATTTCTCTCTAGTATGGATGTGCAGAACTCTCCCCCCCCCCCCCGAAAAAGTTGGCTATATTCAAATAGATGAGTTCAATGGAAATTTATGTCTATTAGCAAGAAAACCTGTCACCAAAAAATAACAAAATTCAAATAAGTTCAACGTTTCGTTAGCAGCAATGGTACTGACAAATGTTACTATTTACGGGTTAACACACAAATACAATATACTAGGGCCTACAGTAAGAGTAACTTAAACACAGAAAAAAAACGTGGACTCAAAAGTATAACACCAACAAAAAAAGTAAATAATAAATCACAATTTGTTAAATAAAATAAAAAACAGTACTTAGCTTTATTGCTGCTTAGGTAGGGATCGGACCGGGGTTACACAGGTATGCGCCGAGATTGCCAGACAAGGATATAACACGCAGAGAACACTTTAAGTGTCTCCACACGAATCTACCACACTGGCGTCGACTCATACCATAGCCCCCTTTATATACAAACATGACCACATTCGTCCAATTAGAATGCTGGAGAGATCGGTTTACTTATCTGATAAAACAACGTTCTTCGCACTAAAGAAATAGGATAAGATAAGCGTGCGAATATTTGTCAATATAATTTGACAAAAGGTCTCTTTCCAAAAAAAAAAAAAACTAACCAATCTACCAAACATTCTTATTGTCCCGTAAGGAAAACCTCCCGCTATTCGGGAGGGAAAAGCTCACGGAAGCCATGTTATAAAGAAACAAACAAAAAAAAAACTAAAGAGAGGAGAAGTAGGCATCCGGGTCGTTCCATAAAGGCGCCTTCCATCTTGCTCCTCCCAAAAGAAACTTGAAAAAAAAAAAAAAATCTGCGCAAACTACGTGAGTTACCATGAGTGATTACCAAACACACATATATAATATGCTTTAGCAGACAGAGTTTAATGGGGGACCAAATAAGCTCTCATCTGGGACCGGCTGGGTATGTTAGGTAGAGACTAGGGTATTGACAGACGCTCACTTGATGAGAAACCGAACGATCCAATTCCATTCAGTTCTCTCAAGTCCAAGAGCTAGAAGCTCTTCTTAACGTCTGTTTCTAAACGCTTTCATCCTATCGACATGTACAACTTTCACATCGTGCATGGTGACCCCTCTTACTCTAAAGTTAACATCGGAGACCCTAGCTTCCACACGGAAAGGCCCATAGACGTTGGAGTAACCTTCAGTCTTAGGAACAGCTAGCATTACCAGATCTCCTCTGTCGAAACTTCTGGAATAAGGTGGCCTAGGATTCATAAGCTTTTTAGCAGAATTACCTGACATAAACTGTCTGACAGTCTCCTTTGCTTTCCGCATCACCCTTAACCTCTCAGCCCAAGTAGGCTTTCTAAAACTATTAACAGACCCAGCGCTACACTCACAGCTTCTGTTAAACTCAGTAGGTGGCAACTTTACAGCCTCGTTTTCAATGCGCTTCACTGATTTCTCCTCGAAGGAGCTTGAAACCATCGGTCTATGCACACTGGCAACGTAGCTAAGGTCTACATAATCTCGGTCTTCTGGTTTCAAGGAAATCATGTTGCAACGCTCCCGTATGGCAGGTAACGGGATATTGAATCTCCTTATATCATTGATTCCCAGAATCCCGTCGTAGGCCTTATCTCCGAGTGACATTAGCCAAAACCTTATCTCTCCCAGCTCAATGCCGTTTTCGTTACCAACTCTACAGGTTTTAACACGTGTAAGTGTCTGCTCTTGGCCTGTCACTGACACTATACGTAAAGTTTTAAGTGCATCGTCCCAATTCTCCTTCAAGACCTTGCACTTTTCAGAATCAATAATACTGACTTGGCTTCCTGTATCGTATAACAGGTGCCACATATTGCCGTTAATATTCACCTTAACTATTGGCAGATTTCTAAACTGATTTCCTCCATATGAACGTATGTTCACTATCTCAGCATTGTCAAGAGTATTGCGGTTGAAAAACATAGAAGACTGTCTTGAGCAATCACTAGCTATATGTCCTAAGCTACACTCAGGTGGACTCAGCCTGATTTCGCCTAACAATTTAGTCAGTTTTTCTACCTCACCCCTAAGATCTGCAATACACTGCTCATTTTCGTGCTTCATCCTGTTTACACTGGCACTAAGCATCTTCATCTCACTCTTAATGCTATTTATTTCTTCAACCCCTTCTACTGAACATACCCCTTTCATAGAGCTGCAACGGTGTTCTACACTATCCTCCGTGGCCATGACACTGACTGCTTTGTCTATTGATTTAGCCTCACTGCGAACAATAGCCTCTCTATACTTATCGAGCACATTTTCGAGGAAAATTTCAAACACTAGGCTATCGTCAAAACTGTACTCTACTTTATCTCTAATGGCCAGGAATCTTTCTTTAAAAACCATAGGACTTTCCCCAACTCTCTGCTTAAGACCTTCTATTAATTTAAGGCATTCCCTAATACCACGCGCTTTCTTAGGGTACAATATGTTCAGTTTACTAGCAATACTTTTGAAACTGCTATCGTTACGGATACCCATCTCCTCTAAGCTCAACCTAACTTCAGGGGATAAAGCCTCGAACATGAGCAATGCTTTGACCTCAGGATCCCATTTGCCTACTCGAGCTTTAAGCTCGACTTCCCGAATGAAAGAATCGAGATTAACCCCATTAAACACTGACAGGTTAAGCATAGAGTTCACAAACATGATGGAGTACAAAAAATAGTAATAAACCACTCAATCAAAGAAAAAAAAAACGCACGTAAAATTACAGGAATTTACACGTGCAAACACCAGTAATCCTGGCAGGGCTCGCCAATGACAAATGTTACTATTTACGGGTTAACACACAAATACAATATACTAGGGCCTACAGTAAGAGTAACTTAAACACAGAAAAAAAACGTGGACTCAAAAGTATAACACCAACAAAAAAAGTAAATAATAAATCACAATTTGTTAAATAAAATAAAAAACAGTACTTAGCTTTATTGCTGCTTAGGTAGGGATCGGACCGGGGTTACACAGGTATGCGCCGAGATTGCCAGACAAGGATATAACACGCAGAGAACACTTTAAGTGTCTCCACACGAATCTACCACACTGGCGTCGACTCATACCATAGCCCCCTTTATATACAAACATGACCACATTCGTCCAATTAGAATGCTGGAGAGATCGGTTTACTTATCTGATAAAACAACGTTCTTCGCACTAAAGAAATAGGATAAGATAAGCGTGCGAATATTTGTCAATATAATTTGACAGTACCATCATCATGATCGGATGAATTGTACCATTTTTATGACCGAATGATGATAGAAATGCTACATTCTTCATCGAAGGATGATGGCAGAAATTGTTTATTCTCAACTTAATATAATGAAATGAGAGATATTTTGCTTCATTATATAGCTTTAGGCTGAAAATGTCAAGACCCGAAACCTCATTTTAAAAAAGTTGAAATTCTTTAAACTATATATCTAAAATTTCCAGATTTTTTCCCTCAAGAGTTTTTAAAATTGTATATATGCTAACTCTCTTCAGCTTTCTATCCCAATTTAGAACTAATTCTTCAAACACCCCATATCCAACCTCTAAACTAGAGAAATTCATCTCTTCTTCTCTATTTGTGAGCTTATTATACACATCTATTTAACTGGTATAGAGCATGTTTATGAAATGTTGAAACTTTCCAATTGGATTTTTCTTAAAACAATTACCATATCCCCTCTCCTACAATCCAAGATGTTGTTTAGAAATATATTTGAAGTTTATTGTAACTTTATGTATACAGAATATTTGTTGCAAAATAAATTACTATGGACTTACATGGTTTCATTTTTTTCTGTCAAACATCACCATGAATGTTGTACTGTGTGATTTTATAACTATCATGCTCTGTGCTGCATGTCTTCAGGATCAAGAAGGGCCTTCTGTACAGTGTGCCGGAAGAAATTCTGCAACAACTCAACCCTACGCAGACATCTCAAGAGTCACATGGATGTCAGGGAGCTTTTCACTTGTCCCCTCTGTCAACGAAGTTATGCCTATAAGTGGGATTTGAAAGTACACGTGGCTAAAATCCACCAAACTCTTCTTTGAATGTGAATTGATATTTTTCAAATCTTGTTTTAATATTATCAATATCAATATATTCTTTGAATGAATAAAGAAATTCAATGTTTGTTTTGTTCATTCTTTTCCAACATTAAATGCCTCGTAAAGAATAGGAGTATTGTAAATTTTTTTGGTATATTTATTATTGAGGATTATTGATAATCCTATTTTCTATTTATCATGTTTGTTACTAAAGTTTCTATATTGATAATGTGTTTGAGAAGTTATTGTTGCCAAAATGTAAAAAGTCATGTTACATTTGTTACAGAAAACTAAAATTATTAACTTTCTGAAACTTGTAATTTCAGGAACAAGAAATGCCTGTAACTTGTGCTACAAGACTTTCTACGATGCTTCGACCCTTCGCAGGCATCTGAAGATGCACAAGGAGATCCAGGAACTCTACACATGTCCATTCTGTAAGAGAGGCTTCACCCACAAGTGGAACCTCAAGTCGCACGTTGCTAGGTTGCATCTTCCTCCAGGGTCATTCACTTAGAATTCTATCATCTAATCAAAATAGATTTATTTTTATTAATGCTTCTCAGATTCTATATATAATAGTGGTGTATTATTGCATAGGTAGTTAAAATAAAGTGTGTTCTATATGGAGTATGCGCCTTTCTATTTTCCCAATACAAACAGTTCAGTTCACAATTCTAACACAGGATAATGGGGTGTAACACACACATTACGATACAGAGATGTCATATGAGATGTGATACCATCCCAATACTGCACGTGTTACCAGTACTATATGTTTTAAAATAGAGAATTTATATGGAACCGGAGTAGTGAATCTTATAGCTTGACATCATATACAATGCCTAACAGCCAATCAACACAACATTAGGATATATATTGGGAAAATAGGTTTCATCCAGAAATTCTGCCCGTGTGCATGATCGTTGAACAATGAATAAAGACAGTGACTACTAAATGGCGTTTAAGACCCATCTAATACAAAGCGTGTACGATCTAGATGATGGAGGGAACTTGCTTGTAGAGGTTGGGAATGTGCCCTCACAGCCGTGGTATACCTTGTGTTGGTGAAAGTCAGGTCTGTTACATGCCCTAATACAGATCCACACTGTTATTAGTTATGTTTAAGCCCCACCCGTCACGTATAAGGTCTAACAGTTCGGCCATGTAACGTGTATTGAGAGAACTGGAAGATAGACACTCTACTCCGGGTGTGCAGCATGAACTTCAAGCGTTTCAAATGTGTCCCGATACTGAGAAACACGGTTACTAAATGCTATGTAAGACATACGCTCACATCTAAGGCCTGTATGTGTGCAGAACGCCGGACTTGCCACCTTTGTGGCAAAGTCTTTTACGACGTCTCCAACCTGCGGAGACATTTCCGCACGCGGCACTGCGAGATCCTGGAACTCTTCACCTGTAGATACTGCGGCCGTAGTTACACCTTCAGGTTCCACCTTACTGCCCACATGCTCAAAAAACACGGCTTAAGGGAGTAAGCCGAAAATAAAGTTCTCTGTCATGTTTCCTCTTGTTCCCATCATTTTCTACAACTTGATACACAACAATTTTACAGGCTTCCAAGAACTCCATAGACAAGTGCTTTTTATCTGGGTTAGCATCCTCTTGTTTAAAAGGATCTTGGTCTCGTGTGCCTATTGTCCTTTTTTTCCCTTCTACGCTGTTGAATTACCTACAGCAGGTCGATTTTAACATTTTCTTATTCTTACTGATGTATGTGTCATTTAGAATTACTGACGATTGGAGAACACATCAATATGGAGATTTATTCCATTTGCTCGCCGTTCTTAGCTCGCATGTAGAGGATCCCTTTATCAAACGTTTCCTACTCATTCGTAGGGCAAACTTATAGAAGAAAGAAACAACCACTCCGTTGTGGTTACTTATACCAAGCACATATACCCAAGATAATCATGTGGGTCTGTTACTGTAAGTACACAACATGCTTACATATGTAAAAGCGATCCGACATTTGTATTTAAAATGTTCCAGAGCACCGTATTGGTTACTTGCACTTACTGGTAAACTCCTGTATGTGTCTGTTGGGGGGATATATTGAATCAGTTTACTATTTTTATAAAATTGCTTCAATGTGGGCCTAAGTCCTGATGTTCAATCCGTTGTTGCATGGCGAGCGATCTGACGTAACATGCGCAGGGCGAGCCTATGACAGGACATGTCTGGCGTGTGACAAGACCTTCTACGACGTCTCCACATTGCGACGACATGTCAAAACCCGTCATAGCGACATCCAGGAGCTCCATTCCTGTCCCTACTGTCACAAAGCCTACGGTCTCCGCTTCCACCTCACGGCACACATGATCAAGAAACATCCCTATAAAGATTGTCATGAATAAAGTTGCTTATAACTCTTGTCTTCTTCTCATTATTATTATTATGGAAGGACACACGTCTTCTCAATCTATCGTTGGTTCTACTAATGACTACAAAATACAGCGCTGGTTTTCCTTACACCAAATCCTCATTAAATTTGTTCAATAAAGGTACTGATTATAAAATTTTTTCGACATCTAAACGTTCAAGGAACATAACATTGTAAGAATGGTTTTTTTTCCTTGAATAGGGCGATAGCGAGTCGTGCTTAAATGTCGGATATAAAAAGGCTGAAAATTCGAAGTACATTTTAACGCTACAATTCTTGATATTTTTTAAAAGTAGCCTAAATCTCAGCGATAGAGAGTGCTAAATTGATAATGATATCTGAAATAAAAATTAATATACGAAAGGTTAATGAAGTTTGTGTAAATATTATTATAAGAAAATCTTAGATAAAAGTGACGAAACTCCATTCAGTATATAGAGTCTTTGTAAATAATCCATTATGTAAATTGGAAGAGTTCGACAACCTCATTTGTCTCTGTAAACATTACGGCAATTCCTCTTTAGACAGAAACCATTAATTGCTTCTTCAGAATTTTGTAAATGTTATTGTGGTCTTTGTTTGTTCCCCACATGTGTTCCCATAATATTTTACATATCCCGATGAAACTTTGAGCCTATATAGAGCTACTAGACCTGGAAGTATTCAGTTTTATGTCTGATAGCGGTCCAATTAGCATGTTTGGGGTTCGGAAAATGATTAAAATAATAATTTTCAATGAATATTCCGATCTTTATTACTACTAATAATATCATTATATTAATAATAAACATTTTTTAAATCTTGATTGGAGGGAAACATTCACTCGGGGAGAAAATTTCGTCTAGTTTATTAATAGAGCCTTTGATCCTTCAAAGTTGTCCGAATCTTTTGATTTCTTTATCAAGATATTTACCTTCGGAGGTAAGCAAAATTTGCATACTTTACATATGTAAATACATTGTGTAATATTTCATAGGAGTAAAAAAAAGCAACTGCAATATTTATCATAGTGATAAGAAATATCAGAAAAGTTTGATTCGTATCACCCTGTAAAATTCACACAAAACGCACATGTGTGTGGCTACATTAAGAAAAAATAAAATAACTCCTGATGTGAAGCTGAAAGTTGCTAATGGCTTGCTCCATCCCAGTACAATTTCATTTTTGTACTATTTTTTAAATGTGACCAAGTCCCTTGACTTAGATGCTATTGAAAACAATCACTTTGGCCAATAAAAAAAAAAAGAATAACTTCTAACCTGGACGCAAATAAAAAAAAAAATGTTTCAGTTGCTTTTTTTTTTTTTGGCTTCCTAATTTAGGCTTTACCTTATAGTTGCATATAATCATTCACTTGGGAATTGGTGTAAAGGAAATTAACTTATCTGTTCGGTACACTTTTTGAATGGTACACTATGACAGGTTCGTTTGGTATTGAAAGAATGATTCAATTAATCATCCTTGATATTTTAAATTTTATTCAGGATAAATATAGATATAAATATTATGTTACAAATTAATTTTAGTAATTAAAGAAGTTAAAAAATGTTCGATTGAAAAGGATGGATTGGGAAGGAAGTCAGTCCGTGTTGGCCGTCAGAATTCGAAGGGTCCACGCCCGTGCTTCCCACGTGACCGCCGCCGCCGCGCATGCGCGCCGACCGTGACGTCACCACCGCCGACGGACGGTGGTGTTGGTTGAAAACTGTTCTTCTCTTCGTCGCGCGGGCGTGCCTTTCACTAACATTATCATTAGTTAGTTATCCCTATATGTGTGTTGTCTTACCTAACGTGACGTTAACGTGTGCAGGACGTGACAGAACGTGCCTGGTCTGCTGCAAGACCTTCTACGACGTCTCGACACTGCGACGGCACATCCGTATGCGACACAGCGAAGTACAGGAGCTCCACTCCTGTCCATTCTGCCTCAAGGCGTACGGCCTCCGCTTCCAGCTCACGGCCCATGTGATCAAGAAACACGGAAATAGGCTGTGAGGCGTTAGTCAACAAGTGACGACATGCTAGCGAAGACAAAGTTTGAAAGTTTCTGACACAGAAAAAGTAAGAAAATTTTATCGGAGAGATGGATTAATGTTCCCCTTTAATTTCTTGTTAATTGATAAAATGATATACATCCATACCTCGCTTTGCGTCGGGGTTACGTTCCAAAAAAACACGACGCAAATTGAAACGACGCAAAGTGAAAATATGTGAAGGCGCAATCAAAAACAAAGGTGTTGCCATATTTTAGGAAAAAAAAAATCAAAAAAAAAAATAAAAATTAAAGACTCGAATCCAAAACAACGCAACTTCGAAAATCTAACGACGCACAGTGAAAATCAGTAAAAATTAAGCAGCGACGCAACTTAAAAAAAAACGCAAAACGAAACGACGCAAAGCGAGGTATTGGTGTATTCTTAAAAGACAGCTCGCACAGAGAAAATATGAATGGACCTTTACATTAAAGAAATCACACCAGAAATTCTTTAAGATTTTCTGCCACTCTAAGGCTCTACATGTTACCTAACATCAAGATTTACCTCAACAGCAATCCTGACAGATCACATGGTCATGTCCAAGTAGACTATGCAAATATATTGAAAGAAGATGTGTCATTACCAAAGTGAAGACCAAACCGTGAACCACCTCCCTCTCTCCATCAACCTTCCAATACTCCAGACAGCCATCCTACTAGAAACCACAGAACTAAGTCCATCATCCATGGAAAATCTTCCAAGAAATAAACTTTCTTGTCGTCATCTCATGAATTGGACCTCCATTTGCATTGTAAATCTGTACATGGCTCCAGGAACCTTGTGTTAACTAAACAATATGTAAATAAGATGGAATTGTGTTGACAAAAATAAATTACGTCATCCAGAAATTTGTCTTCGTTTACTTCAAGACAATATTTCACTAACGACGATTTAAATGAGTTACAGGTGCTAAGTCTCCGGGATTTTTTACCAAATCGAATATTTTTAAAATAGTAAATAAACACACACGCTTTCAAATATGTTATCGGAATCACCCACCTGAGGCGCTTCCTCTCTCTATATTATTATTATATATATATTTTTAAGATAATGGGGAAGATAAGAATTTAGAAGATGATGTGCCGAAGTCTATGGATGTTTTGTAAAAGTTTTGATTCGAAAAAAAAAAACTGAAAAGATAATAAATAGAAGAGTATAAAGATTGAAGCTTGGCAAGTTGTGTGTGTGTGTGTGATTAAGTGAGTAAAGACAATCTGAAACGGCATTTTGTCTATTATTTATTTTACTTCTCTAATATATATTTGTATTTTATTTTTGTATAGGATATATGGCGCTGTGTGTGTGGGGTATCACAAGTTGCCCAAATTCAAGAAACTGTAAATTCTTGAGGATTATTTTATTAAAAGAGTCAATACGAACCGACAAATTACCAGCAGACTTTATGTTCAAGACACTCTTTCGTAGAATTGTTTATACAGATCTTCTCCCCTGTTAATCCACACACCTTTCTTCTTAACAACCATATACAGGGATCGAATCCCGTTCGAGCATTCCTTTCTAAAAAAAAAACAATGTTTCAATGTCCCCCAATTCTTACACAAATCTATCAGTGAGCGCAAATAGCCGAACAGTGCTATGGAAACTTGTAAATGAAAACGTCAAACTGTTTTCTACATGTGTAAAATGTGATGCACTTACAGCAAAAGTATTTGCAAATCCCTAATGATCAATTTAGCCAGTACCTTGAGTACTTGGTTGGTATAAGTAAAAAAAAAAAAAAGCAGGCTTTTACAGTCCTAGAGGCATGGTTTCAAGTTTTTTTGCATTTTTTCTGTAACGAATGAAGAGGATAAATTCTCGTGAACTTCCTTATTGCCACAGTAAAACCTGTCTTATGCGGTTTTATTCAGGGATCACGGTAAAATAACTTCATGGCACAGTTAATACAGGTACATGGGCATTATAGTTTTGGTCAGTACGGCTTTACTACATTAAGACACTGATTCTAGTTCGATCACCGAAGTTAAGCAATGTCGGACTCGGTCAATACTTGGGAGGATGGCAACATAGGAAACACCAGGTGCTATAGGCTCCTCCATTTGACGTGTAGAGTTGACATGGTGCACGCGGGGGTACCTTAAGCGGAGGCCGCATATCACGGCTTCTGCTTAAGGCAGGTTTTACTGCATAGAACTTGTGCAAACTAAAGCTCACCACAAGACATTCCGTCTCTTAATGTTAGCTACAGGGAATTAACTACTTCCAAAAAGGGACCGAATAAGTTGAACTTTCCTTATGCTAATATTATCTTTTCTAAGATGTTTACATATGAGAAGCGTTGTTCCTAGAATTCCTCTTGACCAGCTTCAACTTCCCACATACTTCCACTACTGATAAAAATAAAACATCCTAATTCTTCCAGGGATGTCTGTTTAAACCCTCATTCTTCTCTAAGTAGCCTTCTCGCGGACAATTTCAAATTCTATGCACAATAAAAGAGCATATCCTGATTATGCAAATAAATATCTCAACACTGAGCGCCAGCTATCGGAATAAATATTAACTGAAATTTGATTTTTTTTATTTATACGAAAATATGGTGAGTGACTACCTTTTTAAAATGAAAAATGCCCTTATCTGAACTAATCCAATAAGAGACCACCTCAAAGAGTATCTCCATTTTCTCTCTAAGCGGTCTCTCACGGGAATTATAGTGTATCTATACTGTATCTTTAATTCTAAAGTGATTTCTCTCTATATAAAGTAGCAAACATCATATCAATCGGGATAGTTGCGTACGTTTCAGAAGTCCAGGTTACATTTTAGAAGGTTAACACTCTATAAGGACCTTTTATCTTTATTATAACCATAGATATGTTCTTCTAAGTTTTATGTTTTCTTTGTGAAAACTACGAATTAGATTTTTCTATCAGCTTATGCTTCTCATTCTTGAACATACAGATAACATGCCGTAAGGTTTTGTTTCAGGAGTGCCAACATGCCACATTTGTCAGAAGACATTCTACCATTCCTCCAACCTCAACCGCCACTACAACACCCATCATACGGAAGTACAGGAAGTCTTTCCTTGTTCCTTCTGTCCTCGAGTCTTCTCTCAGAGATCCAACCTGAAGAGACATCTCACATCAGTCCACAAGGCAGTCTAAAATCACGACATTCTGTGATTATTTCTCTTTGTCTTTATATTATCTTTATGCTTTAATCAACTTGTTGCTGAAAGACCAGCTCTCTATGTGATACAATTGTACCAAAGTTGAGAATAAAGAATTTATGAGATTTTTTCGACTCTTTTTTATCTGCGGATGATATTCAAACAAATAGCTAGAATTGCGAGATCCACTTATTCGTGTCATTATTGACAACCTCGACAATTCTGCTTTAGATAAACCTTTCATGTGCGACCACCTTTGTATTGACACTCTTCCAGGAGTGTCTATATATTTCTAAGCTATGGTCTCTCGTGAAAGGTCCTGTTTCACCCATTGACAACGAAACATTGTAAACACCGTCTAACCGATTTTGTAGTTCTAGGCACGTCCATCTGTGCTATCTGCTGCAAGAGGTTCTACAATTATGCAAATCTCAGACGCCACTTCAATACTCATCATAACGAAGTACGGGAGATCTTCACATGTAATCTCTGCAACGGAAACTTCACCCAGAAGTGCAGTTTGAAGAGGCATCTTGTCAAAGTACACGCAGCCTCCATCTAAACTTCCACTTACTTCCCAAACATTCTTTGTTAAACCAGGTAGAGAATGTTCTCAGCGTACAAACATTTCCATAAATAAATGAAAGTTTTACCATGTGACTCAGCATTTATTTCTACACAATCTAGCCATTAGAGGAAGAAAGGAAATGTTGAGGATATGCAGGGTCATGTTTAGAGATGATCTTCAGGTGATGATTTGGTTCTGGCTTTGGAATGATACATCTGGACGAATGGAACTGAAATGCTACAAGCTGTTAAATAAGAGGTCCTAGGATCTAGGAAGATAGAACTCCATGATAACCAACCTTCGTATCCATGACGGCGAACACATGATGATGCTCAGAAGAAGAAGAAAAAAAAAAGATATCGAACAAATTAAATGTCCTCCCCACAAACCCTTCATAAAATAACGACTCTCAACACTTTTTCCTATTTTGTTTTGCTGATATTTTCTTTTATATATATCATAAGCACTTTAAATAAATTTATTAAATCACCAGTTTTGAACAAATACTTAAATCCTGTTGCATTTCCAGTTGTATATATAATTTCAGTTCTCTGTGTAACTAGAGCCGTAGTTTTCTAGAGCTTCCCAGACAACTGAAATCTCTCGTGAGAACTAGAAGATTGTTTTACTCGCCCAACTTTCATTAAGTATCCCATTTTGACCAGTTTAAAGAGTGGGAACGTTTGTTGTACGTTAATTCCACGAACTCGGGAGCTGGGCGATTGTTGACTTTTCCTTCAGTCTTGTGATGCTGTGGACATATTCCGCTCGGACTCTGTGTAATTAGAATTCTACAATCTCTATATGTTATGTCTTCTATCACATCTATTACCACCTTCCTAATCTCTTAAAACAACTAAGTTTCACGCCGACTTTTTTACGACAATTTTACTTGAGCTATTCTCTTCAGTACCGTCTGACTGTACGTACATGCTAAATATCCTGTTTCCTAAATGATGAAGTCTGGTGCCTAGATCAAGGCACGAGAGATATTTTGAATCCTAGAACTGATGTATGGGTCTGATCACATGACGCAGGGTCCAAGACGACCTGCACGGTCTGCCTCAAGACATTCTACGACCTCTCGACCCTCAGACGTCACTTCAACACCCAACACGTCGAGATCCAGGAGCTCTTCACCTGCTCTCTCTGCTCCAGAGGTTTCACCCAGAAAGGCCATCTGAAACGTCACATGGTTTGCGTCCATTCTTCACGATTCGCTTGAAACTACAAATAAAGGTATTCTTCTTTGGATATATGTTTCTTGTGTGATTCAGAGAAATTTGTGTTTTGTTAATGATACCAAGTATACATGGATACAGACCATGATAATAATTGTAAGTTGGAAGTTGCTACTACTCTAAATTTACTACATGTCCCCATGTAGAAAGCAGTTCGACCATTGCATTTATAGGTGTTCTGGAGCCCTGTTTGGTTACTTGCACTCCATGACGGAGTTGGGCTTGAGAAAGTGGGGGGTCCATTGAAGAAATTTATTAATCGCTCATTTTGGGATGCGATTCTGGCTGTCTAAAAACCGTCAATGTCTAACCACAGTTCTTCCTCTGTGAGATGACAGCAGGTGTCGCGCATAGACCCTGGTACATTCCAAAGGTGTAGGAAAATTTGAGAAAAAAAAAAGAATTTTGGAAAATACTCAATGATTTTAAGAAAGAAAAGAACCGAATGTTTTTTTGTTTGTTTGTTTCTAATTACCATTCTGTCTGCTTATTTGTTTCATATAATTGAATGCTATGATGGATTTCTGAAAATAAATTTGATAACGATAGAACTTACTGGTGTCTAGATTTAGGCCATCAGAAATGTATCTCTAGCTTGACTTCCAGCTCTTGTATGGGTCCAGCTTTTGAAACCTCACTCTCGAAAGTGACAAACCAAAAGAATAAAAAAATATTACTGAATTATACTGAATTTCATCAAATTTGATTTCCATCTCGCATCCCCAATAGAAAAGGATCATATGTTTATATAGAAACATCAACTTTATATTTCCAACCATCACTGTATAGTGTGACTAAATTGTTGCCTTTGTGAAGATAGCAAAGTTAGCATTGAGTTTTTGAATTTGTGGAACTGCTGTATACTTGAAAGAGCGGACTATCCAAAATGGTTGAACCTAAATTTTGACGATGGTTTTGGAACCGCCGTAGAACCTATTGGTGTATAACAATCGCGATCACTAGCACCATCTATCTGTCGTAAATAAAAACATTTAACGCTATTTCTTAAATTGTATTCTATGAAAGATAACTTTCTACAACCACGGTAAATGGAAGATTCGAAATATTGAGAGGACCTAACTTATCCATCAATGGTAAGCCCTCGTATTATCTCCAATTGTTGAAGAAATATATCTTTTCCACCAACAAATACTCAGATGGATAACCAACATCTTCATCCATCTGACACCAAAGAACTGACAAGATATGTAACTCTAGACTTGCTGTGACACTCTTGTTCATGTAAGTATGTAATTAAAGTTATTATCTTGTTTTGTTATAAGTTTCTTTATTGATAAACGCGCAGACTTTAAGGCACTATAATTTCATTCAGGAAAAAAAAAACTGTTTACATAATATCTGTTGGCGTTCAGCCAACTGAAATATTGGTGAAATAAATGATATTTTGATCCAATATTTGCCTTTTTATTTAAAGATTTATTTATGGATTGCTCTATTTTCAAAATCAAAATAATATCTGTATATCGTTCACCTTTGAATTCTCACGTCCATCTGTGTCAAGGGTAAAAAATCAGCAACTATCCAATGACCCCTATGTGGTCACCCTCCCAAGTACTGACCCGGTCTGATATTGCTTAACTTTGATTACCAAATGCACGTTTCCACTGTTTCGCCAAACACGATAGAACAAAAATTGCCTCGGAACCTAATCGAAACTGCGCGATGTTTTTTAGCTGCGAACTTTTCTGTGGATATTTTATCCTATACCCTCATTATATCCTCTTGAATATGATGTGCAGGATCCAGAAACACATGCACTGTCTGTCACAAAACCTTCTACGACCTTTACAACCTCAAGCGGCACTTCAACGCCCTCCACGGGGAAATCCAGGAGCTTTTCACCTGCTCAATCTGCTTCAAAGGCTTCAACCGAAAAAGCCATCTGAAACGTCACATTGTTCGCGTTCATGCTTCTTCATTTTCAACATCCTTTTAATACCTATAATAAATGTATTCAATTTGAATATATGTGTTTCTTGTTTACTGTGTGTGTAAAATATTTGACACATATTTGACTTTCTTGGATTGCAACAGAGTTTTTCAAGGGCCCTAAGTAGTCACCCATGATAAGGTTCAATGTTGTTTAACTTCGATAAAAGTGATGGAAGAGGTTTACTTGATTACAACTATTCACTCGCGAAATCTTTCAGGCACGAAACCCTGCAATGGACTCTATGGATCTAATTATTCGTGTTGGATTAGATTGGGTCTCGAACACTACAGCTGTGTGTACAGAGTTTAAAATGGTTTGTCCGGCTTGCCACAAGACATTCTGCAATTTCTTCACCCTAAAACGACATTTCAACACCCAGCATGTTGAGATCCAGGAGCTCTTCACCTGTTCTATTTGCTCCAGAGGCTTCACCCAAAAAGGACACTTGAAACGTCACGTTATTGCTCTTCATGCTACAAAGCCCTCGGTGCTCTCTGAAAGTTACAAATAAAAAGTTATTCTGTTTATTGATTCTTAAAACTTCACGTAGGTTTTTGTATTGCCTCCGACTTCCTCAATTCTTCTGAGAGATTGTTAATAAAGTATTTTATTTTAATATGTGTCACTTGTTTACTGTGTGAAACAATTTGGTCACAAAGACTCTTAATATTTTATCCGCCTTTCTTTGATTGAATTATCGCATTACGTGTTGCAAAAAGCAACAGAATTATCTAAGGATTTCAAGTAATCACCGTCCTAAGTATGCTGATAAACACTAAGGTTGCTTAACTTTGATTACGAAGTTGTAAAACACGTGTTTCTGCAATGTATACAATCACTATACATTACAGAATCCTCTTCGGCGCGAGCTAGAAGCCGTGGAATGTTTCGGAACTGTAAACAACGGGGTATGAGCCTCGCCAATGTTACTTGGACTCGATTGAACCTGAGTACTCTATCTGTGTGTACAGAATTCAAGATCATTTGCACGGTCTGCAATAAGACATTCTATAATCATTACAGCCTCAGGCGACACTTCACCGCCCTCCACGAAGAAATCAAGGAGCTGTTCACATGTCATCTTTGTTTCAAAGGCTTCACCCGGAATAGTCATCTGAAACGTCACCTCAACAGCGTCCATGCTTCCGGATTCTCAGGATTATCCTAAACCTATAAAATAAAGCTATTGTTATATTTGGATATGTTCTTGTTTATTGTTGAAAAACCAAGTTCAGTGACACCCATTCTTTGACTTCTTGCGTACACCTGCGGCAAAGTTAATGGCCTATAGTTAACATGCCAAGTTGTCACCATCCCATCTACTGACTGAATCTCAAGCTGTGTAACTTCTATAACTTTACAATATATCACACCACCATACACACATTTAAAAAAACTTGCCTATATGAAATTAAAACTTATTTACACATATGTAATAATTGTATAACGAATCTAAAGTACATATGTAATAGACCATCACTACTAAAGATTTGTATCACTTTGTGTATTTAGATGAGTTTATTTCATTAATAAAGGCTTTTTGTGCGCGTCCCCCCACCCCCCCCTTTTTTTTTTTTTTAAATGCAACACAAAATACCGTGGTGGTTTTGATTTTTTTTTTTGCCTCAAGAATACGTGTTCATAATTTCAGCGCGTACATCACTGAAGGACCTTGAGACCACCCCCAGCCGCAATATGTTTCTTATAAACACACAAAGAGTCTTCTTAAACCGTTTCATTTTAAATTCAAGGATTCTACGTCATCCGTATTTACATACCAGCACTCTTCCTGCACAAGCTAACTCTCCGGTGGCGTGCAGGTTCTAAGAACACCTGCGCAGTCTGCCGTCGGAGTTTCTACGACTACTCCACTCTCAAGAGACATTACAACACCTTCCACCTGGAGGTGCAGGAGCTCTTCACCTGCCGAGTGTGCTCCCGCGGTTTCAGTCAGAAGGGCAATCTCAAGCGTCACATCCAGAAAATTCACTGGAACACGATGTCAACCCAATAGCAGTCTCGTCAACATAGGCTTCTATGTTATGAATAAATTCCTTTATTATAATGTCATGTGACTTATTCTTCTATTTTCTGTTGTATTTATGTTGTTGGCAATGTGTGGCGTGTTACTGCGAAATCACGGAGTTACTTACGCGGGTCAAAACGGAGAGCTTTTGTTGTTTTCAGTCAAGGAAGATGGCAAAACTTTCCTTCAGCTAAGAGGAAAGATCATCCGCTCGTGATATCTTAACAGGGTATCTGTATATACTAGCTCTGTTTACATACTGTGTGTCTTTACAGTCCGAATCTCTATAATATATGTTTATTGGCGCTCTCCTTCCTCCTTAGATCGAAATCTTGTTTGAAACAATGGAATGAGGAGCCATTCCTGATATTGAAAGGTACCTATTTATTTGCTCTCATACTTATGAGAAGGTATGTACTGATTAAGAGCCTATGTTGTGAATGAAACATTTGGTCATATGGAAATAAATACACATGCCAAGGTTGTGCTAATTCCATTGAACTTTTAAATTTGACAGCAGGCAGTTCTATGGCGTGCTCTGCCACCCCAGGTCGGAAACTTGATTTCATTAATGGATGAATCGTGAATTCACGTGATAATCCTACCTTATCTATAAATCACATGTCTGTTCACCACATGTCTTGAACTAAGTGGTTATTCCAGGGCTGTCAAGGCCGGCCTGCCAAACCTGCGACCGATCATTCTACGACATCTCCAGCCTGCGTCGCCATGTCAAGACACACCACAACGAGGTGCTGGAGCTCTTCACGTGCCATTTCTGCAACCGCGGCTTCAGCCACAAGAGCAGCCTCAAACGGCATGTCCTGGCCTTGCACCCCGAGGCTCTCGACCAGCCTATGTGACATACTGTCTGCGACCTACAATCCCTGGAGTACGCTGAATAAACCTCCATGGAATATCTCCCAGCGTGCGTTCAAATAGCTCTATGAACATGAACATGAACGAAGTACAAAGAATTCAATGCGTACATTTTTACCTTCTTTTTAAATTCTAACTTAGTTTTTTTCCCTGGTTGCCATCCAAATTTTTCATTATTCCTCTAACTGGAGAAGGAGACCAACCAATGTGTGCTGGTAAGCTATTAATATAGCTTAACAGTCCTTGAGTAACAATCTTATTCAAAGGAGAAATTTTGTGTGCTATTAAAGTTGAATGCATATTTTAGCCGCTTCCAATTTTTTTCTGTTTAAACTTAAAAGTGTGAATAAAATAAATATTGTATTATTGATAAGTCCTGCTATTATTTTTTTAGCATAACAGACACATCTTTGAGGTGATTGGTACATTATACATGTTGTCGATACTACCATTAGGCTAAAAAGACATTGTGCGTAGGGAACGGCAGGATTGTATGTCCGGAATGCTTTAAGACTTTCTGCAATACCTCTACACTCAACCGCCACTTTAGAACACATCATACAGAGGTCCAGGAGCTCTTCACATGTCATCTCTGTTCCCGGCATTTCAGCCTCAAGCATCATCTCAAACGGCATGTTCTCACAATCCACGCTGTGGTTCTGTAATCTCAATAAAATAACGGTGTTGTCTCTTTTGATGTGCTTCAATCGATCATATGTTGAATGCCACGGTCTTCTTCTCTTCTTTCTTATCTCCACTCAATCATATTAGGATATCAAGTTGTGACCCTTGATTGTGTCTGTTTGACAACCATCATGACTGGGTGAAGTAGAATACGTCTGCCTTTGTCATTAAGCCTGGGAGCACTACTCAGTGGCAGGCCGACTTAGCTCCAAAAGAAATGGCCGCCTCTGCCATGAGGAACAGACGCCATGTGCAGCTGCTCCTAACATGGAGTACAAACACTGCTCATCCTGTGTCCCTGGATTAGGAGCCCTTACAGGGTACTATCAGCCGGGCCAGCTGAACCCAGGTTTTTTAGTGAGCTTGTTACTGCTCCCCCTCCTCCTTTTTCATCAGGGCTTGGGACCGGCAAAGGCGGAGTTAATATCGGCCTCACTATCTGCAACCACAATGGAATCTTGATATTCTTAATATCTTGATATACATTGAAACGTCTTACCATCCACGCTGAAGCTCTGTCGTCTCAATGAAACCATCCTCCTTTTTCGACCGTATGTCCATCGAAATGTCTTGCCATTTCCCCTATGTAATCTTAATTAAATATTGTATTAATAATCCCTCCTTCCTTTATTCGATTTTCTGTCCATATAAGTATCCACGTATCCTCCAGGAGCTTGTATTTTACCATCTCGGGCATATGGGATTAAAGTTGATAACACGCAACAGGAAAGCAAACATCGGTAAAAGCCTCATTATATCTCCCTCATTCTTAAGAACATCAGTGGAACGATGTTGTCATTTTCAAATTTGAGGACAAGAAGTATTAAATATTTTAAAAACTTGGAAATTTTGTCTGAAATCTTACTTTTTACTGGTTATCTTTTAAATCTAAATATTGTCCGATGATAGCGTTGCTCGCTATACTTCGAAAAATTTATTCTCCAAACTGAATCGTGTGCAGAAACTATACAAGAGTTAAGACTTTTCAACAGAGAGATGATTGGAAATCCTTGGAAATCAAGGACTTAACCAAAGATTAAAAGAAGAGTTGGATTGTTAAACTTGAAGAGTCTTCAATAAAATTGGAGTTTTCAGTGGTTTCTTGCAGTTTCTAATCTTCTGTTTTATCACAGTAGCATCGCGATGGAATTGCACTGAGTGAACGAGTGACCTACCGCACTTTGGACTATTCTTGAATTGGCCTAATCTTAATGCTAAGCATCTAAAGCACCTTGTCATCATCACTTATCACAACGTATGCTTTTGGTATCTTACATGTACATTTTTCCGTTATACAGAGATAGTATTTAACAATGTTTGAAATTTGCAGTCTCCGGGAACATGTGCATGTGCTGCCTCAAGACCTTCTACGACAACTCGACTCTAAGGAGGCATTTCAACACTCACCACAGGGAGATCCAGGAGCTCTTCACCTGTCCGATATGTTCTCGCGGGTTCAGCCTGAAACACCATCTCAAACGCCATGTTGCAGCGATACATTCCATCAATATGTAAGACCACCAGGAACGCCATACAGGATGAAGCCAGACTTCAACGTAAACAGCACTATGGCTACGTGAATTCTAAGAACATTGTTTACTGCCTTCAGAACTAGTCCCTTTGTCTCATAAGAGGTGTAATCTCACCTGATGATCATATGAAATTGGCTTATCATTCTGTGCAATATTTGTTTGAATTCAACTTTCATCTTTATTCTTGTTCTACTTTCCAAACAATTTTAAGTCATAAAAAAAAATTGGAATCCAAACAATCAAAAAATTGCATGAAGGCAAACAAAACAAAAAAAAAGTTCTTTCATTACCTCAAACACATTTGTTATATGTACGATACTTTCATGTAAATTAATAAAGCATTTATAAAATATTGTGTATGTGTTATGTTTTTTCTTTCATTACTATATAAGAGATAATCACACAAATATCAAAGCCAATTGGTATACACCCCGTTCTCTTTACTCCACGTGTAGATGGGTATCTACAGGACTTGCTGACTGCGAATGATGTCCAGCCACGAGGAACATGTGCACGTTCTGCTTCAAGACCTTCTACGACCACTCCAACTTGCGGAGACATATCAAGACCCATCACGCAGAGATCCAAGAACTCTTCACGTGCCGCATCTGCCAACGTGGATTCACCCTCAAGCATCATCTTAAACGCCATGTTCTCACCATCCACCCTATGAACCCATACGTGGGAAATTAATAAAGTTACTTTCTGGTCAACCCTCTTTCTTTCTCTAAAGATAATACGCTTCCGGAGAACCTGTGGGTCATTTAAATAAGATGATACCGTAAAACATCTCTTTGGCGACCTATCTGATGACTAATCAACTCCCATAGCGACTACCTCCAGAAGAGACCAAGAGTATACACTTCAACAGTCACTATGGGAGCTTCTACTGTACAAGAAATTCCCGCTTATTATGACCGCATCTACTAGATAGCTAAATGATGCATCAAATAATCATCCTAGGCATGAGATCAAAATGCCATTAGGAAATTTGATGGAAATGGAATATTTTACGTTCTAGCTGGTAATGGTAATAATACTTGGAACGTGTCAATATATTTTACCTTTTTCAATTTGTCATTTTGTTACAATATTACGTTGTCATTTACCTATTGTGTTTGTTATATAGCTAGGGCACATACACACCGTTCCCGTATTTCTCTTGCTGTTAGGAAACACGGCATTGTTGTAGTTACTTATTCCTGCAATATGTCTGACCGAAAGTCAGGATTTTGCCATTTCTTGGATTGTTCCAAAGGTCTTCTTTGGAGGCCTGGATACAATCTAGAAGATGTTGGATACTGGCGTTTTGGTACTTCGTACATATTGTCTTGATGTTGCCTATAAATTAGCTAGGTTTATGGTTCTATGTCACAGCGTAAATGTAAGAAAAACTGTGACATTTGTATATATATATGGGTATGTAAATAGAGATTAGTATTCTCTTGTTGTTGTTTGTATATATGTGTTTAATGATGTTTTCTGTTGCAGTGTCAAAGACCACGTGTCAATATTGTTTCAAGACTTTCTACGACCTCTCCACCTTACGTCGCCACATCAAGACACATCATCGCGAGGTTCAAGAACTCTTCACGTGCGGCATCTGTAACCGCGGCTTCACCCAGCGAGCCAGCCTTAAGAGACATCTCCTGTCTCTCCACAACAGTCTGTGATCTCTTTTTTCAATAAACGTGATATTTTTCTAATACATTCTCTAATAAACTCTCTCTCCCTTGAAACACAAATGACTGAGTGATACAGATTTTAACAAACTGTTTTATTTACGTTTTTTTTTTAATTCTTTATTAACGTAATAATATGACTGCAACTTATTTTACCATTCTCATCACCTTTGAACTACCTTAATCCATCTTCCACTCCCCGTATAAATGTAAACTTCTACTATACAGGATGGCCATTCTACCAGTGTGTGGTTTACCGTTGCTTCCGTTATTTCCAGATTTGAATTAGGAGCTGGTCTAGAGAGGGCCAAGAGTTGTTAGGAGATGACGAATGTAGAAATATATCGACAAATCGTTGTATTTTCAAATACACTTTGTGGTTTTAGCAGCATTCAATAGGCCTTCGCTTAAGATAAGGTCCGTCTTTAGACAGGAACCATTTTAGGCAGCTTTTTATTCAATACTGTTGTATCGGATCCACATGGAATATCAACCATCACTAACCTTTTCTCTATTTTAATTAATTTATTTAAATATTCTTGAGGTAGTATATCTTCTTTATTATCTTCGAATATAATTTATCTCTTGATGTAACACCCGGACTTCTGTAGCGTACAACGAATCGTATATTCCGTACCATAAATATTACACAGAACACTCCTTACCTCTATAAATTGTTGTTAGAAAAATAAACTACGTTGTTATCCCCTGGCCTTATCTTATTTTACCACTTTGTAATTCGATAAGCTAAAGTCATTATCTAACATGCCACAATGGCTAGGTGCTTATACACAGATAAAAACGACGCAGAATTGACGCAGTTAAAAATAAATAAACTAATTCGATGGTCCTTCAAATAAAATAACCCGTCAATAAGTGCAAGTAACTGAACGAAACTCTTTAAAATTGTAAGTGCAAATTTATCTTGCTTCAACCCGGATAGACATCTGATATATTTACGGTACTGGCAAACTCCAAACAGAATTATCATGTCCTGTAGTATTTGTACAAAATTATTATATATGAGTAATGTATGAATATATGTAAACGTTATATTTGACCCAGGATCTGTCTGCCCGTACTGCAGCAAGTTTTTCTGCAAGGTCTCAATGCTCGAGCGTCATGTCACGGCTCATCATCAAGGGGCTCGCTTGATGTACACCTGCGACATTTGTCACCGCCGCTACACCCTCAAGTCCCACCTCAAACGTCACTTCAACACCCACCATCGGGAGATCCAGGAACTCTTCACCTGCAACATTTGCCAACGTGGCTTCAGCCTCAAGCATCATCTCAAGCGCCATGTACTGAACATCCACGGAACAAAATAAGAACTTCTCCAACTTTGTAAATGTTCAATAAAATTCTAAATTCTTCTTTTTACAAACATTGTAACGTTGATTCTTATTTACCTAGCGACATATTGAGGTTATATCTAAAAGTAATATGTGCCCCAGGAAACTTCTGCCACTACTGTCACAGAACTTTCTACGATGCCTATAACCTCAAGCGACACTTCAACACCCATCACAGCGAAATTCAAGAGCTCTTCACCTGCGATTTCTGCCAACGAGGTTTTAGTCTAAAACATAATCTCAAACGCCATGTTCTCAATCGCCATGCTTCTATTTTGTAGCTTACTTGTATGGATCACTTTCTCCCAAATAAACATTGAGAATATTTGTATAGTGATATCACATGGTCGCAGAGATAACATGAGAGAGAAAATAGAGGTAACCCGGGCTAACATGTTTTATTGACCTGTTGTTGTGTTACTTTAGAATTTATTGTACACATATTTTTATATTCTGTTGATGCCTCTTTACAAAATATTTGTTTATACAAAAATTAGGTAAAATATAAAATATATTCAAAAGGTATGTACCCTCTTATATGAGTTGCAGGAACTTCCTCAAAATCTCCACCAGAAAAACCTTTCGAAAGAACGCTCGGAAAGAAATTATTTAGGATAAGTTAATTGCGGAGAAACACTGCAACGTTGTATGAAAGAATATTTTTCACAATGAATCGTGAGACTGTTTGAAACTCTGAAATTGCAAATATCGTTGAACTGATGTATTTCTGATAATTGCCTCAAGATCAATAGTTGATAGTTTGGCCTCAATATTAAAGACATGAAGTGAAATACTGCACAAGTTCAGCACAAATCAAGACTCACTATAGATGATCGAATATCTGTAACATCTACAGAGCTCGCTGTATACAGAATGCTAACCTCAAATGCTAAATGATTCCATAGCTACACTTTCGACAATGTGCATTCAAAAGTGATTATTCTACTGATGGTCCGGAGGATTTTTAACAAGCTCCCTACATATATCCAATCTCTTAATCTACTTCTCCATTTCTGCTCTCTCAGCGAATAGCACGAGTGTATCATTACATCTGGGTTTGAACTATAATGTGAAGTGCATGAAGGGGACTACTGGAGAATCTCAGCATCTACATCAAAACTAGAACGATCAAGTATCTGCAGCATCTACAGATCTAGCTGTATACAGAGAGATAGTCTTAAATACAATGATTCTGATCTCCAAAGAGACTTTCGATGATGAACATTCGAAAAGAGACCCTGATGGTTTTGGAAAATTCGCTGCGTATATCCAATACATAATACGTATATAACATTGTTTTGCTCAATTAGGTACTGTAGCTATGTCCATCCAACACACATGGTAAGATAATCGATTTATGATAAGGCACAATTTGGATTATGGATTATAAACACAAGGTAATAAGACCAAATCCAAATAAATAAATAGTGTGTGACATTTCGGTAACAACGCTGTTGTTGTTCGGTAACAACTATTATTAATTTAACTATTTATAACTATAAATTTATTTGGATTTAGTCTTATTACCTTGTATTTAGAATCGGTTTATTTTGAAGCTAGAAAGATACAGACGTTGGGTCTGCTGAACCCATAAGACAACAACAGTGAAATTTCAACCATCACCGGTCACTCTACTTGTTCATAGCGTAATTTACATTCTCAGTATTTTATTTCAAAGACTGACACCGCCATGTGTGATCTGTGTGTGGGATTCAGGAAACTTCTGCCACCTCTGTCAAAAGGCATTCTATGGCTCGTACCATCTCAAACGTCACTTCAACACCCACCACAGGGAAGTTCAGGAGCTTTTCACCTGCAACATCTGCCATCGAGGATTTGGCCTCAAGCATCATCTCAAACGCCATGTTCTCAAGCTTCATGCTCCCATATTTTATCCTGTTTAACACTCTTTGAGAACCAGAACCCCCTGTTTGAATAAAGTGCCTTTTTTAAAAATATATATTTACAGAGTGAAACTTTCTCTCTTCATACTCTCTTATTTGAATAATTATATACATTTTTATATATATTTAATATATGTAATATATATTTTTAATATATTAGACCGGAGAAATATATACGTATATTTTAAAATAACTTGAAACGTGTTTTTTTTTGCTTATCCCTAGTACACGTGGTACAGGCCATGATAATCATGGTGGGTAGTTAGCGACTGCTTTTACTGTAAGCGCACCACATGTCTACACATGTGAAAAGCAGTTCGACTTTGCACTTACAAATGCCAGAGCCCCGTTTGGTTACTTGCACTCGCTGGTGGGGTTGGACTTTTGCAAGAATCGGGGGCCATTGGAGCATTTTTTTAACAGAAAAAAGTGTCCAATGCGGGAATCGAACCCGGGTCCTAGTGGTCGAAAACCAAACGGTTTAACCAGCCTTCCACCGACCCCCTAAAACGTGTTTTTAAAATTGAAAAGCGTGTGTTGGGGTTATTCAAGTGTTTTTGAAGATAAGACGTTGAAACTATTCATACCAATTTCAAGTTTGCTTACACGTATATAAATGTATATATATGTAGAATTTCTTTTAATATACTAATTTTTTAATCCAGAAAAACCTAACATCTTCAAAAGGTAAATCTTTTTATTATATCTGCTTCTTCCTTGAACCTGTGTTAAGAGTCAACCTGTGTTGTATTCAGCCAGTTTGTCTATATCCGCTAAGTGGCTTCTTTAGACAGGTTTTGCTGAGTTGTAATGAACATCTGTGACTACAATCATTAATGACACCTATGCAGCAGGAAGTGTCTGCCAGTACTGTCAAAAAGCCTTCTATGGTTCCTATAACCTCAAGCGGCACTTCAACACCCACCATAGAGAGATCCAGGAGCTCTTCACCTGCAGCTTGTGCCATCGAGGCTTCACCCAGAAAGCCAGCCTCAAACGCCACATTCTCACAGTCCATCTAACTGACATGCCAATATGATACTAGAATTAATAAAATATTTCTGTAATATTTTGTGTCCTTTTTTTTTTTTGGTATCAAGTTTGAGATGTGAAAATATTAGTACCAGCTAGAGTACCGCGGCTTCACGCAGCGAGCCAGCCTTAAGCGACATCTCCTGTCTCTCCACAACAGTCTGTGATATCTTTTTTCAATAAAAGTGATATTTTTCTAAGACATCCCCTACTAAACTTTCTCCCTTGAAACACAAATGACTGAGTAATACAGATTTTAACAAACTGTTTTATTTACGTTTTTTTTTAAATTCTTTATTACCGTAATAATATCACAGCAACTTATTTCTCCATTCTCATCACCTTTGAACAACCTTAATCCATCTTCCACTCCCCGTATAAATGTAAACTTCTACTACAGGATGGCCATTCTACCAGTGTGTGGTCTACCGTTGCTGCCGTTATTTCCGGATTTGAATTAGGAGCTGGTCTAGAGAGGGCCAAGAGTTGTTAATTAAATACGTTGTATTTACAACTAAGTAACTACACTACCAAGTGGTTTTAGCAGCATTCGATAGACTTTCGCTTAAGATAATGTCCTTCTTTAGATAGGAACCATTTTAGACAGCTTTTTATTCAATACTGTTGTATCGGATCCACATGGAATATCAACCATCACTAACCTTTTATCTTTTTTAATGTATTTATTTAAATTTTCTTTAGATAATATATCTTCTTTATTATCTTCGAATATAATTTATCTCTTGATGTAACACCCGGACTTCTGGAGCGTACAACAAATCGTATATTCTGTACCATAAATATTACACAGCACACTCCTAACCTCTATAAATTGTTGTTAGAAAAATAAACTACGTTGTTATCCCCTGGCCTTATCTTATTTTACCACTTTGTAATTCGATAAGCTAAAGTCATTATCTAATATGCCACAATGGCTAGGTGCTTATACACAGATAAAAACGACGCAGAATTGATGGTCCTTCAAATAAAATAACCCGCCAAAAAGTGCAAGTAACTGAACGAATCTTTAAAATTGTAAGTGTAAATTTATATTGCTTCAACCCGGATAGACATCTGATATATTTACGGTACTGGCAAACTCCAAACAGAATTATCATGTCCTGTAGTATTTGTACAAAATTATTATATATGAGTAATGTATGAATATATGTAAACGTTATATTTGACCCAGGATCTGTCTGCCCGTACTGCAGCAAGTTTTTCTGCAAGGTCTCTATGCTCGAGCGTCATATCACGGCTCACCATAAAGGGACTCGCTTGATGTACACCTGCGACATTTGTCACCGCCGCTACACCCTCAAGTCCCACCTCAAACGTCACTTCAACACCCACCATCGGGAGATCCTGGAGCTCTTCACCTGCAGCTTGTGCCATCGAGGCTTCACCCAGAAACCCAGCCTCAAACGCCACATTCACACAGTCCATCTAACTGACATGCCAATATGATACTAGAATTAATAAAATATTTCTGTAATATTTTGTGTCCTTTTTATTTTTATTTTTTTTGGTATCAAGTTTGATATGTGAAAATATTAGTACCAGCTAGAGGCACGCCCTATTTACCTTATCTTTTATTGTGTTTACCACGTTATCTCAAATCAATTCTTTTTTTATCACCCTCCCGAGTATTGCGTACAGGATCTCAAGCTGCTCTCCAGGAACCTGGGTTATAAATACTTCTCTCTCTAATCAGGATGGATAGTTTCACAAGAGTAGACGACGTCACCATCTTAAAAAATATAGCATTAAAAATATATCATTACAGGTAGAAGCTTTCGGGAATGTTTTTCTTCAGCTGAAAAGAACGAATCGATATGGTAATGGAGAGTGTTTTGGGTGATGATGGATAGGTAGAGAGAAATATAGATAACCCGGGTTCCTGGAAACTTAGGTATTGGCGACTGCACTTTGCACTTATGTACACGTGCGACAGCGTTTGGTTACACTTACACTCAATAGTGAACTTGTATACGAATATATTGGCTATCTAAAAACGACCTCAATGTTTCTGGTGTCTGGCAATTGTATCAATGTAGTTATATATCTGCAGTACACTATGTGTGGAACTGTCCTGAAATATATTCCATGTTCCAGGAGCCAAGAATGTTTGCCAGTACTGCAACAAGACTTTCTACGACTACCGCAACCTCAGACGTCACTTCAAAACCCAACATAACGAGGTTATGGAGCTCCATACTTGCTTCATCTGTTCCCGTGGATTCAGCCAGCGATCCAACCTCAAGCGGCATATCCTGACCGTCCACAACATCACCATCTAGAATGGTCAGTCAGTTTGTTGCAGGGACATAGCGATTTGATACTTCTTCATCACTTCATCACAACCTCACAAAGAAGGTTATTTTGTTTTCAAGATGTAAGAAAGAGACACACATTGAGTGATTTAGCCAACTCTCCCTCCAATTAACGAGCCATCACCTTTGTAAAATCAAAATTACTTGCCCTAACCTAACCTCCAGTAAGAGACTTCTCCAAGAAAGGCTGGGAGAATAACCGCATTTTCATGCAATCTCTCTTTAGTGATTCTTGCGTAATATATCCCAATAATTCGACCACTTTTCACAAAAATCCTTTAATGTAAACCTTTAATCTCCCTATATAAAACCATATCCTCTATTAACCACAGGCTTCCATAGTTTCAATTCACTTCAGTGTGGTCATCACCTTTGATATAGCAAATACGTCCTTTACTCAAACAGAAAATTTCCATATATGCCTTTTTATACAAAGCCCTTTAAAGCAATTTCTTAGATTTATTAAATTAATTTCAAATATTTTCATGCTTTTTTTTTTAGCAATCAACCTCTACGTAACCCAAAGCTAGGGTCCCTAGCTCATACTATGTTCAAATAAAGCAGGTATTGGTTTACTTGAATTCAAAATATTTCCAGTGTAGAGACCGTATTCTTCCAACATAGCTGGATTACACTGTAGACCCTAATATCCGGGATTATATAGCCTTTGAGTAAGAGAATCAGAGGCTGGATTTCAGAGATTATTGTTTAATTAACAAAACATTAAATTAAGATGACAGAAACAAAAGCAAGCGTAGGGGCAGACAACCAAAGTTAAACTAAACACTACAGATACAGCCGGAGAGGTGGCGCCAGGTCACGTGATGTCTGGTAGGAAGGTGGCGTTGCTAGGCAGCGGCTGATGTGCGTAGTTACTCTCCAACACTTTCAGATATGTTTGTAAGGTGACTAGAGAGTTTGACAATTCTTTTCCTTCATATACCCCATCAAGGGTTATATTTTGGACTGCTTTAAATAATCGAGAGAATATTTTTCTTAGAATTTCAAAATTGAACCTCTTTTAGACCCTCTGAATCATTTTACGGTCAGAGCTTTACTTTAAGAACGAACTTATAATCTTGCAAACCAACTTCATCTTATAACATATTAGAATCTCTCTTGGTTTTTTTTTACTTAGCCCAAGTACACATGTTTACAGGCTCTGTTAATTGAAGGTAGTTAGCGGCTTATTTTATTGTATATGGCTCCGCACAAGTTGAAAACAGTTCGATTTTCCACCGACAAAAGGCCAATGCTCCCCAGTTTACTATTTGCCTTCAGTAGTGGGATTGGAATTGTAAGGAATATCAACTAGTAAATGGAAGTAGTCAGACTTTGACGACCACTACCTTAGAGAGAGCATACGTATTTTGTGTGAGACAAGTCTCTGTCCACAGGAGCCGGCGGCCAGTAGTCCTACGACTCCGCCACACCATCACAGGAACCTGCAGCCATCAGAATGGAAGTCTCAACACCACCGTCCATCTTCCTCTGATCTTCCAATGTGATAATAAAGTTAATAAAATAGTTTTGATAGTTTTGTGTCGTGTTTTAATTGTATTGTATACAATGCTATATATACATATATTCTCTGTAGTATATGTCGCCGTTTTTGTTTGTTAATTTGAGGGATTCTCTGTCCCAGGATCCAGGACGGTTTGCCAGTACTGCAACAAGACTTTCTACGACCACCGCAACCTCAGACGTCACTTCAACACTCAACACAAAGAAGTCCAGGAGCTTTTCACTTGTCATACCTGTTTTCGAGGTTTCACACAGAAAGCCCATCTTAAACGTCATATTTTGAACGTACATTTTGGATTGAGGACGCAACAAAGCATTTTTTAGTTGATTAAATTACGTGAAGAAGAGGAAAAGAACATCAGGATGGTTGCTTGAAGACAAAAGAGATTTCTCCTGATCAAGGTTCATGTATGTTTATTCCGATAAATGACGTTAGGTTTTATTTGTAAGATTAGATGTTTTTTTCCATCAAAATGTGTCTATAACAAACACATGTTCTACCATGACACACGCCATGTCTGACCATGTCTGAAGTGTAAACTATACGTACCGCTGGTCCCTAGATTACCAAGCATAGGTACCTTGGCCGTGAAGAAAAACATTTTAGCTTTATCGTTTTATCATAGTTTCATCGCGATAAAGAAATGTAAACGTTACGAGTTTAAGAAAAAAAGGCATCTCCTAATCCAAGTACAATTTCCCTTTTGTACTATTTTTCACAAAGTTTGAGTTTAGTTTTCGTGTTTTAAATAACATCGGAGCCATTTAGGTTTTATTTGATCGTAAATACAGGTACCTACCTGTGTATTAAACACACATATATATATATATATATACTATTCTATTATTTTGTCTCGGAATACAAATGGATAATAGAGACAGGTTATACTATTTTGATCATGTATTCCCATATAAGTTTTGTACTAGCTTGTATATTTGCTTTCATTTCATTGCTTTTCGTTAAAAAGAAGTGGCCAGCTTGATGTTAATCACGTTAATCAGAACCAACAGTCCTAAACGATAACGTGATTGGCTTCTCAAGAATTTAAGAAAGGGTTTTGACCACTTATCGAAAAAATATATATATTTTTAAATCAACACTTAGTTGATATTTTTTTCCGATAGATGGCGCTGACATCAGTAACGTTTAGTCATATGAGATATTCTTTCTTCATGTTGTATTTTATCTTATTTTAAAAATAAAGATTATATATTTATATAGAACAGGATGTGTTTTACTTTTTAAAATATACAAAAAGATTTCTACACTAAGTAAGGTACTTAAATCTTTCTCTATACGTATACTTAAATATTCAAATTTTGAAAATCCTTGTGCATTTTTCTTGTGTATTTCTGCAATGTGTTTATAAAATTTGTTGAACTCTTTTGCTAATTGAACATCACATCAATGAAGATCAAATATAAAATCAAATATTTTTTTTCTCTTTTAGTATTGAAAATTTTCTTGAACAACATTCTGACATTGTATATTCCTTCCTCCGATAGTTGGAGTCCTGCACTCCAGGAATCCGAATTAACAAGACGGATAGTCTCAAAGTATTTGGAATTTATTTCAGCAACAACAAAAAATAAAGAATAAAACATGTAAACTATTTATAGTGATTATGTTTCTTTTCTTATAAAACAAATTCCTACTGCCCTTACTGCAATGATAAAAATAATGGAAGAACTCATTAGTGGTGAACCTTCCCAGCAGTTATACTCTTTTTTTTCATCATTGCAGTAAGGGCAGTAGATTTAAATGAAAAGAAACATACGCGCTATGGATAATTTACATTTTAAATATCTGAGGGCACACTAAGGAATCGTGTTTAAAAAGAGAGAAAAAATTACAACCTTATTGGTTAGCATCTGAAGACAGAGAGTCCAAGCAAATAATTTACCAGCTTGGATAAAAGCCCGGTAAGAGGTGCTGACGTCATGTTTCAATGAGCGTCCTCGGAGGCGTTTAAACACAACACAACAAAAAAAAATAATTCTTCTTTAGTATACCTAAAGGAGTATATGCTCCAACAGGATAAATCTAACAAAGGTAGTGATTACTGCCAGGGATCAAGTGTAATGTTGTTTGACTACCATAATGACATAATTTCATGTTTCAGGGGCCAGGAAGATCTGTCCTCGTTGCCACAAGACCTTCTACGATGCTTCCAACCTCAGACGTCACTTCAACACTCATCATCGAGAAATACAGGAGCTCTTCACTTGTAGCATCTGCGCCCGAGGCTTCACCCAGCGAGCCAGTCTCAAACGTCACATAGCCACCCTCCATAGCAACATTTAATGATGCCATTTTAACAAAATGACTCAATAAAGATCTTGTGATATTTTCGCGTGTAGCATCATTTGGAGGTATATACCAGATCTTCACCACCTATCCCGTGTGTGCTATCTGCGGCAATCTAAATGACCAGTTTGACTCAGGTTCCAGAAGCAACGTTTGCCAGTACTGCAACAAGACTTTCTACGATTCCTCCAACCTCAGGCGTCACTTCAACACCCAGCATAAAGAGGTCCAGGAGCTCTTCACTTGCCACTTCTGCCTGCGAGTGTTTTCTCAGAAGTGCCATCTTAAACGACATCTCATTAAACTCCACGCAACGACTATATAAAAATTCCATTTGTACCAAACTCTTTCAATATTCCAAATTCCCATATATATTAATGTCTTGTAAATAACAGAGATTTCTTCCCATTGTTTTTTTTTTTAAATGTTAAAATTGACATCCTGTTTCTCTATTGATATATGTGGATATAGATTTGAGAGAATAAATACGTTATTTTTGTCCATCAGTAAAATTATTTTTGACACCAAATATAAGTCGTTACACCATGCTGGTAGAAAACCCGCCGCTAACATCTTCAGTAATGATTGTGTGAGTGATAGTTACCTAAAATTATTCGAAAAAAAGAAAAAATAAACAATATTAAGGTAAAGGGTTTCTTTTAATTTTGATCGAAAGCGAAAATCAAAATTAAAAGAAAGTCTTTACCTTATTATTGTTTATTTTTTCTTTTTCAGTAATGATTGTAGAAAACTTTTTAGTTTAATATACACTCATGAACAAAACTTAAGGAAGTTGTACATTTTAGCATATATATCGGAATTCAGACAATAACCCTGAAATATATTTGATACACAAGGACCTTTATTGAAGACACTAGATAACCAAGTATGAACAAAATTATCTCTGTCTCCTTCAAAAAAATAAACAGACGATATGAAACTTCTTTAAGTTTTGCTCACGAGTGTAAATAACCTTTACGATATTATTAAGTTTCCATGTTTCTCTCTCTCTCTCTCTCTCTTTTTTTTTTTTTTTAATATGTGTCACAGCCAGCGAGCTATTCCTGGTTTCTTCGTTCCATCATCACTGGAAGTTTGGGATTTCACACAGTGATGAACTCTCTATCACGTCCCCCCCCCTGTCTCCAGTAACTTATCTAATTTGGTCAGTTCGTCTATCTTCTTTTCTTCTCACCCATTTCTTAAACAATGGATTTATTTAGACATCCCTCTTCATGATCATAATATCTCAGAATTGAAGAAATTCTGAGCTATTGTTTAAGAAATGGGTAAGAAGATCCAGAAGAAGACGATCTGGCCAAACGATAGGAGTCTATCTTAGAATGCCCGCGTTGGTTCTTCTTGAATTCCATGAGATTTACGCCAACATAATATCTCAAATGTGTCTTCCATGTGTTTGAAATCGATTATATTTATATAGTGTTTAAAATCACACACACAAAGCTTTATTAAGACCACCGGTCTTATACAGATTCACCACAGGAAGAAAGGAATCATAGATGGAACTCCTGTACTCCAGGCAGCGCAGAAGTGTTTAAAATCTCTATATATATTTTTTTGCTTATCCCTAGTACACGTGGTACAGGCCATGATAAGTATGGTGGGTAGAGGTTGACGACTGCTTTTACTGTAAGTGTACCACATGTCTACACATGTGAAAAGCAGTTCGACTTTGCACCTATAAATGTGCCAGAGCCCCGTTTGGTTAGTTGCACTCGCTGGTGGGGTTGGACTTTTGCAAGAATCGGGGGCCATTAGAGCATTTTTTTAAACAGAAAAAAAGTGCCCAATGCGGGAATCGAACCCGGGTCGCAGCGGTCGAAAACCAACGGTTTAGACCATCCTTCCACCGAACTCCTAAAAAATCTCTATTAAAAGGTTAACTAATTATATTTGGCCTTGTTTTATTGTTTGTTTCCCATCAATACATTCTAAATTGATTTGTCATCGAAATTTAATATATCTGTACTCTAAAATTATTTTTCTAACAACTAACCTTGTCAATCAATTTTTTTAAAAGATACAAAACTTTGCAAAGGCCCAACCCCACCAGCGAATTCAAGTAACCAAACAGGGCTTTGGCACACTTATAAGTGCAAAAGTCGAACTGCTTTTTATATGTGTAGACATGTAGTGCACTTACAGTAAAAGCAGTCGCCAACTTCTACCCACCATGATTATCATGGCCTGTACCACGTGTACTAGGGAGATATATAATAATAAAAATATAACAACAGCCACAGCTTTATTAGGACATTTCCTTCCTGTAAGGACTTGCCATACATCATTTTCATGGAGAAAAGGAAAAAAACAAAGGAGAGAAGGGAAATGAAAAGGAATTCAAAGTATTCAACATAACTATACAAATTAACTATGGAAGTAAATTGTATAATAAAAATTATATTTAAAATTTACCAGTTTCGGCAATAACTTCTCTCGTACGATGCTATGTAATCGAAGCTGTCCTTGTACTGAGGAGATACATAGCCCGAAACCATGGCATATAGGTTCTTGGATTTTGTCTGAATTTGACAAAACTGTTTGTGGCTCATTCTTTCTTTCATCTGACATTATAAATTTTACACAAATACGATGAACAAAATGTATTGTTTGAACAAGTCAATGTTTGCCCAATGAATACAATTTATTCTTACTAATGTTAATATTATTTTTTAATTCTTAGTAAAGTAGTGATAGAGAGAAATTCATTAATATATTACAATCATAATCTCCTACTCCCCAAAAATAATGCAATTCTTCGTTACTGAGCTAATTTGAATAGGCTTTGAATAAGCCTATCTTCAGCTAGCTACTCTTGGTATCTACTCGTTAAATATCTATATTGTGGCGAAGAAATAATTTATATTTTATTATTTAATTATTCAATGAAAATATTTAAAACAGATTTATGGGGGGTCAGTGGAAGGCTGGTTAAACCATTTGGTTTTCGACCACTACGACCCGGGTTCGATTCCCGCATTTGACACTTTTTTCTGTTGAAAAAAATATATATATTTAAAAAATGCTCCAATGGCCCCCCGATTCTTGCAAAAGTCCAACCCACCAGCGAGTGCAAGTAACCAAACGGGGCTCTGGCACATTTGTAAGTGCAAAGTCGAACTGCTTTCACATGTGTAGACATGTGGTGCGCTTACAGTAAAAAAAGCAGTCGCTAACTACCCACCATGATTATCATGGCCTGTACCACGTGAACTAGGGATAAGCAAAAAAAAAAAAAACAGATTTATTATTTTATATTTGTAAAAACATCATATATGTTGCCTAGCTTGTTTGCTCGATATTCTCTAGCTGTAGATAGTTTGGTTGGTTTGTTGATAATTGTCGACTAGTCGCCGTGACGTAATCAATAAATACTTTTACATAATAATATATTCCAAGACTGAATTCTACGCTACAATATATAGCATTTTTTTAATGTTTAACACTGTATGATAAATAGAATTGGAAACACAAGTTTTTTTCTTTTAAAATTGTTTTTACTGGTAGGTCCGGGTAGTTGGCGACATTTGTAGGCTCTAGGAACCTGGGTTATCTAAATATATAACTGGTGCATTGTAATCGTGAATAATAAATGATGAAGACTACACGCTCTAACTTTCTTATTGAGGTATTCTTCTGGTCTCTTGGAAGACCGTATTAACGAGGTTAGTGGATGCCAGAGCTGTGGGTGCAGTGCCCTCATGTCTATCTAAATATATAACTGGTGCATTGTAATGGTGAATAATAAATGATGAAGACTACACGCTCTAACACTCTTATTGAGGTATTCTTCTGGTCTCTTGGAAGACCGTATTAACGAGTTTAGTGGATGCCAGAGCTGTGGGTGCAGTGCCCTCATGTCTATCTAAATATATAACTGGTGCATTGTAATGGTGAATAATAAATGATGAAGACTACACGCTCTAACACTCTTATTGAGGTATTCTTCTGGTCTCTTGGAAGACCGTATTAACGAGGTTAGTGGATGCCAGAGCTGTGGGTGCAGTGCCCTCATGTCTATCTAAATATATAACTGGTGCATTGTAATGGTGAATAATAAATGATGAAGACTACACGCTCTAACACTCTTATTGAGGTATTCTTCTGGTCTCTTGGAAGACCGTATTAACGAGGTTAGTGGATGCCAGAGCTGTGGGTGCAGTGCCCTCATGTCTATCTAAATATATAACTGGTGCATTGTAATCGTGAATAATAAATGATGAAGACTACACGCTCTAACACTCTTATTGAGGTATTCTTCTGGTCTCTTGGAAGACCGTATTAACGAGGTTGGTGGATGCCAGAGCTGTGGGTGCAGGGCCCTCATGTCTATCTAAATATATAACTGGTGCATTATAATCGTGAATAATAAATGATGAAGACTACACGCTCTAACACTCTTATTGAGGTATCCTTCTGATCTCTTGGAAGACCGTATTAACGAGGTTGGTGGATGCCAGAGCTGTGGGTGCAGGGCCATCATGTCCCGTCTGCAACAAGTACATCCCCCTCAAACACAACCTGAAGAGACACATGAAGACACATCTGGAAGTCCAAGAACTCCATCCCTGTCCCTTCTGCAACAAGACCTTCACCCTACCCTGGAATCTGAAAGTCCATATTCAAAAATTCCATTTTTAGAGTAATATTAGTAATGTACTTAGTAAATTATATGTTTATTTTTATCATTATCATTTCCCATTTCGGAATATGCAAATCAGCTAGTTATCAGGCTAATTTACATACTCCAAGGCTAGAAACTATTATAAGACCCACTTTACTCGTATATCCTATCAAAGTTTCATCCGAAAAGGTCAATTATTGTGAAAAACATGCGTACGAAACAGAATAAAATAACATGTTTTTTTTGGGGATAATTAATATATTAGTATGGTATGCGGGCGAATTTCACTCAGCGTTACTGAAAAAAAAGCTAATGCTGAAGTTTTTTAACTCAGAATCTTGAAAAGATCGAAAACAGCCATCTATCTACCCCCTCTATATGTTTATCTCAACTTTAAGAGGTAGCTGAAAAAAACAAACAGTTATGTCTGGATTTCAAAAAATAATGTCAATGCCATCAATTCTATGGGATTCTTCTGGATGAAGCATGGTATGATGATAAATACATTCTCTCTCTCCAAGGCGAGATGCGGGTCGTTGCCGTAGTATTCCTGCTCAGTACGAGAGGAACCGCAGGTACGGACATTTGGTACGTGCGCTTGGTCGAACGGCCAATGGCGCGAAGTACCATCCGAGGGATTACGACTGAACGCCTCTAAGTCGGAATCCCGCCTATGGATTGCAACGATACTGTCGTGTCCCCGTTATTTCGCGGTGCGAATAGCGGGCTCCCTCGTGGGGTCCGCGATCAGACCTTCCCGGGTCGTGCTAGAGCGTTGTTGCCGTCGCGCGTCTCACACTCAACCTGTTTGAGGAAATGCGGGGGCATCTCTCCAAGGCAAATTTTCTTCAATAATTAAAACAGCCATAAAACAGTTCCTACTAATTGATTCCAGTCAAGAATAGGTAGTTCTAAATGTTATCCCCGTTTGAAAATACCCCCATCCATCATTTCAAATAGAATATTTGTAATAAATAGATTTACTGGCAATATGTTTCTTTTCACTAATTTCATTATTAATATTAATCATTATTGAAAAGAAATACATTGCCATTCAGATTTGTTACAAATTTTATCGATAGATGGCAATTGAATTTATAAAAAAAGAAGAATATTTGCTAAATGACCTTCCAATACCGGTAAAACGTAAAACGCCTTTGAATCATTTGATCAGTTTTCCAGGAAAATCACAGCACAGAAAGGGATGCTGTTTATGTAAATAAAACATCCTAACAGATAAATCTCATTATCTGATTACCAGAGAGAGATTTCTTGGAAAAATCAGCAATTCTTCTCTAACTATATTTGGTTTTTGTCTTTTGCTCTCTATTTTATGTAAACGTGGTATAATGATGTAAAACTCTCTTCTCTTTCTACTATCCTCTTTTAACTCAACTCGGAAGAACTCAATACTGTTCTGCTTAACAACTGATCATGTATATAAGTCTGTACATATATATTGAATATAGTTAGTATATAGAGTATTTAATACTAATGAAAACACCAAAACGCGAATGTTTCTTTTCACAGATAAATAAAATTTCATCGCAGTAAGGACAGTAAAAGTTTTATTTATCTGTGAAAAGAAACATTCGCGCGCGTTTTGGTGTTTTCATTTTTATTATATAGATGGCGCGTTATTGCTATGTCAATAGAGTATTTGTAAATTTAAGCATCATGCTGTATATATCATGCATATCTATGTACGAGATTTTGTGTAATATATCATTTGTATTATTATTAATAGGTGAATATGATGCATTAGCGCGCCATCTGTTATGAAAATTCGAAACTATTATAGACGCGTAAGATTCTTTTTGAAATTAAACAATTTATACTGCCCTTACTGCAATGGAAAAATTAATGGGAGGGCCTGGCTCATAGTGGTGAACCCTCCCAGCGGTTTCTAATGTATAATATATCTGATGTATAAGATTATGTTATGCAATTTAAAAACATGGTGTATTTGATATCTTGGTATGCATATATGTCCTTGTTTCACTTTTCCTTTAAAGATATGTAAATACGAAATATGTATGACTGCGAATATTTGGGTATCTACTAGGAGTTTGTGTTGGGTGTTGTGTGTGTTGTATGTGTGGGGAGGGAGATCATTGAAATGTCTTGAAATTATTTTATTCACCACTTTCTCTATCTTGAAGATCAAAACAATATTTTCCAGTTATTAAAAACTCAAATCTGTACTCTCTGTGTTTTATCAATTTTGAAAGAATAAAATAATTCTATAAAATGGTGTAGATTCTCATTTCACATCATTCCATGTGTTAGGTAGCTACCAATATGCCTTTAACAGAAAAAATTCCATCGATACCTAATAACTACCTCTATGTATGATTTGTATATTTGCCTCAATGTCGTGGTTGTTCTCCTGATGACCGTCAATGTCCCGCAGGTGGTGTGTCCTGTCCCGTGTGTAACAAGCTGTTCCAGTACCGCTCCAGCATGCTGAGACACGCCAAGTTCCACAATGAAGTCCAAGAACTTCACCATTGTAACATCTGCCAGCGAGGCTTCACTTTTCCCTGGAATCTCAAAGTCCATCTGATGCGAGTCCACAGAATCCACTAGTAGTCCTAGTTTTTCCCCTCTTACCCCAAGTTGCATATGCTGACTTTTATAGACTTCTTGGTGTTTCCACCTACGGGACTGTTCTATTGAATAATAAACACGTTAGATGAACAAAGGACGTTTGTTAATTTCTTTTCACCATTAGAATTATTACTCTATTATGTAGACGTTTTGTTGTATTTGTGCGTATTTTATGGATGTCGTGTGTGTTTTGTTTTTAAGAAAAAAAGGCATTTCCTAATCGTACAACTGAAATGTCTTTTTTCTTAATTTAACCACCTGATCCAAGTACAAATTCACTTTTGTACTTTTTTAAATATATATTGTGATGTCGTGTCGTCACCGGACGTGACGTAGCCGCCGCGCATGCGCGGGGGGGGGGGGGGGGTTGAGAAAAAAGCCTATCTCGAGTGGTAGCATTTGACCACGCGTATATTTTAAAAAGTAAATAAATTATGTTTCCTTCTTCACTGTATAACCTTTAAACTGGCCTTTGTCATTAATTCAACAAACATAACAAAGTGGCGACGAGGATTCAAGGTAAAGTGATCAAATTTTTTTTTTTATTGATTTTTTTTTTGGAATGTAAACAAATAATTCAAGATGGCTGCCGGTAAACTCATCCCATCCTCGTCGCCACGCGTGGTCTCATGCTACCACTCGAGATAGGCTTTTTCTCTACCCCCCCGCGCATGCGCGGCGGCTACGTTACGTCCGGTGACGTCATGACATCACATATATATCTACTTATATAATTGCCTTATTCTGTCTGTGTGAAGTTCACTGTGTGAAGTTCACGGATAGATTTTGGTCAGAATGGATAAAATAAAAAAAGTGTCAAGGGATGGGAATCGAACCCACGACCTTCCGCTTACCGGGCAGATGCCATGACCACTAGGCTACCTAGGACAACGATAGGTTATTTTAAATTATGTATAAATTAAATATTAAAACGATATATTCAAATTATTCTACTTAGCTCACGAACAGCGCCCTCTATCAAGGTTATAAATACGTTTAAAATCGAAATCTTTTCAAAATTTTATTAATAATAGTTCGCTTACTAATTAGAATACTTGATCTAAATCGAAATATTTATAGACGCTCGCTCGATTTGAAGATTTATATCGTAACTAATCTGACTGTAAAGTTTGGAGCGGGACGTTTCACAAGAGAGACATCCACGGCGCCAATTTATAATTGTAACGAATAGTGTTTGAATAAAACATTTAATCGGGTAAAACCCGGGCGTTGCCCGGGTCATTCGTCTAGTAATTATATATTTGGTTAACCCCTAGATTCTCCTGTGCTGTCTGTATTGTTGTATAGGAAAAATGAGACACGAATGTCAGGATGACATTTATATTGTTTAAGAGAGAGATATTTATAACCCAGGTTCCTGGAGCACAGAACACCAACTACCCGGGGAGTCCAGCTCACTAGTATGGACTAGTGCCGAGCGCTTTTACTCGCGTCCTGTTTTGATATTGTTTAAAACAATTGCAACTTATTTAGATAAAAGCACATATTTAGGCCTAATTTTTATTTTTGAAGATAGTATGTTAAATATATGAGTTTAGATAACTCCTCCTCTATGTAAGCTGTGACCCACATCTTGAAAATCTCATTGTTTCTGAGATAGATATTTGATATGTTTTTGGCAAGGATTCCCTTCCTCTGCGTCTTCGTAATTGGTCCACAGTAGCTTTGCGTCAGTTTTCTTGCGACAAGAAGAACGACTTTGTCGTCGTATCCACGATAAGAAATGTCTCAATATTATTCACGTCTTGTATATGGTGACGTCGCGACAAATTGGAGTCCACAACATCCCTGTCCCCTTGGTCTGCGATCTTCAGTATGTTCTCCCTACCAACCTAGCATCGGCCCACCAAAATGCCACGTAGAAAACAAAAGCAGGATGACATGGAAATATATTTTGATCCACACACAATCAAAGTTTAATTATTCAAAAACAGAAAATCAATTAGAGAAATATGCTGAATAACATAATGTTGAAATTAATATTGCTTAGAAGAGGAAGAAGTAAAAACGTAGAGAATAATAATAATCCTTGCATAAAATAATAAATATTATTTTACACTGTGAAGAACTGAGAACAACAGTGGGGTGGGTAAATTAAACATCAAAATTGACCCCTAAGAGGACATATATTCCACATAAAGTTGCTGGAGGATAGTATTTATGTACCATTTTTAAAGGCTTTTTTTTTCTGTTTTTAATATGAACACCTGTATTTAATTTTTTTTCCACATACTCAGAATTATTAGATAAATTCACTGTCACCCGCAAATACCAATATTGAAATATATGTTCTGTTCTCTGTCGAGATTGCTCCAGGTCGTTCTTCCACCATCCTGAAGAAAGACATCGATTCTTCATAACAACGGACATCCTGCACTTGCTAGAGACAAGACTTCCTGGCCACTTACGCCTCTATAACCTCTTCTTGGAATTGAGTAAAAATACCTTAGACACTGTGTGTAGTGTTTTTTTATTCCAACATACACCTTCGCACTACGTGTGAATGCCACTTTGATGTACCCTGTTGTCATCTTGTAAATCCATGTGCCATGGTTTCAGGCGGCAGACTTACATGCCACATCTGTGCACGCTCATTCTCTGACAGATCCAACTTCAAGAGACATCTGGAGATCCACGATGACGTGAGGCAGTTGTTTTCCTGCCGCTTCTGTCCTAAGACCTTCACCCGCACCAAGAATCTTCGCGTGCATATGACAAGATTCCACTTCGGTTCTATGTGCTAGTCCTTCATTTGTTCGAATTGTCTCGGTTTTGATTAAATTATTTTAACGTTGTTTCTCCTTTTTTTGTCTCCTTATTCTTCTGATCAATCACATCACAATATTTGAGGCTATGAATAACGAATGTGTTTTTTTAAATAAGTTATTGAAAACACAGCGCGAAGAAAATGCCCTACTTTCTTGAAATGGAACTAAGGTTGTATCAAATGTACTTTGCAGGACCTGAAACTATTGTCGATCCTAATACTTCAGCACAACTACATCGCGGTTGTTTTATTCTCAAAATAAACACCTGAATAAATTTCAACTTTTCAGGTCCAAGTACTCAACACGATAATCTACAATAAATCGATTCGTTATAAACTTAGTTTAGTCTTTGCTGGCATTATTAACGTGAGCTGCTATCCCGAACTATAAAACCATTTCTTTAAAGTCTTCATAGACCTGACTTATGGAACCTCAGGTAACTTTGTTGATACTTATAAATACATAGAATCTATATGGAATCTGCTAACAACCAGCATTCAATCAATATAGGCGAATATTCCTGCTTAACACAATACTCTAATTCCTTATTCATTAACTCTAAGAAAAAAACTATAATTTCTTTTTTTTCTATTTATGTATAAATGTAGTTTATATATAGAATAGTGTATCTATATGTTAATATCAAGAATAATCCAATATGCAAATATATCACAACTAATCATATACATCGACGTATGTAAATAGTAATTTACATAAAAGTTTTATTTTAAAAAATAGTTATAAATCGATTCGTCTCTTTTGCATCAAGTGTCACCATATCGTCGGAAGTCCATCGTATCAAGTATCAAAATTGAAACAAAAGCATTCCTTGCATGGTGCGTCTTGAAGGCCCTTGAGCTTTAGAAATCAAACAACAAGCTGTCCTTTTATTCCTAGGTGTCATGTCTGTATCCCTAGCTTTGGGATTCTAAGATCAGACAGCTTGGAACATCCCCAACTTCTCAACAAAGAGTTTCTCCAACAGAAATACCAATCGTTGGTTAGAATCGCAAATATTCTGAAGAGTTAAGTCAAAGAGTCAAACATATCTCAGAAGAATCACAATATTTGTTGGGTATATCTAGTCTATATCAATCAACTAGCCGAATGACCCGGGCAACGCCCGGGTTTTACCCTATTAAATGCTTTTATTCAAATACTATTCGTTACAATTATAAATTGGCGCCGTGGATGTCATTCTTGCATAATATATAAATGAGTTTTAAAAAAAATGCATCGGCCGGGAATCGAACCCGGGCCGCCCGCGTGGCAGGCGAGCATTCTACCACTGAACCACCGATGGTTATGAGAAATGGCCATATTTGGGTATTTATTCCATTCAAAAAGCAAACGGTAACAGAATTGATTAAGAATTGTTGCTTGATTATGACGCTGATACTTGTATCAATCAATACCTTTATTAAAAGACCTTTAGTCTTGTATACAGATATTCTCCTGAAAGACACAGAAAAGGAATATAACAAATTCAGGGAGAAAATAATTCTAATTTACAAAGTTAATAAGAAATATGTGTATTTTTAAACAACTTTTCACTAATAAAGTATTATATTATTCATCTCTTTTCATGATCTTGTTACAGAAACATACGCTTGCGTTGACAATAATTTATATTCGCAATTTTAACGCCTCTTTAAGTAGTATACTATTCATCTCTTTTTATGGTCTTATTTGTTACAGAAACATACAATTGTGTTCACAATATTTTACAGTCTTGATTCGGCTAACCCATCTGTGTCGTTACCAGATCCAGGAGCCTCCTGCCACATCTGTTACAAGGTCCTCTATGACAAGTCTACTCTGAGGAAACATCTCAAGATCCACCAGGAAGTCCGCGAGCTTTACGAATGTCATTTCTGCAGGAAAACCTTCACCTTTAAAGGAAACCTCCGAGTCCACCTTCGAAATTTTCACCAACTTCGATAAAAACATGCCTTGTAATAATTGGAGCTTAGTCAACCATCTTTTGTTTATTATGTTTGTTTATATTATTCTAGTACTATATGTATATATATGTACTGTACACACACGCGATACCATTCCTTCATTTATTGTACATATGTTTGTTTCTATACTATGTCTAGATTCTTTAACGGTGGTGACCTGTGGTTACAGAGAGCGACTCCTTCTGCAGACTCTGTAACCGAACTTACTATGATAAGTATGGTCTCAAGTACCACATGAGGATCCATCAAGAAATACGCGAACTGTATGAATGCCAGTACTGTAAGAAGACCTTCACCTACAATAGAAATCTCCGAGCTCACCTTCGCAACTTTCACTATAACAATCCCTGACAATCCCTCTGACGGAACAAAATCACCTAATCGTATAAATGAACACTAATGATAGTGCCATCTATAAGATTAAATATTCGAAGATGTGATTAGATATAGAAGATTATTATTATTTTTTTTTTTTTGCTTATCCCTAGTACACGTGGTACAGGCCATGATAATCATGGTGGGTAGTTAGCGACTGCTTTTACTGTAAGCGCACCACATGTCTACACATGTGAAAAGCAGTTCGACTTTGCACTTACAAATGCCAGAGCCCCGTTTGGTTTCTTGCACTCGCTGGTAGGGTTGGACTTTTGCAAGAATCGAGGGCCATTGGAGCATTTTTTTTTTTCAAACAGAAAAAAGTGTCCAATGCGGGAATCGAACCCAGGTCCTTAGAAGATTATTCTTATAGTAAGATATGTAGCGATTTAATAACATGAAAGAAGACAAGTTTCTTTAATCATTTAACGACGCAAGCTTTCGGGTAAAAACCCTTCAACAGGCAAGCTAAAGCATAAATACGACACTATGAACTATTTATGCTTTAGCTTGCCTGTTGAAGGGTTTTTACCCGAAAGCTTGCGTCGTTAAATGATTAAAGAAACTTGTCTTCTTTCATGTTATTAATACTCTGTGCTTCACTTCCATTAATAATTGGCAATATGACCCAGAATAAGTATATTGCTACGGCGTTTTATGGTTTCCACAAGTCCGTATCTCAGAAGAAGGCCAAGTGACACTCACTCCTCACTTTCTTACTGCTACTCTTTTTGTGTTGTTTTTCTTGCTTCCCTCTTTCTCTTTCTTGTTTTTTTCTTTTTCTTCTGTATATATCGTTATTTCCTTTGTCTCACTGCTTTGTTCTTATGCATACCTCTGGTGAATCCTGTATAGGGTCAGTGACCCTGAATAAAGGCTTTTTGTTGTTGTTGTTGTTGTTAAATCGCTACACATTCGAAGATGTATTGGCCAACTAATTTCAAGAAATGTCAAGCCATGTACGCGTTTTGGACTACTGAATCGTTAACCTGGCTGTACCTCAATAAACGAAGTAGTAAGAAGAAATTAAGCTATTTAGTACGGATTTTTATTTTCGAGTGAAAGAAAAAAACTTTCTACTATGGGGGGGCCTGTGACTCACACATCAGTGGTGATACCTCCCAGCTGTTTTCCTATTTTACCTATTAATTTATTCTACTACTGTATTAGGTAAGGTTAGAAGACCATAAACTATTTGGGCAATTAACCTCAACAAAGTCGACTGTTTTGAAAATAGAGCGCAATCCATAAATAAATCTTTAATCTGGTAAAAGTTTTATAGAATTTTCAATAACAAAGTCCTAGGTATATCAATCTTTTGAGACGGAACATAATTTAGTCCTTTTGATAGAAGTTTTGTAGCATTGGGTGTGATTGATTGGTTTGAAAGATTGACTACAATGTCTTGATGTTTGAGGATTTGTTTTTTTTTTTTTTGTAGCCAATTGTTTAATTTTTTTTAATACTGAATAAAGCGGATAGCTGAAGCTTTGTTTTGGCATTTGGTGTCTAAATATTGATTTAATTTTTCAATTAATTCATTATTTAAAATTGATTTTAATTTTGGAGTATAAATCTGGTAAAAGTTTAATTTAGTTAAAGTCAACTGTATTAGGTTATTCAGTTTCTATATCCGACACTGGGTATAGATTCTTGGTGAAGGTATTTAAGTAAGCTATGGAAATGAGATTTGAGGACAGTAGACATATATGTAATAGTTGCTGCTTCGAACAATTGTGAAAGCACAATTCACAAATCTCATCAGACCTTTTGAACATTTCATTCTTCTACAAGTGTCTAATTGTAAAATCTCTATTAAAAACTTAAGTTTTCAAGAAGAATTATTTAATAGGAAGATTATTTAAAAAGGCAAAGATGTTTAAAAATATATTTAAAAGTAAATAAATGTTTCTGTTAGTTTGAAATTGATTATTTATATGTGAAATAGATTAACTAAAACTATATTATATGTTTTGCCTTTTATATATTATTATGTATATATTTATCCATGTAAACACTGTTTAGCATAACTTATTGTCAAATTATTTTTTTTTTTTAGCGACAGTTTTTTTTTTTACAATTTTTGTAATCTTTTTTATAGAATTTTCTATTGACTGATAATTTTTATGTCTCTTTCTTAAGTTCCAAATATATTCAAACCAAATATTATCCGAATATTATAAATGTTTTTAAAGATTGTTAAAATAAAGTTATGTAAATTTTTTAACCCTCTCAAAATATGTATATTAACTAGAGATGACTTTTTAAAATTTGTTTTTCCATACACACATCAGGTACACATTTGTTTATATTCTAAGAGCTTATCATGAATGAGAGAGACCTTAGTCTAAACATATGTATATTCTAGTTATATGACCCAGAATAAGTATATTGCTACGGCGTTTTATGGTTTCCACAAGTCCATATCTCAGAAGAAGGCCAAGTGACACTCACTCCTCACTTTCTTACTGCTACTCTTTTGTGTTGTTTTTCTTGCTTCCCTCTTTCTCTTTCTTGTTTTCTTTTTCTTCTGTATATATCGTTATTTCCTTTGTCTCACTGCTTTGTTCTTATGCATACCTCTGGTGAATCCTGTATAGGGTCAGTGACCCTGAATAAAGGCTTTTTGTTGTTGTTGTTATGTATATTCTAGTTACTTGTGGAAATTGTCTCAGGTTATATGTAAATATTTTACAATAGTAGTTGCATATATGTAGCTACATATATATTATTTTCCTTGTTCCAAAATTAATTTATTAGGTACCACTCAACAACCTAGTTTATGATAATTGCAACAATGAATAATATGTGAAGGTTATTCACATATTAAACAAAATGTTAACGTGGGATTCGATCCCGGTTCATGGCTGCGGGAATCGAGGGTGTTACCTACTCGTCCACCGACTTTCATTTATATATTATATATTTACTTAATTTATATATATATATATATTATTAAATGTGTGTTTAATTATCTTATTTTTAATCTCATGTTTATTTTTTGGGATATTTCATGTATATGAGATTCTTGTTTAAAACCGTCTCGGTTGAGATAGAAAGTCATTCCCGGGGGTGGTTGGTGACTTCAGTACGCTCCAGGAACCTGGGTTACCTAAATAAATAACAGAGTCATTGTATTGTAGAACGACATTTGAAAATTATTCCGCATGTGTTTCTTTTGAACGAAAAATCGAAATTTATTTTAAGGAGAAATAACGATTATTTCTATCCTTAGGGATGAAGTATGAAAGGATGAATTGTGAAGAGTAATGATAATTCCCGTTTTTCCTTACTCTTCACAATTCGTCCTTTCATACTTCATCCCTAAGGATAGAAATAATCGTTATTTCTCCTTAAAATGAATTTCAATTTTTCGTTCAAAAGAAACATTTGCGGTATGATTGTCAAACTTCGTTCTACAATAATGTAAGAAGATTAAGCTTTTCAGTTAGGTGGAAAGTTTGTTGTTTATTTGTATATGATTAGCGAACTAATCTCCAACGCCTTCTGATTGGATAAATGTAGCCATGTTTGTTTATAAAGGGGGACCATAGGAATGCGTGGAATCTTCAAGAAGTTAGTTGTGTGGAGACGCTTAGTGTTCTCTTGGCCCGTGTCTGGTGATCTCCTCGCATACTTGTGTAACCCAAATAAAAGATAAGTACTGTTTTTAAAATATATATAACAAATCGTGAACTTTTATTTACGTCCTATTTTTGTTGTTGTATTCTTGAGTGTACGTTTTTCTGTGTTAAGTTACTTTTACTTTAGACCCTAGTAAATTGCATTCTGTGTGATAACCCGTAGAAGTAACTTTTGTTATTTTTGTCAAATACCACGATACAATTTAATAATGAAATCAAATTATGTCACCTGTAAATTATGGGTAAATGATACGTTAATTCATAAAAAGCGCGAAATCATAAGGCAAAAGGTTTCTTTTAAAAGAGAACTTTCGCCTTATGATTTCTCCAGGCGATTATATAACCTATGATACGTTACTATAAGTGCAGAATGTGGTCTTTTGGAATTGAAATAGCCAAGTTATTATTCTTAGCCACAGATATAATCTATTATATCATTTCAGGATACTTTTTGGGAAGGATGGAATTCCTAGGCGAATGAAAGCTGCGACTACTTGCCATAATTGATCCACCTGTCAACGTATGGTATAGAATTATACAATTCAGTGTTCAGAGCATTGAATGATGTCTCCAGCGACGAACAATGTGTCCAGTGGACCCCAAAAGGACCTGTCCTGTCTGTTACAAGATCTTCTTCGACAGCTCCAGCATGCGGCGTCACCACAAGTTGCACGAGGAAGTCACCGAGCTCTTCACCTGCCAGCTCTGCGGGAAGGGATTCCGACAGAAATACAACCTAAAACTCCACATCAAATTTGTTCACCTTAGAGAATAATCTACTTGTTATATATCTCGATTGTGCTACACATATATTGTCGCATACCTCGACATATTTGCATAGTATTGTTTTGTTTTATATATTTTACATGTTGTTTCTTATGATAGGTGAATATATTTGCATGTCCGCGAGTAGCGCGATGTATATATATAGGTGAAGAGAATAATAAAGTTAGAGTTTCTACTGATTAGAATCGTCTCATTGTTACTTAAACTCATTCGTGTTAAGTGGAATACCACATATCTTAACTGCAAATAAAGAAATAAACTCGACATCGTTCAATTTGTAATCTCCATGTTACTACACAACATTCGATTTCATTCTTTCGACCATAACTGAGTTAACAAACGCCTGTTACATTCTATCTCTGGTTGTTTTAAAGCAGATTGTTGCTTAGCGCGAGATCCACTTTGCATATTTCCCAACACTTTGCATAACAACCCGACTGTATCTTTCCAGTCGACCGAACCAAGACCTGCCCAGTGTGCCACAAGACCTACTACGACGCCTATACTATGCGTCGCCACTACAAGCTCCACCTGGATGAATTGTGAAGAGTAATGATAATTCCCGTTTTTCCTTACTCTTCACAATTCATCCTTTCATACTTCATCCCTAAGGATAGAAATAATCGTTATTTCTCCTTAAAATAAATTTCGATTTTTCGTTCAAAAGAAACACATGCGGGATAATTTGTAAATGTCGTTCTACAATCATAAGCCGCATTATATTGTATTATAAAGAGTCATTGTATATATGTATATATGATGTATATATGATGTAATAAAGTGTGATGCTGTCATTGAACTCTCCGTCACAACAGTCACTGTGCAGGTCCCCGAGTCACCTGTCATCTCTGTTACCGCACCTACAACGACCGTTCCTATCTCCTCAAACATATCCGGACCCATCAGGACATCCGGGAACTCTTCACGTGCCCAATCTGCAACAAGGGCTTCACCTTCAAGTGCAACCTCCGTCAGCACATACAGAGGAAACACCACAGAGATCTGATGTCATAATAAAATATATTTTTTCTTCTTTATGGAAATGATTATTTTATATCCCGTGTCGTCACATCGTCCGTCGGTCCCGTCTTCATCTCTCTCCTTCGTCGGGCATCCACTCGCTCCAGATCTTTAATGTAATTTCCTAGATTTCCCCATCTTGTTCCTTCTCTTCTGCCCTGTAGAAATTGTTTTTCGATCTTTGTGTGTCCGTAGTGTCCTTGGTATTTGCGACATGTTTCTTTATCTTGGTTATGCCCAATTATGAATTTATACTTGGCAGTCCAAGTGATTCTTAAGAGTCGCCTTCACCATATGTGTTTTATAATTTTTTTTTTGTACAAACATGTCATAAATATTTTATATCAAACCTTACATTTGAAAACCAAACTAGTGAATTCAAGATATATGCAGCAACGTTGATCTCATTGACTTATGAAGTAGGAAATAATTCTCTCCGCCTCGAATTCTTAGAGAAATGTCAATATATATTATTTAAAAATATCTACAAAATATATATTTTTAAAATCTTCAAGCTGTTCTCCAAGGCAGATTCAATATACTCTCTCCACTAAATCTCTCCAAATAACTCTGAAATGGCTCCAAAATTTCTAACATGGCCTTCGAGCTGTACTGAGAAGAATCCAAGATGATCTGAGAGGACTCCAAGCTTTTCAAAATGAACACGAAGACCCTAAGAAGACTCCAAAAGGTTCCAAGCCCTTCCAAGAAGGCTCTGAGTTCCTCCAAGAAGATTCTGAGTTCCTCCAAGAAAGTTCCAAGATAATCCAAGAAGACTTCGGCGTATTCTTAGAAAAATCGTAACGTATTTTCTATATATATAAAAATGAATGTATGTGTGTGTGTGTGTGGTCTGTTTGTCCTTTATGCCTGACCAAACCACTCATTGGAACGCCATGAAACTTTGGGAAGTTATTTAGTATAGTACTGGGAAGGTTTCTAGCAAATAAAATTTTTGAAATAACTTTTCTCTTTAAAATAATCAAGATAAATATTCTAATTTATCTGTTATAATTCAACAATCTGCTCTAAATATTATCATGATGATACGATGATTTTGTAATGTAGAAAATTAGGAAAGACAAAATTCAGGATGACACGGCAATTTATTTGAGGCAAGAATAATGATACAATTCCAAGGCAAGATACTATTCCTTTAACTTCCAATTACCAAAAGGTTCCAAGCCCTTCCAAGAAGGCTCTGAGTTCCTCCAAGAAGATTCTGAGTTCCTCCAAGAAAGTTCCAAGATAATCCAAGAAGACTTCGGCGTATTCTTAGAAAAATTGTAACGTATTTTAGTCAATAAAATGTACCTCATTCCCCAGTCATTTATATTTTAGACACAACAAAATAAATATTAAATACGCGCGCGAAACACACAAAATCACATTATGTATTTTTAAAAATGTGTAGCGACTACACTTTGTTTCAGCGAGCCGAGCTAAGACGGCCTCGGCATCAACACTTCACCACGCATGCGCGTGGGACGTCATCAGAGACGCTGGACTTGCGGTAAACATGTAGGGTTAACTCCGGCGGCCGTTATTTCAGCCGTTGCTTCTTTTCTATTTCTATATTTCTGGCTTTAAATAAATTAATTTTAATTATAATTTTATCAGCAGCCTTTCCACAAGCCACACCAACATCACGCAACAATCCTACAAATTGGTGAGCCGGACGTGATGCAAAAGTTATTTTAATCACACTTCTATATTTTTTTATTTCATCCACGAAACTTTCAACAGCCCCAGAATGCAAGACGCAACTACGGAACATCCGGAAGGGCCAACATCCACGGCACCCTCCCAAATATCAAGATTGGCTTTCCGTGCACCACCTTTCTGGCCCAACAATGTTGAACTGTGGATAAGCCAGCTAGAAGCCGCTTTCGGTCTAGCCGAGATCTCCCGCGACGAAACTAAATTCCAAGCAACGGTAACGAGCCTAGACCAGCCAACCCTTACTTACGTCGCGGACATCGTAACGGCCCCCCCACCCTCTGGTAAATACGATGCGCTGAAAGCAGGCCTTCTCCAACGACTCGGTCAATCAAAACAAACTAAAATCTTACAGGTTCTGGATGGGCGTCCCATGGGAGATCAGAAGCCATCAACAGTCCTAGCCGCGATGCAACATCAGGCAGGAAGAAATTTCTCCGATACAGTACTGAAAATGCTGTGGACTCGACGCCTACCTCAGGACATAAGAACCGCTCTCGCAGCATCCTCTGAAACAAGTTTGAGTAAGCTGGCGGAAATGGCAGACAACATACACGAAGCCATACTGCCAACGGTCTCAGCAGTGGACCAACCAAGCACAGGTCATAGCGCGGAAGCCCACCAACAGCTGATGACGCAAATCCCAGAAACGAACATTTCCCTGTACTGTGACGTTTCCACAGCAAAACCCAGACCATTCGTACCCGCATCCTGTCGCCGAATAATTTTTTCTGCATACCACAACTTGTCTCACCCCGGAGTACGAGCTACTACAAGGATGGTCACCGCCCATTACGTCTGGCCGGCCGTCAAGAAGGATTGCGCACTTTGGACTCGCGCCTGCCACCGCTGCCAAGTCTCCAAAACCGCTAGACACACAAGAACGCCCCTTCAGTCTTTTAGTCCCCCAGACGGAAGGTTCAGTCATGTTCACATTGACCTGGTCGGGCCATTACCACCGAGTGAAAACTATCGGTACATATTCACCTGCGTCGACCGATTCACTAGGTGGCCCGAAGCCCTACCCATACAGGACATCACCGCCAAAACAGTAGCAAATGCCTTCCTATCGGTCTGGATATCTCGTTTTGGCGTGCCAGCAAAAGTAACTACAGACCAAGGCAGGCAGTTTGAATCAGCACTTTTCGGTGAGTTGACACGGCTTCTGGGAATCAACAGAATTAGGACATCACCGTACCACCCAGCAGCAAACGGCCTGGTAGAAAGATTCCACAGACAGCTGAAAGACTCCCTTCGCTGTCACGATTCCACGAGCTGGTCCTTGAAACTTCCCCTGGTGCTCCTAGGGATTCGTTCGTCGCTAAGGGAAGATCTCAACACCACAACCGCTGAGCTGGTCTATGGGAAGCCCCTACCCCTTCCAGGAACATTTTTCGAGGACCCCCCCTCTGCAAGCTCGCCTACCGAACCGTGGCTGGAGGACTTCAAGCGCGCCATGGCATCTCTGAAACCTGCACCAAGCAAACCACATGGGAACCGCCACGTTTACGTGCCCAAACCACTCGAGACATGTTCCCATGTCTATCTACGTCGGGACCTGATATTGCCACCGCTAGCTCCCCCATACGACGGTCCATATGAAGTCCTTTTTAGGAAACCCAAAATTTACAAACTGAAAATTAAAAAGAGATCCACGTGGGTGTCAATCGACCGCCTCAAGCCTGCTTTCACTTCAGAAGGACCGATGTTTTCCCAAGACCCGAACTTAACAAGCCAATAAGATTGCATAGGATCGCTGGAAAGATCCTACTGGAGGGGGAGTAGTGTAGCGACTACACTTTGTTTCAGCGAGCCGAGCTAAGACGGCCTCGGCATCAACACTTCGCCACGCATGCGCGTGGGACGTCATCAGAGACGCTGGACTTGCGGTAAACATGTAGGGTTAACTCCGGCGGCCGTTATTTCAGCCGTTGCTTCTTTTCTATTTCTATATTTCTGGCTTTAAATAAATTAATTTTAATTATAATTTTATCAGCAGCCTTTCCATAAGCCACACCAACATCACGCAACAATCCTACAAATGTATTGTTGAGTAGGGATTGAACCTAATATAGACATATGAATTGATTTTTTTCAAATAACAAATATATAAAACATAAAAAAATGTTGTCCAAAAACATTGCCCAAAATGGTACTTCGCCCAGCTATGTCTTCATTGCCTCGGGATGGAGGCCGACGCTGAAAAACCAAGCTGGGACAGATGTGCATTTTTTTTGCCTATAAATACATCCTTCCGTACTTTTAAAATATTGAAATTATTTCTTACATCTTCGTATACTAACCCCACCCTCGTATGTTTAAGGCTTAAAGAAAACATGCTATCTTTGCCAAAAAGTCTTCTACGATCGCTCATCTCTTCGCAAACATCTCAGGACCCATCAAGACATCCGGGAACTCTTCACTTGCAGCTTCTGCAACAAGGGCTTCACCTTCAAGTGCAACCTCCGTCAACATATCCTACGGAAACATAATATGATGATTTAACAAAAGGTATTTTTTGGTGGCTTTGAGTAAATGATCTTTTTTACACCCCGTGTGCCATTCATACGTACATATGGCATCAATCTGATCCTTTACCTTACTTGTATAGCCAAGTTATTGCTGAAATGAGTTCAATATATCTGTAACTCTGACTAAAATTGAAATTGTATATATCTTCTTTAGCGGCTTTGTTTCAAATAAATATATAGCAGGGGTTCAATCTTGGTCTATAAATCTTAACAATTAGGTTTGCGCCACTAAAAACTTTCCCAAACTGTATACATAAATTGAGCATGCCGACATTGTGAAACTTTCACCATGTGGCTCCAAAATATATAAACTATCTCTAAACTAGGCTCCTAAATACTTCACGAAAACTTCACCGTGCTCCGAAAAGGCTCCAAAATTTCCAAGAAGATTCAAATCTGTTTCAAAATAGACGTGAGAAGACTCCAAAATGTTTCAACGAATATTGTGAGTCTTGATGTTAATAAAATGTTGATTTTTTAAAGTTTCAATGGTCGTTATTTTGATACGGCCTACAATAAATGTATAACACTTGAAACATCTTGTACCATAATATATTACATACAGTTTGTTTATTGGTCTTTACTTCAATTTTCCATGTCCCAGGCTCCAAGAACACGTGTTCTCTCTGCCAAAAATCCTACTACGACCGCTCAGCTCTTCTGAAACATCTCAAGACCCATCAGGACATCCGAGAACTCTTCACCTGCCCCTTGTGCAACAAGGGTTTCACCTTCAAGGGCAATCTGCGGCAGCATATAATGAGGAAGCACAGTCATCAGCTAACTGGTAGTCGAGAGTGATCTACCTGCAGTGTGGATTGTGCTAACTTTGTACATATCTATACATACGCATTTTCCTAAATGATCTACATTGGGCTTCTGGTGACATATCTCTATTATGTGGATTGTGCTAACTTTGTGCATATCTTTACATACGCATATTCCTAAATGATCTACATTAGGCTTCTGGTGACATATCTCTATTATGTGGATTGTGCTAACTTTGTACATATCTTTACATACATACATTCCTACATGATTTACATTGGGCTTCTGGTGACATATTATTAAAACATATTCAATGAATTATATGTGCTTCCTCATTTCCTCCATTACAAACAGTTTCGTTCTAATTTAAAATGCTTTGCGTAATTTATATCTACACTAGAACCTCCCATGAGTGACTCATCTTGGGAACTACCACCACCTTATGAGACTACATTTGTGTCGAATCAAAACATGATTTGATATTTGATCTAAACTAACTCATCCTTCAATAAACGACTACCTCCAGGATAGATCAGTGTTATCTCTATTTTAATCCATTCTCTCGTGATAGGTTCTACTTAAGTTCTTTCTAGTCCCATTTGTTATATCGCAATGAAACCGTACGTTGTGTCGCTGAGAATGTGTGTAATCGCTTTGTTTATCTTCCATCTGAGGTACATCAAGGTGAGGAATGAGAAGGACCTGGGACCTGTCAAACCGGACTGTTGTGGTCCAGAAGTCTGCCCGCTGTGTAAGCGGAGGTTCCTCTCGAGGTCCAGCATGCGGCGACATGTCAAGACACATTCAGAGATCCGCGAGGTCTACACCTGCGCCTTCTGTCCACAGACCTTCACCCAGCGCTTCAACTTACAGAGACACGTCCTTAGACGCCATTCAGAAAAATAAAGATGGTGTTGAATCTCTACATGTTTCTCTTTCTTTTCGGATTTCCTTTGATATGTTTTTTTATTATTATTATTATTTAGCTATTTCTCAGTTCACTAAACTTGTACATTATGTATATATCTTTTCACACATTGAGACACTTCCTTTTTCTGATATATTGTATACATAGAGATGGAAAAACAATAATTAAATCCTAGTAAGAAAGCTCTTGGTGAAGTTTTGTTGGAACAGCATGGTTAGTTAGCATCAACCTATTCAAGACTGAAGTCTGATGATGGTACAAAACCTCCCTGTTGTCTGATTATGGTACAAAACCTCCTTGATGAACGGCCCTCTTCCTTAGCAACCACTTTTATAAAACGAAAAAATGTCTTCCCCCGATTTAATATAAACTCTAATAAACGACTACCTATAGGAGAGACCACGAGTATCGATGTTTTCTTTTTGGGCGGTCTTTTATGAGAAATTTTATTGTAGCAATGCAGATCCGAAACCTTTATCGTTGTTTACCTTTTTTTTCAGATTTCTTACTTTTCATTTGTACTATGGATATATGAAAAACCCATGCCTATGAATACAAAAGGAACTTCCTAAAATGTTTCTTATTATTTGAAACGTTTCATTGTTGGTGTATATGTATTATGGATATGCAGCGCGCAAGAAGTTTTATATAAATCTTCAATCCTTACTTTTAGAAAACGGAATTGCATACCGAGAATATGGCCGCTGAGAGGAAAATCTAGATTGACTTGATTCATAGCGTCGGCCACACATATCACTAACTGAAACAACCAAAATAATATGTAAAGAACGTTGTCGTTGTCTCAATAAACACACGCTTTCATCAGAACACTATATAGACATTCCCTAGTGACATATCTGTATACAAATATATGAATTATGTTCATATATCCCATGTTACTAATAAAAATGTATACTTTCAGGAAGGCTAAATAGAAAGAAACGATGTCCCTACTGCTACAAGCTGTACTACAACACTTCCAGTCTACGCAGGCATCTCCATCTACATCAGGAGATCCGAGAAGTCTACAAATGTCATCTCTGTCCCAGCACCTTCACTCAGAAGTACAACATGCGTCTACACAAGGCCAAAATCCACAATATTCCTCTTTGACATCCCAACTCCTCAATCCAATTCTTCCGCCGTTTTTTCAAAAACCAAAGAACCATCATATATCTATATTTTAAAGAGATTTAAAGCATCTATTTATAAGAACGCCTGTTTAACGTCCACGCCAAATTAGCGACCAGTTCAACAAGTACATCTCATCTCAAATTCTATCCTAAATACCGACTGTCGCCTCCAATCCAAAGAAATAGGTTCACAGATTTACTCCATAAAGCAGCATGCTGTCATAAAGAGCGGGGAATATGACTACTGTACTAAATATGTTTCACTAGAACAGCCTCGTTCTCCTCAAGGCACTCTTCAATCGGTCTTGAAGTGCAGCTAGCAAAGTTAAGAAAGCTCAAGAAGAATAATAAACATCTAGATAGTAATGTACTAGCCTCAAGGCATGAAGATCCGCAGGAATTGAGTGGCAGGCTGTTGAATTCAGGTGATGTGCTATCTCCTAGATGTGTGCAGCAAGGAGTTGACAACAGCACACGTGTTAATGTGGAAAGCTTGGTATGGTTCAAGGTGAGTAAAATGACAGTTGAACAATCTGGGTGCAGTTAAGAAAAATTAAGATATAGAGGTGATATTCGTAATCATGTTAAGGTGCAAACACACAAAAGGAGTTTCTAGAGAATGATAACTATTTACAATGGGCAGGTACAATGTAAAGCTATGTACAATGTACAGATAATTAGTCAAGCAAAGTGAAAGAGTTTGTAACCTTTCCCCTTCCCCCCGCCCCTTCCTTTTACGTTATTATGTGGATGTGACTGTAGAAAATCTTTCTGAAAAAAATCAATGTAGTTAAAAGTATAAGTTATCACTAAGAATCCTCTTTTTTTAAAGCCATCTTTATCATTAATAAAATCATTTTCTTTTGTAAATAAACTGGAAAGTTCAAATAGACTGGTGTCATCAAAGTGTTAATGTATGTGTTTGCATGTTACGATGTAAATAAGCTGTTCATTCAGCACATCTGATCAATGTGTGAGATCCTCTTCCCTCCTAGAAACTGATGTGTCACGTGTTCAACAGATCATTGCAAACTGATAAAATAAAATCTTATTGTACAAATAACTCTTCATTTGATTCAACACGACAAATTCTTATATCGCCTGCTAACAAAACTAAAAGAAGCTATTTACCTAAATTTTATTTACAGAAAAAAACTCCCATGAGAGACCCTTATAATGAATGATTCTCTTCTTAAGCGACCACCTTGACCTGAACCAACCTCCAATAAGAGACCATATCTAGGAGCATCCATGTTTTATATTATGGTGGCTCATGGAGAACTACTAACGCAGAAATGGTTTACAAGTAATGATCTGCATTATTCCCAATCATTATGAACGAATTAATGATAGCAGGGAGAAAGAGTGTTAATTAAATTTTAAAATAACATTTTTTATAAACAACAACAGAAAGCTTTTATTAAGGACACTCGTCCCATACAAGATTCTCCCATATGGATAAACAGACGTAAACATAACAGCTATCCACAGAAAATGGAGATTAAGATCGACCTTTCTTCAAGTTAGATCCATCATCTGTGTTGTGCCTATTGTCTGTGCTGTTTTCCAGAATTTGTGAAAGGTTAGGGCATTGGATTTTTTTTTTTTTTAACTGATTCTCAACGTGTCGATTTTTTCTTCATAATCGAGTGAGGCAATCTAGCTGTTAGCGTACTTGCTACTTCTTGAAGTTGACTTGTACAGATACTAGCAGATACTCGACGATTGTATAAAAGGTCTTGAGATGCTTGGAAATGATCTTGATGTTGTTTTCTGTAAATAGACCTAATATATTTCTTCTACTTTGATAATTGTGCGATGATGTTTTAGATGGTGCTAGACTACCTCCTTGTACGATGGGTCTTGGATTCTGCTATATTATCTCCTTGTTACGATGTACCTTTTAACATGAATATCGGGATTCAGACAATAACTCTGAAAGATATTTGATACACAGTTACTTTTATTGAAGTCACACGAGATAACCAAGTGTAAACAAAATAGCCTCTGTCTCCTTAAAAAAATAAAAAAACAACTTCCGACGATGTCAAAAACTTTCCACTTCCTTAAGTTTATCCATGAGTGTATCTTACACTACCTGTTTTATCTCTTCGATGACTTTATGAAAGATCTTGAAATACTTGAAAACTCTATCTTGGTGTTTCACAGTCAGAGATTCCTTGATTTAAAAGGTGTCAAACTGTATATAGTTGAATATTTCTTCTGTTTACTTTGTTTAACTTGACATCTTTGTGCTAGGAATTGAAGACGAGTGGGTTAAACAAAATCCACAAATGTTGTGACAAAACTGTTGAGTGATTGCGTGGATCAAATAAAACCTACAGGGATATATTGAGGAAGAAAAGGCCATATAAAAATGTACCTAAAACGCAATAAAAAATTATTTCATTTGAATATTAAATAAAAAAAAGTATTCTAGATACCTATTTCGAAATCTCTTTTTTTTTTTTTTTGAATGTTTATAAAGGCCTAACAACTGGGCGAAATAACTGGTTTTTATTAATTCTTCAAATTAAAGATACTTCGGCCAGTAAATCATTTTATTATCTCGACGTTTCGACAAAAATATTTTGTCCTCGTCAGGAGCAAACAAAAATTAAAACATATAAACATTTTTAACGCTTTGCCCAAATGTTATAATTTTTGTTCGCTCCTGACGAGGACAAAAGATTTTTGTTGAAACGTCGAGATAATAAAAAGATTTACTGGCCGAAGTATCTTTAATTTGAAGAACTATGAATGCCAGCCGGGCAGCCTCTATACGATGTTTTTTTTTTTTTTTTTTTACTTTAATTCCAACGCTTCAACAATCCGCTGTCGCTTATATCAAGGGGAAACTATAATTACACTATTGTCTACTTGTATCAAATATTAAGTGAGCTGATTTTTATTTTTATTTCAATAAAATAATCCCTTGTTTCAATCAATATTGAGTGAACATATTTGAATGTTCTAATGGCGAATCATTGTAACAAGTTTTTCTCCTGTAGAAGGGCGTTCATGCCCGAAAGCTAGAGATTAAAAAGCTTTTGAAAATATTCCTCTCCCTGGAGGCCTGACATTTTTACTCAACATTAATTTTTGTTTAATTAAAAAGGCATATATTGGATCAAAAAATCATTTATTTTACCCGATTTTTTTAATCCACTATATGCCTTTTTATTAAAGATTTATTTATGGATTGGTCTATTTTCAAAACAATTAATATTTATGTTAAAAAAAAACTAAAGCGAACACAACTCTCTTCTCAAATTATGTTACATAAAAAATATCTAATGGTATCAATAGAATTTGGTAAGTTTTCCTATAAATGTGTCACCTCAAGTACCAATTCTGAAGGTAGGTAACGCGTGCCCTGAGTGACCTTTGAAAGATAAGTCCAACAATCATGCCAGAAGGGCTCCAGAATGGCGAACTCAACAATCGCAGATGACCTTGGAAGGGGGAACGCCAGTGTTCCCAGAAAGTGACACGACCTGCCCTGAACGCCCCTTTTAGGTAAGTTGCACCAGGTGTTCCGCAATGGCTGACGTCCACCTTTGTTTGTCCTCAGGTTCTTATCGCGCAGACAAAATTTTAAGAACAGGATCTTTATAGCCAAGTTTATTTCTTTATTCGTATAGGGGACAGGAATACACGAAAGCTATCAGAGCTATATGAGCTACAGCTATCTATAAAAACTTAGTAGCTAGTAAAAACCAATTTCATTGAGATTTTGAGAGGTATTTTATTGTTTCTTTGAGCCTTCGTTGTGAGACTTCATGAACTATATGGCTGATGATATCGCAGTCAGTCAGACATTCGTTGAAATATAAGAAAAGGCCTTAGAATAAATTTTAACGCCTTGCCAAATGTTTTAATTTTTGTTTGCTCCTGACGAGGACAAAAGCTTTTTGCCGAAACGTCGAAGTAATAAAAAGACTTACTGGCCGAAGTATCTTTATTTTCAAGAAATATAAGAAGTTGAGAGAGATCAATTAGATTCATATAAACTAACTATAAATCCACCCTCCAATAACCTTTAAACTGTCCTTTGCTTAGGCGTCCACGAAAATTCAGAGAAACAACCTTTACAAAACAAACTTTTTGGAGAGTTGGGGGGAAGTTTGATTGTACCAAGTTCTATCTTAAATGTAAAAGCATTTAATAATGGTATTTCTTAATATAATTATCTAATTTAAGCTTTTGAGAAATCATTTAAAATATGTAATCTACGATATGTAATCAACAAAGTTTGCTAAGACATCCTCCTAGCTAGAGGGTAGTTTACGTACAGTAAAAGCCGTCCATTATGGTAACTTTGTTTATACAGTACAACTTGGATAATTTGAAAATTTCTTTAATTCGAAAACGTCTTTAATTTGAATATGTATCTTGGTCTTTTTAATTCTAATCTTTGGATAATTCGATTTTTTTTGGTCCCTTGGGCTTCGAATTGTCAAAGTTCTACTGTAATACATTGCAATCTTTTTATAGAAACTTCTTTTAAACCTGCCAAAATCTCTATCATTTATCATATATATATTTAATTATCCCATGCCAATAAATTCCTAGCAGTATCTTCTTTAAAAAAGCGAATTTTCAAACTACCAGTTCTTTAACAAAGTTCTTTAAGAAAGCAGAATTCTACTTCTCCTTTGGATTGTCTAATCCTCAAACCTACCGAATTGAAAGTTGTCACAATTTTTTTTTTAATCATTAAAATTATATTTGCATATTAAATTCCCTTTTATGCGTATTATAAATAATTATCTCTATTTTAAATAACAAAAATCGAACTAATTGTTGTGTTTAAAAAGTGTTAAATAGAAAAGTAAATCAATCAAAATTTATTTCCCCCGTGTGCACCATTCGCTTTATGCGAACTCTACACGCAAAAATATTTCTTTGATTTGATGTCTCTTAAATACCATTCATGTAGCTGCTTTTTTTTGCATTCTTTTTTGATCGATGTCATTGACATCCTACTCTGTATATTTTGCCTGCCTATCAACCTACAATGTGAGCAATCTTTGATGTCTATTGGTAAACATTCTCATGTTGTTAATTAAATGATGGCGTGATGTCCTATTGACAGATCCCTGTATATCTTTCTTGACTATCCACTTGATATGCGTAAACTTTTTTTTATATCCCCCTGAGAATTTTCATTTGAATTCTTGCAATATCTCGTTTGATTACATGGAGATTCTTTAGTTTCTTATATGCTTGGTGTTATATATCTTTAGAAATTTTATATGTATCATGTTTTCCGTGAGTAGATATTGTTTTTGAATGGATGTCTCTTGGGTATCGTATTCGGTTTCTTGTTTGATGACCTTGTTTATTTTTAATATCCACTCCAATTCCTCGTGACTTTACTTGATAAACAGCACATTTGATGTTTCTTTTGAGTAAATTCTATTGATAATTTTCTCCCTGGGTACTTTCATCATTGTGTAGTTATTTCCTAATATTTTGATGACATTTTGCATGTTTAGTTTCCTAACAAATCCTTGTTTGTTAAACCTGATCGCATTCCATTGATCTTTGTAAATAGATAGCTGCTACTTTTTGCTATATGACTTCCCTCAACACACATTTCCCATGAAGTTATCGAATGACAATATTGATGTTCTCTCCCTCAGTACCATATTATTGAGTTTTGGAATATATACATATTTACATCTTCAGCCGGGAAGGCTCTTCCACCAAGAGTTCTCTTCCAGAATGGTCTTCTCGAACACCTTTCAATTCTGCGCTCTAGAAGAACTTGTAGATGCAGGAAGGCCTTGGAGGATGCAAGGATGGCCAGGTCTTCGCCATTCAGGCCTTCTCGTCTAGTATCATATATTGATGATGACAATAAACTTAAATTGTGTCATGTTAACGTCTATTCTCTATATGTTATTCCACACATTGTGTACGACATCTCCATGTTTTTACTTATTGAATATCTGTATTAATAAACATTATGTGCCTCTGATATCATTATTCCATGTATGCTTGTAAAGAATTGTATGTGGTATGATTCATCAAAAATAAAATTTGATATTAATAAACATGTTCATGTGTCATTTTATAATATTTACATCACAAACAAAGCTCGTAGTTATGTTGTCCTGAACTATCGAATTTCGTTTCCGACAAAAGGAACCCAATTCTCCCATGTAACAACATGAGTTTGATGCAAATGTACAATAAACGTCTTCATCTTCGTGATAAACATTCGTCGCCTTCTGAGAACTCTTGTCCTTCTATTGGGGCAAGATTGGGCTCTACGGGCAAGTACTGAACGCCATCGTCATCCTGGTTTCAATCAAGACGTCCATCTAGGAGATTTTTCCAGAACCTTGAGCGCTAAGGGGATTTATCGAGACTTCCCTGATTGCCTGGAGGAGGATTCTTCGTCGCTGGAGAAGCCTATTGGACTGTACATAATTGTTTATCCACTCCTTCTCTGTATATCTCAGGACATTCTTTATATAATACTAAAAGTCTTAATAATTAACTAACTTGCATACTAATTCTGTACATATTTAAAATATCTTTCTTTCTTTTCTTTCAAAATTTTGTTTATCTTTAAAGTGCAAGTGTCCCTAGGGGGACATAGCGCTCTAAGTCGAAATAAAGAGATAATAAATATATTGTTCGCCTCTTTGTTTATATATTTATACATTTCCAGATTAGTATGTTTTGCCGGATATCTGAATGAAATTATCAAAACTCTTATCTCCAGACTTTCTATTGATTCTCAACGACATTCTCAAATATCGCCGTGGAGCCTAAAGGTATTGTGAATACGTTTTAAGCTACACCTTCTCATCAAAACATCTTATTCGTGAAAAAATAATTTCTATATATTTATCCTAACCGTGAAACGTGATTAATGGAGTTTATACTCTCTTCAAACGATCCTATTAGCGAATAAATCTATATATTCACATTTTTAAAACTTATTTTCTCATATATAAATTACAATCTTACTTTGATATCTAACTTACTGCGGTGATAGGACAAAAATAAATGAGAGGACATAGCTAATCAGTTGTAAATATTCTCAGTAGTTTCACCAATTAACAGGAAATACTGTGAAATTACACACTAGATAAGATAAGCAATTACAGTAGTAGGGCGAACTGAGATTAATTTGGTAAACCGCTGAGTTGATGAGCCTCACCCCCGCAACAAAATATTATTGTGATAAAGTATATGTCGTTTATTATTATTATTTTATATTGTTTTAATTGTTCAGATAATTAAACAAACATTGTATTCGATCAACACTCTACTATTTAAATGTTGCTAAGATTATAGCTCCATTATAAATTTTTGTTTATCGTGAAATGGTCGAATTTGTCTATCTTCTTTCAGCAAGACCCTAATACTTCAATGTAACCTAAAAAAAAAAGTGTACAACCTATTTCAGAGTTTGACAGTGATTTCAATGTAACCTAAATATAATGTAAAACGTTGCTTTTCCTACAATATTTACGTAGGCTCACCTAAACAAAAAACTGCTATTAATCTAAACTTACTTCGAAAGTACGTAATAAAAATACGATTTACAAGATTTCTTTTATTTATTATGTATTCGGCTAACTTTCTCGAGCCTCAACTTCCTCAGGCTTGAGCCTAAGGGACCTGAGTTTAAGAGGCCTGACTCTAAGAGGTTTGGGTCTAAGAAGTTTGAGCCTAAGAGGCCTGCCTCTTTGAGGTTTGAGTCTTAAGAGGTCCGAGGAAGAATTGATGCTAGAACTTTAGCTGAATTTATAATAAATGAGAGGAACATTGTAAATATTCCTTTATATTTTACTTCTTTTACTTACTTTGTATGTAGTAACTTTAGATTAAGCGCTTATAGAGTGGAAGAAGGCCTGAGGTAGAATCTAAGCTCCAATGTCAACCTAATTAATAATAAATAAGATGCACTTTACAATTCGTCCTTCGACCTTGCTATATCACATGTATAGATGCGATGTAATAGCCAAAGTATCCTCTAATCCCCACGTAATGCAGGCAACAAGAACCAGTGCCCCGTCTGCCGCCGCAACTACTTCAACCGCTCCAGCTTACGTCGCCATCTCAAGCTACACGCCAGCGAGCGTGAGACCTACCAATGCCTCAAGTGCCACAAGCAATACTTCGAGAAGTACAAACTCAAGATCCACCTTGCTAAGTCCCACGAACTCTTCCTCTTCTAAGTATATTCCACACCACCATGTGTACCTCCGGCCAACATTTCACATAATTGATGTAACCTTCCTCGTAATCATTACAATGATTATCTGCAAGGTCGTCAGTCATAGGACAAAACCGTCAATCATCATACTGCCACCAAACACACACAAAGGCCTTTATTGATACGTACATAGTATTTTACGTGGATTAACTACGGAGTCTCTGCAAATGAAAAGAATAATAATCTGGTTCCAAATTAACTTTACTAGGTGCCTCTCAAAAAGAGCAACCTAGCTTATGTTATATAAAAACGAATAATATATATGAAGGTTATTCACATATTAAAACAAAGTGTCCAATGCAGGAATCGATCCCGGTTCATGGCTGTCGGGAATCAAGGGTTTCAACCACTCGTCCACCGATATCTTTATAATAATTATAAGTAAAGCTAATATATTACATTTAATAATAAAATTTATATACAGAGAGGAAAACTTAATTAAGGCTATTTTGCTCATTAACAGATTAGTCTTGGTAAATTCGATACTGCCACCAAACGTGCTTTCGGGAAATTCCTGAATGCAGATTTAAATGTATCACTTGTGTTTAGAACCACTGTCTAAAACTATTTAAACTATAGTGTTAGGAACAGAAAGCTTCAAACTGCGATTTTATAATAAAAATAATAAAAGATCTTCGCTAATCTCAATATATTCATCAATAGTTTTGTTATCTTATCAATACTCATATCGTCATTTGTCTAGCTAGCTCAGTGATTCAGCATAAAGGATGACCACTCAGAGCATATGAACATGCTGATTTAAAACCAATGAATCCTATCAAAAAAGATAAAAATATGTTAATTAGATGGCCAAGACATTTTTACCGGAATTATAAAATCAAAGTATTACACACACGAAGCTCCGAGACCTCAGCCTTAATAAGCACCATAAGAATTTATACTTTTATATTCGTTTTGACATGTTTGTGTGTGTTAAACATAAATAAAGAAGTTTTTCATTGTTTTTCTAAGGATGTATGAAGAGACCGCTAATGTCTCCACTCAGAGCCTGGGGTCGTAGATTTGTTGAGACGACTGAGAACCGACCTTTAAGACGGCCGTGATATCTGATGATAGTAAACAGTCTTTAAGATCAATATTTTTGGTCCTTTAGCTTGTCTTAAATCGAGAACTGACTATATATATTCTATATTCCATTTTCTCCTGTAATTCGAGGACATCAAGGATCCAATGATTGTTAGTCGAGCTTCCGCTGTCCACTGCTAATTGAAGCTTCTCGTAAAATTTAATCGTTTGCGTATGGTTTTCTCATATTTATCATCTTCTTCTTTCTTATCTCCACTCAATCATATTAGGTTATCAAGCTTGTTTGACAACCATCATGACTGGGTGAAGTAGAATGCGTCTGCCTTTATCATTAAGACTGGGAGCACTACTCAGTGGCAGGCCGACATAGCTCCAAAAGAAATGGCCGCCTCTGACATGAGGAACAGATGCCATGAGCAGCCGCTCCTAACATGGAGTACAAACGCTGCTCATCCTGTATCCTTGGATTAGGAGCCCTTACAGGGTACTATCAGCCGGGCCAGCTGAGCCCAGGTTTTTTAGCGAACTTGTTACTGCTCCCCCTCCTTTTTCATCCGGGCTTGGGACCGGCAAAGGCGGAGTTCTATCTATCATAGAACGTTGGTATTCTTCGCTCCAGGAACCCGGGATATATATTATTGTTCGTATGTACATATTCTTTACTAATCATTTGTTAGTGCGAATTTTAAAGTATCTATGCAATTATTTTTTTGGTTTTGTGTATATGAGATAATTCCCCGACGACTCACCAGTGTATATGCTCAAAATTCGTTCATTGACTCCACACAATGAACGTTTTCCTAGTTTTAAAGCTAATTTTTTTTTAGCCTGAAACGCGAACATGGTTGTTTTTTCTTAATAAATCAAGAAAGGTTTTATAACTAAAATCAATACTATTTATAAAATAAAAGACACTTCGGCTAGATAAAGTTTTCTTTTTTCAACATTTCGACAAAAATCTTTTGTCCTCGTCAGGGGAAATGAAAATAATTTTGAACGCCTTGGCAAATGCTTTATTTCTCTTGACGAAGATAAAAGATATTTGTCGAAACGTTGACAAAACTTATCTACCTGAAGTGTCTATTTTTTTAAAGAATTATGAATGCCGCTGGCCAGGCAATCTCTATTTTCAAGATAGCCAATACTAAGGAATACAATTAACGTTTGGTTTTGATATTTATTTCACTAAACGGCGGCGCTCTACCATCTTTAAATGACCATTTGAGTCCTTTCCATCATTTTAAATGCCTGACTACTATTTCTCCCATCTTTTACCCAGTTGTTGTATAGGTTATATAAGTAGTGTCGATTGTGTTGGGTCCCTAAGTGCTATTCATCTCGACGCATGCGCAGTTTCACTTCATTTTTATCGCCGTTCTATGCGTTAAGGCATCAAGAAATAATCACTTTCTTGGCGCGCGCGAATTTATATATAAAACATGCTTAGTTTCATTTAAAAAAAAAAAAGGAAAAATAAGTTGTGTGGGGACTTAAGACAAGGTTGGCAGTTCGTTTTGGACTATCCTTGCGTTTCTCTCTCCTAGTTCTTCCTCATTCCTCCCTCATCTCCCAGAGGGCGATTGTTTATTCTATCTCTCTGCTATTTAATATATATATGAAGTATACTATTATATTGAAGTAAGTAGAGTTTATTCATAAAGCGAATGGTGCACGCGGGAGAAATAATTTTTGAAAATTTTAAAATATTGAAGTAATTTTATATATTAGTACACTATAACACGCAGAATGAACCTGGATTATCCAAATACACATTGCAGCCACATTTTATTAATTTCAAAAAACATTGTGCAAAATAGCAACAAAATCAAAGATATTTATTAGCTTTACCAGTGCTGCCCTTAGTGGTAAAAGCAATACTACAGGGAAATTTGATTCATTGTGAAATACACTATCTAATATATTTTTATAATCTTATCTCTATCTTCATATGAAATTTCTTAATGCTTGTTTTGATAGTTTTTGGTAAAGAAGAGTAACAAAAAACACCGATTTTTAATATTTCATATTTATATTTATAAAGAATAAAAGGATATATAAATATATGCATATCTTTGCCACATATAAGTATTATTTTCACTGCACGTATATTCTACAAATGTATATATTTATATATAATTAACCTAATATAATGCAGGTTTTAGAAAAATATATAGGCACTCTTTTTATAATGGGATATATATTTTAGGATATAAAATTATATATATATTTATTCACAACATTATATATATATTTACTTTTTTATTTGTAAATATAGGTATTTTAACGCGTTTATTTTGTTTGAAAATATTGTTGATATATTTTAAATTCGTATTACAAAAATGCCTTTTAAAACTATCGTGTGGTATTAATTTTTTAAAAGTTATTTTTACCTTTTATCTAATGTATAATTCTCTGAATATAATATATTAAAAAGATGTGTGTATATAATGTTGTTAATAGTCGAGGTTATAATTTTTTTTTTGCCAAATATACAATAAATATTTTTAAACAAAAGTTTGTCCATTTCTTTTATTATTTTTTTCCTTAATTAAATACAAACATATACCAAAGTTACGATGGGACACTGACGAAAATTTACAAATTGAATTTACATATGTCGAAGGTACAATTTTGCGTATTGTATTTTAAAAATTTAGAAAACGTATTCGACGATCGTAATTATGCACGGAAACGCTTGTGAAACTCGTCTAAAGTGTATTATTATAACAATAATTACTATGCATCTACTGTTTCAAAGCCCCTGAGCTACTTGAACAATTATTGTTTGATTGCAACAAAAAAAAAAAAAAAAAACTCGGAAGAAAACTAGTCAAAAATTGTCTTAGGAGCTCATCTAGGATTTCCAACTTCCTATGCAGTTCTATGCAAATTTGATCTGCTGACATTGATCTCGATGAAAATTACAATTTTTTTTTTTCAGAAAATACTTGTATTCCCTTAAGCTTAATTACTCCTCATAATAAAACCCTGTTAATTTTGGTTTGAAATGTTCTTAAATAATCATTATTTTTATTTATATTCCCTTTCTAATACAGTGGTACCTCGACATACGAGTTTAATTCGTTCCGCAACCTTGCTCGTATCTTGAATTACTCGTATCTCGAAGCAAATTTCCCCATACAAAATTCCCATTTAAAATCACAGATTAATATCTTCAACACTACCGAACCGAACTCGTATCTCGAATTTCGCTCGTAACTCAAAGCAAAAAATCACTTGCTTGTCGGCTCGTATCTCGAAAAACTCGTATGTTGGGGCGCTCGTATGTCGAGGTACCACTGTATTCTTGCTGACATATTTTCGCCATTACCCCTAGCTACCTTAACCCATCTTTCATTCCCTAAGCTTATGCTTACACAGAATGGGCGGTCTAGTATGTATCCATTATTTTTTCATTGTCCTCGGGTTTGTCTGAATAGGAGCTAGTTTAGAGAGGTCCAAGAGCTTTATATATATCTTTATTTTACGGGGCTGCTAACCAAAATGAATGATTTTTGAGCCCCGAATTTACGTGCATAGAACAAAGGGGTTTCTCCTTTTATTATAAGATTAATATTTCAGATTTGTGTGGGTCAATTTGTTACAAATATTTCAAGCTCTTTCGTAATCTAACAACTATCTTATTTCTCAAACATATCTCACAAATTTCAAGAACAGAAGTTGCCATGTTTAAAAGCCGTTCTCAAATTGTACCATTCAAGAATAAGAGATCCAGTAAAGACTAAAAAAAAAAAATACTTAACGGTACATATTTAGAATAATTCTTGAACCATCGAAGAACCACCTTTTGTACCCAACATAATTGAAAAATAAAAGTTGTTGTTTAAAATGTTAAACGTGAATGTCTTTTATTAAAAACTTTGATCAACATATGTAACTTTTTTTTTTTGGTTAACACACGTTTTTTCAGACTAACCAATGTGTTGTTTATAGGTCGTGGCAATCTGATCTGCCCGTTGTGCAATAGAGAATACTATAACAAGTTCAGCCTGAACAGACATCTGAAGAACCACCAGGACATCAGGGACTTGTATGGATGTGACTTCTGCCAGAGGGTCTTCACAGACAAGTACTACCAACGCAAGCATATGGCTCGATGCGGACTTCTGCATTCTTCAGCAGATAGGTTCTGATGGCGTATGCAGCCACAAGAAGGATCCACATAACCATCTTCCATCCTATATAAAATCAAAAATAAGTTAAACCGACACAAGCTTCAATGCAATTACCTTCTTTAATTAAAAAGGCATATAATGGATCAGAATATAATTTATTTTACATTACATTATTTTTATGTGGCGCTGAGTTTATTGTTGACACACTTTAAAATGTTATAACAACAACAAAAAGCCTTTATTCAGGGTCACTGACCCTATACAGGATTCACCAGAGGTATGCATAAGAACAAAGCAGCGAGACAAAGGAAGCAACGATATAAACAGAAGAAAAAATAATAATAAAAAAAAAAACAAGAAAGAGAAAGAGGGAAGCAAGAAAAACAACACAAACAGAGTAGCAGTAAGAAAGCGAGGAGTGTCAAGGAGTTGGCCTTCTTCTGAGATATGGACTTGTGGAAACCATAAAACGCCGTAGCAATATACTTATTCTGGGTCATATTGTCAATTATTGATGGAAGTGAAGCACGAGTTACCCAGTTTTGAGCATAATGTTATAACACCTTGATAAAGGTTGGCGTTCAGCCAGCTGAAATATTTGTAAAATAAATGATATTCTGATCCAATATATGCCTTTTTTATTAAATATTTATCTATGGATTGCTCTATTTTCAAAACAATTACCTTCATGAGAGACGAGTTTATCCATGTTTTTTAGACAATGATCTTTCTCATTGAAGAGAGAGAGATTTATAATTTTAGAGAGAATATATTTTATAACTCAAATATATTCTATTTTATAATAATTTTAGAAATATAGAAATGACGCTTATAGATTATATGGATATGTTATCCTCTTCAATGCTATCATATATGCTATTAAAGATATTTTGAAAATGTGGTTGTTTATTTTTTCCATCACACGCATGTACATTTAAGTTAATCAACAAGTATTATCCAAGGGCAATCCACTTAATTTCCAGCTCCCCCTAACATCGGAAAGAAGGGCTAAAGATCATATAATTTCATCTCTGTCTAATAAACTTCTTGATTTCCTGGAAGATAATTCTTTGACAATAGTTAATGGAAGATCTAGAGGTGATAAAGATGGAGATTTTACATACATATCCGAAAGAGGCTCTTCAACTATTGACTATTGCATACTCTCACAGGGTTCACTACAAATTTTACTGGACTTCAAAGTCGATGACCAACTGTACTCAGACCACCATCCTTTGGTTTTAACGATAAAAGGCCAAAACTTCAATGAGAAAAAAACCAAACGGGAAGATTATAATATTACGAGATATAGATGGTCAGCCGATGGACTCGCAATGTTTAAAATGAAACTGGAAGAATTGCGGGAAAAAAACATACCAGCCTCCGATGACCTTGTATACACTTTCAATCAGCGAATTTTGGAAGCAATGTCATCTGCAAAAATAACCTACTCAATTAAGGGCGGCCCCAGGAAATCTAAGCCGTGGTTCGATAAGGACTGCTATGATATGAAAAAACTGGCAAAAGAAAGTCTGAAGAAATATCGTAAAACAAATAGATTGGAAGACAGAGAATGTTATGCTTCTTCCAGAAAGAAATATCTCGCTTTATTGGATCTAAAAAGGAAAGGCTTTGATAATGAAAAACAGGAAATACTCAGAAATGCTAAAGACTCAAAGACCTTCTGGAAAACTATTGCGCTCTACAAAAGCACATCTATAATCCAAGGAGAAATATCTATACAGGACTGGCTGAACTTTTACCGCGAACTAATGACTACAGAGAAAAATTTGAGAATTTGTAATTTACATAATGTGATTTCTCAGAACGATCCTATATTGGACTCAGAGATAACCAATGCAGACATATACAAGGAGATAGCTGGTTTGAGGAGTAACAAGGCATGCGGGCCCGATGGCATCCCCAATGAAGTATTAAAAACACTCCCTGATTCGTACATACTGCTGTTGAAACAACTCTACAATAGTGTTATGACGACTGGAGAATACCCAGCAATTTGGACTAATTCCACTATACACCCAATCTTTAAAAATGGTTATAAGAACAGCCCCTCCAACTACCGAGGTATTGCACTGATTAGCAATGTATCAAAGCTTTTCACATCAATCCTAAGATCACGACTGGAGGAATGGGTCGAAGGAAGAAGGGTTATACCCGAAAACCAAGCGGGATTTAGAAAAGAAAGATCATGTATTGACCACATATTTACACTAACTACTTTAATCCAACTATCATTAAGAAAAAAGAGGGGAAAACTATGTCTTTTTTGTCGATCTAAGGAAGGCATTTGATACTGTACCCCACTCACTACTTTGGAAAAAACTTTACAACCTAGGCATAAGTTACCAATTCATAAGTACGATCAAAAGTTACTACGAACAAGCAACTATAGCTATCAGATGGAAGGGATCATTTACGGAAAGTATTAAGATAAACTCGGGAGTCCTCCAGGGAGAACCACTCTCCCCACTGCTATTTATATTATTTATCACGGACTTAATCGAAATTTATAATAACTCAGACCTGCCGAGTGTAAATTTGCCAGAATTTGGAGATATCCATTTATTGCTGTACGCCGACGACATAGCAATTATAGGTGAGTCCAGGATAAACCTCCAAAAGAAGATCAAAATACTGAAAGAATATCTCGATGAGAACTTAATGACACTAAATGAGTCCAAGTCAAAGATTATGGTGTTCCGTAATGGAGGTAAACCCTCAAATAAGGATAGATGGTTCTGGAATGATAAACCCATAGCAATAACTTCAAGATATACATACTTGGGATTCCCTCTGACACCAACAATAACAACTACTCACCCGGCAAATTACTTTAAAGGAAAAGCACTTACAGCAATTAACGCCACACACCCAATATTAATAAAATCAAAAGCAAAGTCAATAAATTTATCAATCAAACTCTTTGATACAATAGTGAGAGCTGTCCTGATGTATGCCGCTCCATTATGGGCAACAGAGCATAAAGACTTACTGGACAATATACAAGACATATTTATCCGTAGGTTCCTGAATCTGCCCAGATACACTCCAGGTTACCTAATCAGATTAGAAACCGGTCGTATCTCATTGAGTGTAACAGCCTTAAAATTAACCCTGAAGTATTGGCTGCGGGTGTTGAATATGAGCAGTGACAGATTGCCACGTATATGTTTTAATAGAACACGGGAACTCTCTAATGCTTCGGGCACACCCATCGGTTTCATTAAAAAGCTCACTAATCTGCTTAACGATAATGGATCCCCTGCACTTGTTTCCTGTGATGACCCTGAAACGCTGAGGAGCGCGATTACAGGGCTCTTAAAAACAGCGGCAGACCAATCTATACAAAACGACCTTACAAGAATGGATAAATCTAAGCTATACTCTCACTACAAAGACATTCACATATCTTTCATGACGGAGGGATACCTTTTAGGGGATTTTCCTTTCCCGGTTGTAAGACTTCTCGCACAAGTTAGAATACTTTCAAGTTTTTTTTAGAGAAAACCACACCAAGATGCTCTGCGGTGAGGACCCGACTTGTACCTTCTGTAATTCAAAACTACAAAATGAAATCACTCACTATATTTTTGATTGCTCTGCTCTGAAAGAAGAAAGAAGAACCCTTATGCTCAAAACTGGGCAACTCTGTGCTTCACTTCCATCAATAATTGACAATATGACCCAGAATAAGTATATTGCTACGGCGTTTTATGGTTTCCACAAGTCCATATCTCAGAAGAAGGCCAAGTGATACTCACTCCTCACTTTCTTACTGCTACTCTTTTTGTGTTGATTTCTTGCTTCCCTCTTTCTTATTATTATTATTTTTTTTTCCTTTTCTTGTTTTTTTTTTTTTCTCTTTTTACTCTGTATATATCGCTATTTCCGTTGTCTCACTGCTTTGTTCTTATGCATACCTCTGGTGAATCCTGTATAGGGTCAGTGACCCTAAATAAAGGCTTTTTTGTTGTTGTTGTTGTTGTATTATCCAAGGGCTAAGATGCCCTTCAACAGAATCACACGCATGTAGTAATAGGAATGTAAAACCGATTCTTTTCTATAAATAAATTGACAGATACGTTGGGTTACTATTTGCATTGACATGCAATTTCACAACATTTGTCATATTGTATTTGTGGGTTGATAATTTTATGTGAATATGAATAAAATGACAGATTTTTGTGCCTTATTCTTTTCTTCATGCCAACACGAAAACAACAACCCTATTAATAATATCCCCATTAGAATTCTAAGTTGACAAAGACTAAATCCAAATAGATATTCTAAAAATGACCCAGGAATTTCACAGCATGTCTTAAATTGTTCTCAGCCACTTATGACTGAAGATGGTAGCAATATCAAAAAGGTCATCTATAGAATACCAATTTGGATTTAATCTTGTTTCTTGTAATTCTTATATATCAAAATTGCACTTTATTTGGTACCATTAGTTAAACGAAAGTTAGAATGCGATACCTAACGTCAGTTATGTTCCCAGAGCGGCTGAGGTGTCCGTTCTGCATGGAGACCAAATGCAACAAGTTCAGCTTACGTCGACATATGGCAACCCACGAGGAGGCTCGGGAAGTGTTCCCCTGTAGCCAATGCCACATGGTCTACACCCGTCGGTACAACCTCCACAAGCATGTCCGCCAGTGCCACACATTCCGGAAGACAAACAAGAAGAAATAAATGTTTTTCCAAACCCAACTTGTCCTTTATTCATACACCACATATTACCTACAAGTAAAAATTTGAAAATTTCCAAATGATCACATATGCGGAGAAGAATTTCGATTACACACACACACAACACACATCTATATACATATATAAACTACTAGACTTGTTTATACACATGTATTTTTAACGTAAATATATACAAGAAGCATGGAGAACCAATCAGCAGACAAATAAACGTACACCATATTTACATACAAACCGATTAAGGCCTAGTATACAAGTATATATATATGTAGTATAATTGAATTATAGTGAGAGGGAAGAGAGGCTAAACTGTCACCACCTAAGATATGAAGCCTACATTGAAGCAGCCTTTTGAATTTTTATTAATAAATGGTGTCCATGGTATCCGTGTTTTATTCAACTCCAGTGATTGTGTTGAGATGTTCAGGGCATCTGGGCCGAGAAGGAGAAAATAAAGGAATGGCGAGAGAGCGGTAGGTTCCAAGTGGGTGGGTGGGTTCAAGGAGGGAGAGTCGGTTGTCAAGTGTTGATGGAGAGTGTCAGTAAGAGAGTGAAGAGTCCTAGAAAGACCGTAGTGGGTGGAGTCGGTCAGGTAGCGGCCCGCGTGGTGGTCGATCTACATTGGTCTACCATTGCTGTTGAAATTCTGTTAGGTGTTTTTTTTTAGAGAGGGATGCCGAGTGGATATATATATTAAAAAACTGTACATACCTCCGTATAACGCTGATATCTGTGTCTACAGACAAACGCCTACAAAGAATGACATGCCCCTACTGCTTCGAGACCAAGTCCAATCTATTCAGCCTAAAACGCCACATGGAGATCCATAGCGAAGTTCGGGAAATGTACCAGTGCCCCATGTGTCCTAAGGCCTACACCATGAAACACCGCGTTAAGTCCCATATGAAGAGCTGCCACTAACCTTCATTGTGGCACGGGAAGCAATAGTGATACACCGATTTAATAGTTCAATATCTTGTTGATTGTTTTGTGAATGTGCGCTCCAGAGAGTGAAGTGGCCGCCCAATGATTGGAGAAGCTGGACTGGGTTGTGATTGCTAAATTGTTATTCTATACTTCCAGACTCTAAAACACATACACACATTGCACTATTTTACATTATAAATACTTTATATTAAAACTAAAAAGAGCATATATTGGCCTTTTAAAATGTATCTTTTTTTCACATATCCTTTATATTATATATTTACAAAATTAAAACCAATTTTAATTGAAGTCTTGTGTGTTTCTTTCTTTTTGACACTCCTTTCTTAATAAGAACTAATTGATAGTTTATACAAACTCCTGTTGTCTGTTGAATACAAGAGAGTACACTTAACGGCACTTTGCAAGTGCAAAGTCGAGCTGTTTCTACATGGTATAGACATGTCCCATCTACCCTGATTATCATCATCTATACTATGTATACTTGCTGTATCCATCGTCTTTCGAGAGCTCTTGAGCTCTCTAGACCTCATATTCTTAAATGTATGCGTGTTATGTGTGTATTTGAAACAATAAAACTTTAAACTATCCTAACCTATCTTTATTCTTTATCCACCAAACCATCTACTCTATGGTCGATATAGTGCACTACATTGGTCTACCATTGCTGCTAAGATAGTTTGGTTACTGTTAAGAGGTTGAGAGGGGGATATAAAAAAAACTGTACATACCTCCGTATAACGCTGATATCTGTGTCTACAGACAAACGCCTACAAAGAATGACATGTCCCTACTGCTTCGAGACCAAGTCCAATCTATTTAGCCTAAAACGTCACATGGAGATCCATAGCGAAGTTCGGGAACTGTACCAGTGCCCCGTGTGTCCTAAGGCATACACCATGAAACACCATGTGAAGTCCCACATAAAGAGCTGCCACCACCCTTCTTTGTGGAAAGGGAAGCAAGAGTGATTCCTTATACCGATTTAATAGTTCAAAACGTTGTTGATACTTTCATGAACTACTGAACTGATAACCCACACCTCCCCAACCTTTGTAAAATATTAAAATTTACTTTTTTTGTAAATATAAGATTTTATTACACAGCAAATGAAATCAAAAGGACAAAATAATCTCCCTCTTTCTCTTGATGTAACCCGGATTTCTGGAACCTACCAAAATAATTTCAAATATAGGAGAGATATTTATAACCCAGGTTCCTGGAGCGCAGAACGCTAACTACCCTTTCAAATATACATTTTTTTTTTATATATATAGAAAGAGACTAGGAAAAAAAGCGTAGGAAGTCAAATATTGACATTTTTACATTTGTGACTGCACACCACAACTTTTACTTTAATATCGCCATGTGTGTATAAAAAAGTAATTTTTTATTTAAAATTATTTATGATTTTTAATTTTAACTTTCTGTGTAAAAAAAAGCTTGTGATTAAAACTTAACTATATGTATATTCATTTTGTCGTATACACATACACTATTAGCATGTTAAATGTTAAAACGTGATGACATCCTTGTAAAAGTTTCTCCCACACTTTCTCGTAAACTAATACATGAATTTCCTTTTACAATCCTCTCTCTGTGTAATAAGTATTGTTATTGTGATTTCTTGCGTCCGCAAAATGTCAGCTAAATCGATGCAGTGCGGATATGTCAAATTTGCGGCGCAAATTTAGCCGACAAACTCAGTTTAGTAGAAACTTATATTAACTAAAACTATTCTTTATGTTTTACTAACTTTGTTTTCTCTGCTTCAGTCAATCTTTCATTTAGTATATTCTATTTCATGAAAATTCGAAACTATTATAGACGCGTCTGATTCTTTTAAAAATTAAACAATTTCTACTGCTCTTACTGCAATGTAATGGGAGGGCCTGGCTCATCAGTGATGAACCTTCCCAGCGGTTTCGCGAGTTTAATGAGCCAGGCCCTCCCATTAACTTTTTCATTGCAGTAAGGGTAGTAGAAATTGTTTAATAAAAATTTTTAAAAAAAGCATTACGCGTCTATAATAGTTTCGAATTTTCATAACAGATGGCGCGCTAATCGCTTCATAATATTCTATTTCATCTTTCTTTATATAACTTCAGGTTTTTATTCTCACTAACCATAAGTATTATGCTACAATAATCTTTAATTAGAGATATAGATAAAACCGCCGGGTTCCTGGAGAGCAGAACACTAATTGGCCTGGATCCATTTACCTGTGTGTCCAGGAGCTCTATATTATTTACTCTTTGAGGTACACGGATAACTAAATCAACTGATGAAATCATAGAATGTTTAAAAATAATTCGTTAAAAACAAGCGCAGCACTTCACGCAACAATCCTATCACATTTTTTTGTAACTTTATTATTATTTAAAAATCTCCACATCTTCAATTTGATTATATATTTTTTTTTTATTATCTAAATATTTAAATATGGATTGCTCTATTTTTAGAACAATATATATATTTCTTATCTATGACATCTATTAAATATATATTCATTATATTATATAATGTATTACACAAAAAAATTGAAGCAATGGGGCTATATGTAAAAACCCCTATTGAATCTCTACCCCCCATATTTACATAGCCACTTGAGATGATGCTAACTACAGATGACAGCTGTAAGTTCAGTAAACTAATATATTTAAATAAAAAGGCATATATTGGATCAAAATATCATTTATTTTAACAATATTTCAGTTGGCTGAACGCCAACCTTTTAAAGGTATTATAACATATTAATACTTTGATAAAGGTTGGCGTTTAGCCAACTGAAATATTGGTAAAATAAATGATATTTTGATCCAATATATGCCTTTATATTTAAAGATTTATTTATGGATTGCTCTCTATTTTAAAAACTAATATATATTTATTATCTATCAGTATTAGCCCATAGTTGCATATGCGACGCAAAAATTTGAGGATATTTACACCATAATCAATTTTACATGTGCTTGCCACATGTGTAATGTGTTTGGAATAATGTGTTTGTAAAACACTAATCATGAGTTTCGTCACAATAACGGGGACAGATTTAGTAAGGGTTTTATTATAGTAGTTTCTATGGATATATTGGGTAATAGAGAGATATTTATAACCCAGGTTCTTGGAGAGTAGAATGCCAACTACCCTGAATATACATTTGCTAAACATTTTCATGGTTAAATAACAACAAAAGACTTTATTAAGATCTTTTGGTCTTATACAGATTCTCCGAGTAGAAGGTTATAAACAGCAATAACAGTAATAATAAAAATAATCAGCAATGTTATTTACAATGTATCAAATAAGAGGAAATAAGAAAGACTAGGCATAAACTTATATACTTAGCAAACGAGAACAAACAAGTTCCTTTTCTTAAAGAACAATAGTTATTAGTATTTCAGAAATTTAGATTACTATATATACAAATGAAAAAAAGATCGTAGTTATATAGGGTTTAATAAAAAATGTAAAAATATATATACAGTAGAACTTGGATAATTCGAAAACGTCTTTAATTCAAATATTTATCTTGGTTCCTAGAATTTTCAGCCTTTTATTCAAAACGTCTTTAATTCAAATATTTATCTTGGTTCCTAGAATTTTCAGCCTTTTATTCAAAACGTCTTTAATTCAAATATTTATCTTGGTTCCTAGAATTTTCAGCCTTTTATTCAAAACGTCTTTAATTCAAATATTTATCTTGGTTCCTAGAATTTTCAGCCTTTTATTCAAAACGTCTTTAATTCAAATATTTATCTTGGTTCCTAGAATTTTCAGCCTTTTATTCAAAACGTCTTTAATTCAAATATTTATCTTGGTTCCTAGAATTTTCAGCCTTTTATTCAAAACGTCTTTAATTCAAATATTTATCTTGGTTCCTAGACTTTTAAGCCTTTTATTCAAAGCGTTTTTAATTCGAATTTTTGGATAATTCGGAATTTTTTTTTTTTGTTCCTTAGGCTTTATCCTAGTTCGACTGTATAATTATATTTTAATCGTGAAAAAACGCGAGGTTTCGAGCAAAGACGCTTATCTACTGATTATCAAAGTTATCAGGAGAATTATTTATGATATCAAATGTTTTTATTGTTATTTTTTATTACATTCTAGGTATTGCGGTTGTAAAATACAAAATATACAGTATTTTAGAACCCAAGATATCGATAATTAATATAAGTATTTAATAATGTAAATGTGTTTCTAATCATTTTTGAATGCACATCAACTTTTTGGATCCTCTACATGCTTATTTATATTCTGTCTGGATAGTTGGCGATCAGCTGCCCAGCATTTGAACTACAGCGATTCCAAACGGCTACACTTATTGGACTGCCCTCATTCAATGACACTGCCCTATTGAATCTACCAAGAAACAAACCGGCCTGGAAACACCTGGTGGTTCACTAAGGCTACTAAGACAGACTCCTAAAACGCAGGACAGGGTAGTTGGCGATCTAAGGATACGCTCCAGGAGCCTGGGTTACCTTTATGTTAAAAATAATTGTTATTCTGCTTAAAACAAGTTTTAAATTGGCCTAGTGAATACAGAAACGTCTCTTTTCAAAAATTATCCAAGAATTAAAGCATCCTCCAGTTACACACACATTGTAAAATATTTCAATTTTATTTCTAGAACATTCAAAGCAACCCTCGCTTTCTTGGAGTTATCAAACAGGTTAAAACCTAGCTTCAGAGAATAAAAAAAAAAGTGAAGATGCTTTAATTGTATCCAACTTAACCAAAACCTAGCTACCACCCAGTTAATAGGATTCTATCCATCACATCTGTATCTTACACCATATAGAACAACCATGTAACAACCTTGTAACCTTTGTAGATAATTTGAGTAAGACGTGGTGACGTGTAGTAGAGTTGGCATAAAGCGAATGGTTCACGCGGGAGAAATGTATTATTGTTGTTTTCAAATGGCCAGTAACTTTATGCAGTAAATGAGATTCAGCCAATCACCTGTCATTCTCTAAACATATATTTTTATAAAAAAATCAGTTATCTATCTCTATTTATCTACATGATAATTGCTATTGTAAGTTTAATAAGTGTCACAAATGTATTTTTTCAAAATGTAAAAATAAATTACTATTTTCTTTCTCTATTTTGTTCTCTTTCTTTTACATTATTAAAATTATTCTTCACACATATTTACTGATATAGTCGAACCTCCATGAGAGGACACTCACGCTAAAAGACACCTCTATATAAAGGACAGTTTTCATTTGCAAAATTACCATATTTACTATTTAGCAGCTCTCTGGTAAAAAGACATCTCTCCCTAAAAGACACTTTGGCTTTTCAAGTATGTGTCCTTTACAGGGAGGTTTTACTAAGGTATATTTTTGTGTGTACATGGTTTGTAATTGTTAAAAGTCTCCCTCTCTTACTCCCGGATGTCCAATAAAAGGTTTAGGAATTAGTTGGCTTATAGAATCCGAAGAGAATTCTGCGGAACCACTAAACCTTGGTTGTCTGTGCAGGAGGCCGAGTCTGGACATGCCAGATCTGTCAGCGGAGCTTCATCCGCAGCTACGACTTCAGGCGACACATGAAGATCCACAAGGACATCCGGGAGCTCTACACATGTCCCAACTGCCCCGCAGCCTTCACGGAGAAGTGGAACCTCAGGAAACATTTCCAGCGATGTGCCCAATCCTTCCTGTAGATCTATATGGAATAAATTCCCCATGTCTGTTGCTGACTCCGGAATGTGTTACTCTATCCCTTGGAAACTCAGGTGCTACAAATCTACATTTAAACTGTGGCGTTGAACTTCATGTTTGCTAATTACCCTTCAAATTACCTTCCTTCACAGGTAAGAAAACTTCAATATAATCTAACAAATCCTTTGTAAAAGAGTATTACATTAATACCTTATATGAACGACTTTGTGAAATAACAATAAACTTGACTAACTCAACTTCCAAGAGAGACCAAAGGTACTTATGTTTTCAGGCATTTTATCATTGGAGGTTCTAATTTGTATGTTGTAATTGTCGTGTTTACATATGTGTGCATACTTTTTCGATTTTATTTATCTTTAAGTATTTGAGTTTAAGGTATATATAAAACATAATATATATATTTATATTATATGTATATATGCATCCATATACATAATACTATATGTTTAATAACGGCTTTTGTGTGGCTGTGTATGTGCATATACACGTAAAGTACATGTAAAAATAATAAATTACATCAATCGTATACGATATTTCTAATGACTGAGTCTGCGCTTCGTAATTTTGACGAGAATCGAACTTTAAATACCGTGTCGTTTTTCATCCGATTTGTTGACTTTCTGTAGTACTTTGTTTGTAAGATGATCCCCGTTTATGTTTATTATATAAAATTTGTTATTCTTAGTTCCTCTGTTTTACCATCTAACCTGTGTTTCCAGGAGAAGAGAGAATCTGTCCAATCTGCCAGCGACTGTTCAGCAACAAGTACAACCTCAGGAGACACGTCAAGAACCACGAGCCCGTGCGGGAACTGCATCCATGTCACTTATGCTCGAAATCCTTCACAGAGAAGTCCAGCCTAGTTCGGCACCAGTTCAACGCTCACAGTCTAGGCTGACAATAAATTCTACCATCGCTATTTAGGTAGTGTAGCTCTTTCTTTCCTTCTTACACCCACATTCCGTTCTTCCAAGATTGATTCTAGATGATATGGAGCTCTATTTAGTTGCCTGGAATATGTATCCAAGTTGTAAAGGGGTCACTCAGTAGTTACTTATTCTTCAAGCAGCAATTCTGGGGATAGAGACAAAATGGCTGGATCAAACAGGTTATCTCAACTAAGTTACCTGGGGCTTTATGAGATTACATCGGGGGTTTCCATTTGAGATAGAGCTCATTTAAGACAGATTTCAATGTCTGTGCCGAGTAATTAGTGATTTTATCTCTCGGAAATATCCATTTCTGCTTGAGTATCATTTGCATCCCGGGGAGTTGCCATTCTGCGCTACAGGAACCTGAGTTATAAATATCTCTATCATTCGCATCTGACCACCTAACATACATCTCTATCTATATAAAAGTCAATTTCTGTCTGTCTGTCTGTTTCGCGATAAACTCAAAAACTACTGAACCAATTGGTACCAAATTTTGCATGTCGCTTTTTATAAACCTGAGGAAAATTTTCGGCTGCATTTTGATTAGTATTTTTGGCTATTTCTTTTTTTTCATTTGAAGAACTTTTTTTTACGCGGACTAATCCGTAATGGAATGAATACCTAAATATGGCCATTTTTTTAAAGCATCGGTGGTTCAGTGGTAGAATGCTCGCCTGCCACGCGAGCGGCCAGGGTTCGATTCCCGCCGATGCATTTTTTTTAAACAATTTTTAAAACTCATTTATATTATATCTTCTATATATATAAAAATGAATGTTTGTATGTTTGTTTGTTTGTTTGTATGTCCGGTATACAAATTCGCAGTAGTTCACTAATTCAAACCAAAATTTCCATACATAGGTAAAAAAAATACGGGGAAGACGATAGGCTATTTTAAAAAATATATAAATCAATTATTAAAACTATATATTATTAGTCAGAAAATGATGATGACGATATTGCTGTATCATGTAAGATTATCAGATACAAAATTATATCGGGAAAAATTCCAAAAAGCAGAGATCACGGGTGAAACCAGCTCATTATTTTGTACGCAGGAACAAAATTCTAACAGAAAAACATTCATTCGAGCAGAAAACAAAAGCCAGATCATCTTTCTATAAAAATATCGCTTCTCAGACACAAAGTTTGGAGCGGGACGTTTCACAAGAGTGACATCCACGCCGCCAATTTATAATTGTAACGAATAGTATTTAAATAAAAACATTTAATCGGGTAAAACCCGGGCGTTGCCCGGGTCATTCGGCTAGTTGACAATAAATTTATACCTGTGAAACGAGATTAAGTATCATTCAGTTGTTTGTAGTTTATCGCTGCAGAGACTCTTATCTATTCTGATGTACACCTTGGCCGTTTTATATGTAAATATGCTTCTACCCCGAAACTACTGCTCTCAATGCTTCAAAGCATCAAACATGTATTTACCTCAACAACATTTTGACTGGTCATGGTTACATCCAGGTAGACTTTGTACGGGTATTGAAATAAGACCCAACTTGCCCCAATTGCCAAGATGAAGACCAAACCGTGGGCCACCTCTTCTTCACTTGCCCAACCTTCCAATACCAAAGATTCCTGACGGCCACCCTCTTAGGGACCACCAACCTAAGTACAGCATCCCTAGAAAATCTTCCAAGAAAGAAATCTGCCTGACGCCAACTCATGTATTGGAGACTTCCACTGGCATTGTATATAAAACCAAGAAGACATAGGTCAGAAGTACAGCCCGGGTAGTTGGTGACTTCTGTACGTTTCAGGAACCTGGGTTAACTAAATAAATAATATGCAAATATGGAGTCAATACTGGCTGGTGCTATCGACGGATGAGCAGATCAACTCGAATCGTGGTCCTACAGACTCCTGTTTTCCTGGCGGCTTCTCAATATGGTTTTTCTTGTTTTGAAGTGGTTAAACGAAAAAAATATATATTGACAAGTTTCTCATTCTAGATTGAAGTATTTACTAGTGTCTCACACATGTATTGATGACCAAATATTTCTTGGAATCTGTTGGTGATGTTGTGACCACATGTCTACACTATAACGTGTTGTTTTTTTAGGTTCACCACTCAAATATACAACCAAAAAAATCAATCTGAAGTTACAATTGCTTTGAAGAGAGAGATATTTATAATCCAGGTTCCTGAAGCGGATTGCTTAGGATTTAGCTTTGATTGTATACTTCAAATTTCAATTGAAATTATTTTGGTATTATACATATTTTGGAAACTATTTTAAAATACAATATACACCTATCCCCCGATTTACACGGTAGATACGTTCCTGAGAAAAACGTGTAAATCGGGGGATAGGTGTACACAGAAATAAAAATAAAATGCATTGACAGGTTAAAATATGTAGTCAGCACATAAGCTCGGGATTCCTCGTGAGATGTGTACACAGCGCATGTGTTCAATCACAGTAGCATTTAGTATAGTGCGATAAAAACGAAAAAAAAACTTATTTGGAAAACCGTGTAAAGCAAAAACGTGTAAAACAAGTACCGTGTAAATCGGGGGATAGGTGTAATCTTAATTTATGGACTCAAACAATATAAATTAATCTGTCGTTTTATATAATATTAAAAATTGCTTTATTTCATACATAAAGTATTTAAAATTCTTATGATTATATGTAGAAATTATATTCAATTTAAAAGTTGTGGCCTGCGAGAACCTACCCCAGTAATTGCACAATTAAAAGTTAATCGTTAGTAAATAAGGGTTAATTTTTAATTTTATTTCAAATTAAAGCGCTATGTCTCCCTAGGGACACTTGCGCTGTCATACATGTAGGCTTTTACATTTGTCTATATATATATATACAATAATTTTGGGCCGTGAATAGTCATATGATGTTAACAATGAGAATGAGTGAAAAAAAAAAACGAGAAAAGACCTGTGTACAAATTAAAGAAGTGTCTGGAAATATGTACAATAAGCATAATAAAAGCTATCAGTTTCTTAAAAGATATTTGTTGCTATATAATTTTAAATATATCTACAAAATGTAATAAGTGCAAAAAGTAAATAAGGGTTAACTAACTCTGATCTATTTATGATCAATTGAATTTGTCAATTTCATATGTTATCTCTCTTAATTATAGTGTAAATAATTATTAATATTTTCGCTTTATATTTAATCTTCAATCAACATATTGGAAATTTAGCATTACTCAGCCTATTTCTCTTATTGTAATTGGGCCCGAAAATCATACACTTTGGTTAAACCATATTCTCTTTTATTGTTCCTCTTATTTAAAATTCGAAACTATTATAGACGCGTATGATTATTTTTAAAAATAAACAATTTCTACTGCCCTTACTGCAATGGAAAATTTAATGGGAGGGCCTGGCTCATCATTATTTGTTGTTAATAGATTGGTAATCATATTTCGAGATAAAAATAAATTGCTTTGTCACCCTCATGTTTGTCTTTCCTCATTTTTCTACGTGAGTGGAGATGCTGAGTAGTTTAGGGAAGGTAAAATGAAGATCGTCAGAAGGACTTGAGGCTATGGGTGCTGTGGACGATAATTTCTGCGACTGAGACTCCAGGCTGCTGTGTAATAGTAAAGACTTCCTTCCAAGAAAACGATGTCCCTATAGACGCTATGAAAATAGAGCCTCTCTCCAATAAAAAGAACTTAAAATTGCTAGCTATCACATTCAAGACGCTGAGGGAAACCTTTAACCAAATCTGTAAGATCCGTGTCATCAACAATAAGCTTTGCAAGCTGTAGGTCACCGCACCCATAGGGAAGGAGCTTAATTTTTAATTAACAGATTATTAATTTAGATATTTGTTACTCAGCATATTTCTCTCTGATTGCTTCGTATTTGTTGTTAAAAGGTTGGTAATTGCTTGGATCAAAATAAATTTCTTTGTCATTCATGTGTTTGTCTACCCTAATTTTCTTACGTGACAATATTCTCTTTTGTTTTCTGTTCACATTTTATAATTATTCATTGTATATTTTTGTTATATTGCTGATGTTAAGTGCTTTGCACATGAGAGCTTGTAATAAAAAAAAAATCCCTCTTTTTAGAGGTCGAAGTGTATAAGAATTATTTTGGAATTCTCTGATGGGAAGGGCTATGGGGTCATAAGGGCCACTCAATTTGCACGAGTCCCTTCCATATATTCGGTTGACGTGTTCTTTAGGGTTTTTAAGACTCTCTTGTTTTGGAAAATAAAAGGTTAATTGAAGACTACTGTAAATGTTTGCTATGTCGTATTGGAATATTTCTCAAGTTTCACCGTCGCATTTGCTGATGTTGTAGCCAACTACGAGGGCCATCCAATAAATAAGTTTCCCTATTTTTTTTTCTGCAAACGAAACGTTGTAAAAATTAGTTAGTATGGAAGAAATGGTCACTAGGATGCGTTGGAAGCTGGTGACCTTCAAAATCACTCTACTCGTACGCGCAAGTCCATAGCGCTTCAGTTTCCATGGAGCTACCACTGGTGAACGTGTCCACTTGCGAACTCCGTTCTGTAATTCGTTTTTCACGGCGAAAAATGAAACTGCGGTCAATATTAATCGCAATTTAGTGTCAGTGTATGGTGAAGAATGTATGAGCATCCAAATGGTTCGCCGATGGCGTTCATGGTTCTTAGAAGGACGGCAAAACGTGCATGATGACGAGCGAAGCGGCAGGCCCGTTACTGCTACGGACAATGCAGCCGTTGCTGCTGTTCGGAATGTGGTGGAAGCAGATCGCCGCGTCACCATTGACGAAATAATGATTCGACTGCCTCCTGGAATCGAAATTGGACGCTCTTCGATCGGAACAATCATGTCAGATGTTTTGGATTTTCGCAAAGTCTGCGCAAGATGGGTCCCACGTTTGCTCTTAGAAAATCACAAGCAACAACGGATGGAGGCAGCCCGAGCTTTCCTGGAAATGCATCAAAAAGATGGAGATCAACTGTTTTTCCGTATTGTCACTGGAGATGAAAGCTGGGTGCATCATTCAACTCCAGAAACAAAACGACAAAGCATGCTGTGGAAGAAGCCTGAGGAAAGTGCACCAAAAAAGGCGAAGGTCACAATCTCTGCAGGCAAAGTTATGGCTATGGAAAACTTCAAATGGGAAATTTTCACACATCCACCTTATTCTCCGGAACTTGCCCCAAACCACTTCCATCTTTTTCCATCAATCAAGTGGCACCTTGGAGGCAAGCACTTTGCGAATGATGACGAAGTGCAGGCGGAGGAGAACCACTGGCTACGAAGACAGGACACGGCTTGGTACAACAGTGATATCAAAAAATTGCTACAACGGTACCAAAAATGTTTGGACAGAAATGGTGATTATTTAGAGAAGTAGTCTATGAGTTGTATAATGAAAATAAAATAACTGCATAATTGTAAATAATGTGGTTTATTTGTTAAAAAATAGGGAAACTTATTTATTGGATGGCCCTCGTAGATATTGGAATCTTCTATCATGTTGTGCTACTTAGTAACCAACATTTAAAAAAATATGGCGTTGTGTTTAGGTTCACTTCTATCCAAGTGCAAGTGTCTCCTCTGTGGCAAGTACCTCTGCGACAAGTACAAGCTGCAACGTCACATGTTGATCCACCGTGACGTCCGAGAAGTCTTCACCTGCAACTTCTGCCACAAGACGTTCTATTACAAGTCCCACCACAAGACACACTCACTGAGATGTCCTTCAGATCCTACTTGCTCCTATTGATTTTATCCCCCGCGTGGTGTTATAACAATAAAGTTATCTTTAGATAAGACACCTTGAAGGTTTTTTTAAATGATTGCATCTCTCGGAAGAGGGTAAACTCACGATACGTAAGATTGCGAACCAATGTCGAAACTGATAATAAGCATTGTTAATTGATAGTACAGTGATGACTTGAGATTACTGGAGGTGTATGGACAGCGCCCGGTGAAGATGAAAAAGCTTTAAATATGACCTACAAAAGAGTGGTAAAACGAAGTAAAGATGACTGTTGTAAATCGGCAGGCTCCAGTGGTTGAAGACGAATTAATGCAATTCCTGAAAAAATTACTGCTGGTTAGACAGAATGATCGACCCTAAAGTCATACCATGATGACTTTTCTTTAGAGTTGTGGGACCCAAATGATGATAGATGATGAAAAATATAAGAATGGTTCCACAATAAATAAGAATTTGGGGTAAAAGCCCTTGAAAACTATCTTATATTAAAATTAAAGTATTTTTATAGACTTTTGAAGGGCCTGGGATCCTAAGATCTACTAGCTATAGACGAGACTGGAGAAACTCCTTGAAAGGGCTGTGAAGGCTGTAAAGACCAACTGCTATAGATGGACCTTTGGACTCCAGTATATGGTGGCTATAAAACATGTCCTGAGAAGCCTCCCATATGTACCAAGGTATGTACAGACTATAAAATCGATACTGCATTAAACGACATGCTTTACGAGAATCATTCTATTCACAATACACTTAAACATTTTATAAACTAGATCAAACCTATTGGTCTTATATTTCTTTCATGGATAAAACACACTCATATTCGATACATTTCAATCATCTAGCGTGGATCACACTGGTTCAATTGTCTTCAATACGAGGACAATGCCATCTCACACACACGGTCCTGACGTTGATGACATTCCGACATCTCTCTTGATGTGACCCGGATTCCTGGAGCGTAACATTCCAACATGTTGTAACATGATATTTAATTTCCAATCTAACATATTATTAATTTTGATATTTTGTTACTCGGCACATATTTCTCTTATTGTTTCTCTATTATTTGATGTTAATACGTTTCTAATTCAAAATTCGAAACTATTATAGACGCGTATGATTCTTTTTAAAAATAAATAATTTCTACTGTCCTTACTGGAATGGAAAAATTAATGGGAGGGCCTGGCTTTACATTTCAGTAAGGACAGTAGAAATTGTTTATTTTCAAAAAGAATCATACACGTCTATAATAGTTTCGAATTTTGATAACAGATGGCGCGCTAATGCATCATAATATAAGTTTCTAATTGTTTGCATCTCTTAGTTACCTACCTATATGTTGTTGTTTTGATCGAAATAAATTGTCTTGTTATCCATCCTCACTTTTGTATTTCCTCTTTGTTCCCCTCACGTGACAATATGTTTACAAACAAAACAATTCTCTCTACTCTGTAATATCTCACTGACCATTCTCTCTGTCCACAGAGGGAACAGAAGAAGAAAGGACTTGCCCGATTTGTTTCAAAGTTGTCTGCAGCAAGTACAAGCTTCCAAGACATATGCGAAGGCACGCGTCTGTGCGGGAGCTCCACACTTGTTACCTCTGTCAAAAGTCCTTCACTGAGAAATCCAGTTTGGTTCGTCATTCCCTCCATGCTCATTCCTGAGCTGTGCCATTGTGGCTACTCACTCTAATTTCTTTTTTTTTTATTGTACCTATTGAAAATTTTATAAATATATAAAATATATGAAAATAAATCAACAATTATTTGTGTCTTATATTTATTCACTTACATATTCTTTCAACACTTCTTCAGTCATAATATACCACCAATATCGGCATATAACTATCTTTCTTATTAATAAATTGGCGTATTGAAGATATGTTTTTGCCATTGATAAATTCAATCATCTTCTTTAACTAAGCTTCTATGCCCGGGATTGAAGCCATGTTGATGTGCTAGGAGGACGATGAAATCCATCATCAATACTGAATATTAGGTAAAAATATAAAAAGCTTTAAAACATTTTTTTTTTCACAATTAGTTTTTTTTTTTTATTAAAACCTGCCAGATTTCGATTAAAAGCTACTAAGGGCTTATCTTACCATCTAAGATATATCCGGATAAAGAGAGTTGGCGTCCAGAAATCAGGGTCAACTTATTTCTCAAAGAAATATCGACTCTCTCGATGATGTAAGAACAGCCCGTGTGCGACTTTTGCTCGTATAAAAGAAAACTCAACAATCCACACGTCATCTACTAAAATTATGAAATTATATACATTTTTTTTTAACATCAGGTAAGCATCAAAGTACGTTTACAAGGGATCACAAGATTTGTAAAAATGTTCCTTTTCATCAACCCGGCGTATCTCGGTGGTTTTTACCTGAGACATGTCTTCTCATGTCGAGCTGGGAACATTGAGGTTTGTGTTTGACATATTTTGTTCTTGTTATGTAATGTTAATAAAGTATATATTCTCTATTATGTATTAAAATATGCTTACAGTCACTCACTGCACTAAGACAAACCTAATAGGAGGCATTTCAGTGTTGACCGTCTTAGCGAGATTAAATCACTCCACATGGTTCTAAGCACGTGTCTGCCCAGGAATAAAACGCCAATGTCCCATCTGTGCCAAGATCATCTGCGACAAGTATAAGCTCCAGCGTCACATGAAGACACACAATGTCGTCAGAGAGGTCTTCTACTGTCACTTGTGCAGCCGGGAGTACATTGAGAAAGAATATCTCAACAGACATTATAAGAAGACTCACGGCATACTGTATACTGACTTGATGTGAAATAAAACACAATTATCTGTAAATCTGGACTGTGTGGTTATTTGAGCTTCGTGGACAGATGGATCCTTTCGTTCTCGGAACTTCTATTCCTTGCGACATCCTGCGACATGGTGACCATTCCGTTTCACATTCCCGTATGAACTAGCGACATGTGTTAGCCAGTATGTTGGAACGGGATTTCAATTCCTCGGCAACTTATGTCAACCTTGTCATCAACCCAAGCTCCATAATGGCAGAAATTTGCTTAGGTACAATGTGTCAATTGATACCTTGTGATAATATACTCTATTTACACTTAAAATTACGTTTACAAAGTCTTGATTAATGCATATTTTGTACAAGCCTCTGTATTGTTGTAACATTATTGCGTAGCATGATATTTTTAATTAATAGAATATTAATTTTCATATTTTGTTACTCAATCCTATTTCTCTTATTGTTTATCTTTGTTGTTGATAAGATTATACCTGTTCTAATCAAAATGCATTATTTGTTCATCCTCTCTCTCTCATGCTTGTCTTCCCTTGCGACTTCTGTACGCTTCAGTAATCTGGCTCAACTAAATAGTGTAGGCGCCATCCCGACCAGAGAGCCACAGATAAACAGATTATAAACGCACAGAATATAGAATCCGAGCTCCCCAGTAGAAGGAATACCCGGAAGACGACGGTACTCTCTGTTATATGTGTTGTTCACTATTATGATTTTGTTCTAATAAACACTACTAAATTATTTTATTGGATCCTCTCTTTCTTTTTCCCAGTAAGAAACGCCTACGGAAGCCAACAGAAATTCAGAAGTGGGATAGTCCTGAAGAAAATTGAAGATTCACTGGAATAATTTGGAAACGAGAAGGACGTGGCGCGGTGACCGATCAACGTAAGAGGAGTTGCATGGTATGTACGAAATTTAATTACCTATTCCTAAAAGTATTATTACAAGTCACCTCGGTAAAATATTATTGCAAAATCATCTCGATAAGAAAGTATTTTAACGTAAAGTGAAGTATTTTAAAGTAAAGTGAAGTATTTTAAAGAAAGTATTTTAAAGTAAAGTGAAGTATTTTAAAGAAAGTATTTTAAAGTAAAGTGAAGTATTTTAAAGAAAGTATTTTAAAGTAAAGTGAAGTATTTTAAAGAAAGTATTTTAAAGTAAAGTACAGTATTCTAAAGAAAGTATTTTAAAGTAAAGTAAAGTATTCTAAAGAAAGTATTTTTAAAGTAAATTGAAGAAACAAATAAAAAGTATTATCGCAAAGTATCGCGGTAAAAAGAAAAAAAAAGTATTGTCTCAAAATTACCAAAGAAAAGTTGATTTCGTTTAAAGAAATAATTGAAACAGTACGTATCTGGTTTAGTCAGTTTTATTTGTTTATTTTAAAAAAATTTGCCTTGTTTATTTTTCCTTTTGAAAAACATGACTTATTTAGCGAAAGTAAGGAAATGCGATTTGAGCAAGTTGGCGTATGAACTCGGCGAGGTAGTACCGCCAGAGAGCAGGATCGTCGACTTAAAACACCTTATTTTGAATAGCCAATCCTACGAAGAAGAATTCGCAAAACAACTGTTGGAGACTCTAATCAAGGATCGGGAACGAATCGAGGAGCGGGAACGAATCGAGGATCGGAAACGAATCGAGGATCGGGAACGAAAAGAACAAATGGTAATGGAATTCGAGCTTGAGAAGCTGCGCATCCAGACTACACGCGGAAACAACGATACGTCTCGAAGTACCAGCAATGACGCACATTACGAGATACGTAAACTGATGCCCAAGTACGAGTCGAAGGACAATGATTTGAGTTTTTACCTAATTCTTTTCGAAAGACAGGCAAAGCGACTAGGATTGGATGAAGACCAATGGGCGTTCAGCCTCCTAGGATTGCTACCTTACGAAATGACTCAATTAATCGCTCGGGAAACAGAAGAACAAAGCGGCGATTATAGGTTCGTGAAAAGGTTGCTCCTAAAACGGTACAAGTTGAGCCCCGAACAATTCAGACAAAAATTCGAGAAGCACGAGAGATCTCAAAAGGGTTCCTGGAGAGACTTCGCTTTCGAATTGCGAGGATATTTCAACGAATGGATCGAAGGAATGAACGTGGAAAATTTCGACGCCCTAAAGGATTTGTCCGTCACTAACCAGCTAAAGAAAAAAGTTCCAAATGTGCTGCGTAATCATCTCATTGACGATTGGACCAAGTTAAACAACCCAGATGAGTTGGCGGATAAACTGGACGAGTACGAAAATGTTCGCACCGAGATGGGACCTCCGCATTGGAATGCGAAACACCTCATACCACCGTCGTTTCAGCAGAAATCTGCGAGATTCCCCAACCAAAGCGAAGTTAAAGAGACTAAACAAGGAACGAATGTTTCGGGTCAAGACGCTGCAAGGAACGAAATCAGTGAAACGTACCCTAACACCTTGAGGAGAATGGTCAACCGTACGATCAGAAACGACAAGGGAGAACCGAAGTGCTTCAACTGCAATCAGTTTGGACACATTGCCAGAGACTGCCCAGCACCCAGGACTACGTTGACATGCCGAGGATGCGGTCAAACGGGACACAAGGAAAGGAATTGCACAAGACCCAAAGAAGGACTAAAAGTAGCCAACCTGGAAGTCGAAGGACTGGAGACTGTCCCGCCAGATGTATATTTGAAGGATGTCAAGATCGACAACAAGGAAACCGTGAAGGCAATGATAGACACCGGGAGCAGCAGTTGTCTAATGAGAGAATCGGTCGCAAGGAGGATCAGCGTCGACATCGAACCAGACTCGACTAGTCTGTACGGCATCGGTAACCAGACTGCACCAGCTGCCAGGACCGTTGGGAAGACGACAGTCGACCTGGAGATTGACGGCATCGTCGGAAGGGAAATCACTGTATTCATTGTCAACGATGATGCCCAACCCTATGACCTATTAATTGGAAGAACATGGACAGATCTGCCCTACGTATCCTTCGCCAGAATTGGTAAAAACTTGCATATTGGCTATTCATCCGAATTTCCGTTTACTAATCTGCAAGAGGAAATCAAGTCGCGTCGCATCGAACTGAGAGCAACCGAAACTGTTCAGTTGGAGAGCGACTCCATTAACTTTACAAGTGCAATCACAGACGAGGTAAAGGACGGATATGTATTGTTCACAGGAGTAGATGACGCCTGTGTCGATTCCCTATTGGAAGTGGTCGACGGAAAGACGACCGTACCCATCATCTCAGCTGGCAAGGGCAAGTTGAGAGTAAGGAAGAACCAATGTGTAGGGCGGGTTGAACTACTGAACCTTGATGATATTGTTGTTAACCTGGGCGTCGCAGAGGATTCGTTTCAGACTAAAAATGAAGAGAAGAGGGAAGGACAAGACCAAATGAAACGTAAGCGCCCCATACTGCCTGAGGACATCAACGTCAATCATTCTCTGACTTCGAAAGAGAGACAAGAAATCCTAGATGTAGTAAACGAGTATAGAGACTGTTTCGCTCTTGGCATGGAGGAATTAGGGTGCACCGATGTCACCAAGATGGACATTAAGGAGGTTGATGGAAGCAAGCCAGTCTGTCTGAGACCGTATAAGACGACTGCAAGTGAACGCGAAGCAATCAGGGAGATTGTCAGAGAGTGGAAGGACAATGGAATAGTCACGGAAACTAGATCACCCTACGCTAGTCCCGTCCTACTTGTGAGGAAGAAAACTGGAGATCATCGTCTGGTGGTAGATTATAGGAGACTCAACATTCAAACAGTTAAGGACAAGTTCCCATTACCAAGGATAGACGACCTTCTGGAAGGCCTAAGGAATGCGAAATTCTTCACCACTCTGGATCTGGCGCATGGATATCTGCAGATACCACTGACCGATAAGGCAAAATTAAAGACAGCATTCATCACCCCAGATGATACAGGTCAATTCGAAAGGATGATTTTTGGACTCGCCAACGCACCAGCTGAATTCCAAAGACTGATGCACACTGTCCTAGGTCCACTGCTGAACAAGAAGGCATTCTGCTATCTCGACGACGTGATTATCCCGGCAAAGGATTGGCGGGAGATGATCGAAAGGTTGAGGGAAGTCTTCGAAAGAATAAGATCAGCGAAGTTGACACTGAAACCCTCCAAATGTGAGTTCGGAAGGAGGGAAGTTGAGTTCTTAGGGTATGTCATCAGTACAGGCGGACTTAAGCCAGGCCCAAGAAAGATCAAAGCGATAGAAGAATTTCCAGAACCCAAGAATGTCCACGACATACGACGCTTTCTGGGACTGACGAACTTCTTCAGACGATTTGTAAAGGACTTCGCGAGGAAAGCAGAACCGCTAAGCAGACTTACGAAGAAAGGTTCACAATTTGAATGGAAGGAAGAACAGCGAAGGTCATTTGGAGGACTACGAAAGGATCTGGTCGAATATCCGGTACTAGCTCATTACAACCCTGAACTCAAGACAGAAGTACATTGCGACGCGAGTGCTGAGGGATTAGCAGGAATGGTGCTACAGATGGACGAAGACTGCAAATGGCGCTTGGTCTACTGTGTGAGCAAGAAGACAACAGAGGCCGAGAAGATGTACCACTCAAGCAAATTGGAGCTGATGGCGATAGTGTGGACCTTGGATCGACTACGTCAGTTCCTCGTAGGAATCAAGTTTACAGTGGTTACAGATTGCCAAGCACTGGTCTACATGAACGCGAAGAAGACTACAAATCCTCAGATAGCGCGATGGTACAATCTGATTCAGGAATACGATTTCGAAATTCGACATAAACCAGGGGAGAAGATGGCCCACGTAGACGGAATGAGTAGAGCTCCAGTCGACGACCCTAGAGACACGATGGAGGAAATCGTGGAGAAAAACCTTGAAGTGTGCCTCACAATCACACTGGAAGAACAAATCTTGATGATTCAGCATTCCGACCCTGAATTGAGAGACCTGATCCAGATCTTTCGAAAGGACCCGTGTGATAGGACAGTAGGAGAACAAAATAGAATTAACGACTACAGCTACAAAGGAGGCAGACTTTTCCGCATGGTGAAAAATGGAGAAGAGGAACGAGCCCTGTATTTTATACCCAAAAGTATGAGGAAAAGCTTAGTTGTCAAATTCCATGATCTAATGGGACATTTTGCGACTGATAGGACTGTCAACAAAATTAAGGAATTGTACTGGTTTCCTTCAATGAAGAGGTACGTTCGACGCCATGTGGCTATGTGTCTCGAGTGTCTATTTAACAAAGTTCCCGGTGGAAAACAACAAGGCTTCCTACATCCCATTAAGTCAGGCAAGAGACCGTTTTCCATCGTACACATGGACCACGTAGGCCCCTTCGTGAGAAGTACAAAAGGTAACCAGGAACTTTTAGTGATTGTCGATAATCTGACAAGATTTGTCCGATTAAGCCCTGTAAGGAATACATCGACGCAGAACGTCCTGAAGGTAATGAAAAGTTTTGTGAATGATTTCGGACTACCCGACAAGATCATCAGCGACAGAGGGTCATGTTTTACCTCAAGGCAATTTGAAGAATTCTGTCGAGGAAATGGAATACATCATACTCTGAACTCTACGAAACATCCGCAAGGGAACGGGATGGTCGAAAGAGTGAACCGAACAGTATTGTCCACTATAGCAACCAGTATCGAGGATCCGCGACGGAAGGATTGGGACCTGAAGATCAAGGAGGTAGAGCGAGACCTGAACAATGCGGTGAACAAGACGACGAATAAAACACCGTTCGAAACACTCCACGGCTATTCCCCTCGATTCCACGATGGGATACTTAGAATATTAGCCGACGAAGACGTGGACCCATGGACCGAGCCGGATAGAATTCAAGAGAGTGTGAGATCCCAAATTGAGAACAAACAAGAAATTATGAAGACCTACTACGATAAGAAGAGGTGCCGTACAATCCAATTCGAAGTAGGAGAAATTGTAGTGATGAGGCATGTACCCAAAATGACGGGTGAACCAACCAAGGCACAACCCAAATATCGAGGACCTTTGATAATTACCGAGGTTCTGCCAAGCGACACGTATAGAGTGACTCAGTTAAGCGAAAGAACCAGTGGACGGTTCTACACGACAACGGCCCATATCAGTCAACTGAAGTCTTGGCACAGTGAAGAAGATGACTCAGCTACAGAAGAAAGTCCGGACGAGGAGCCAGAAGTAGAAGATACCCCCCGACGCAACCCACGACGTTCCTGCAACGCAAGGTTCAATCGAGGACGACTGAAATCCAGGAATGGCCGAATGTAGGCGCCATCCCGACCAGAGAGCCACAGATAAACAGATTATAAACGCACAGAATATAGAATCCGAGCTCCCCAGTAGAAGGAATACCCGGAAGACGACGGTACTCTCTGTTATATGTGTTGTTCACTATTATGATTTTGTTCTAATAAACACTACTAAATTATTTTATTGGATCCTCTCTTTCTTTTTCCCAGTAAGAAACGCCTACGGAAGCCAACAATAGATACCTGTTTTTCCCTTATTTTTCTACATGACAATACCGCTTGTAATCTTGCGGTTGACTTTATAAACACTCGATATTTCCTCTCTGTGTTGACATTATCGAACAATTCAGCCAACAATACCATGGTTTCTGGCGATGGTTCTCATCAGTACAAGGGTGGCTTCTATTTCATAACAACGGAACATTCTGAAACGCTGAAAGACTTCGTAATGTTGGACTATATTAACACAATACAGCCAAACTAATCTTGGGCATCCCCCCATTCTATTTTTATTTTATTTTTGAAAACCAACCCCTCCCAAAAAAACACGTTTATCTAATTTATATCATTTTTATATAATAACAACATGTCGCCCAAAGGAAGACGCTTTGAAAGAAGATTTGATTACAAATTAAATGTTACAAATGGTTGTCGATCAATAGTGATATCTTGATGGGAAACTACTAGGGACAGCTTTAACTGCTATCTAGACTTGTTCTACGCTAAACAAGTTTGTGGTTGTACTACCTGATGGGCAAGTTTAAACCACAAGTGTTATCACATGATACAAGTTATTATAATCGTGGTAGGCAGGGGATGTGGGACCGCGTCTACTGTAAGTATACCATACGTAGATCTATCTACCCGAGTATCGTAACTCCGACACTGTTCCAATAATTCCCCGATGTGACCCAGGAGATCGACGCAAGTGTCCAGTCTGCGCCAAGGTGATCTGTGACAAGTACAAGCTGCGACGTCACATGAAGATCCACCAGGACATCCGCGAGATCTACGCCTGCCACTTGTGCAACAGGAAGTTCACCGAGAAGTCGAGTCTGGTCAAACACCACCGGAGGTTCCACCCTGAGGCCTATGACCTTCATATGATCTAGAATAAAATGTTGACAATCAAAGTATTTGACTCTTGACTCTCCCCTCAATAACTAATGCCTCTCTTTTCTAAACCTCACCGATGTAATACTGTATATTTGTATGATTCGGTAATGCTCAACTCAGGCTTACGACATCTTGGTCAGAGGCTAGTTGATGGCATCTCGAAGAGCATCTTTCCTTTTTGAACATTTAATTCTTTCTCTACAGAACATCATGCTTCTGTTTTTTTTTTTTTTTTTTTTTTTCTAGACGGCCATTCTACTGAATTGCGATCTTACTGAATGGTCATTTTATTTGACGGTCATCCTACTGAATGGTGATTTTACTTGACGGTCATCCTACTGAATGGTGATTTTACTTGACGGCCATCCTACTGAATGATCATTTTACTTGACGGTCATCCTACTGAATGGTCATTTTATTTGACGGTCATCCTAATGAATGGTCATTTTATTTGACGGCCATCCTACTGAATGGTCATTTTACTTGACGGTCATCCTACTGAATGATCATTTTACTTGACGGCCATCCTACTGAATGATCATTTTACTTGACGGTCATCCTACTGAATGATCATTTTACTTGACGGCCATCCTACTGAATGGTCATTTTACTTGACGGTCATTCTACTGAATGGTCATTTTACTTGACGGTCTTTTGGAGTCTAATCTAAACTGAAATAGACGCTCGCGCAGACTCATAGCCGTAATGAATTATAAATTCAGACATTGTTACTCTGAAGCCTCGTATAAATTGAGCCGTCTCTAAGAAATAACCACAATATTGGGGGAGTGAGAGGTCTAGAAAGTGTCAAGTGTATTTACAGTCAAACTTCCATCAACGACCACCACCTTTCTAAACAACCACCTTAGTGTAACCTGACTTGATCAACCCATTCTCCAAAGAGACATTAACATTTAAAAAAGAGCAGGAATATCCACGTTTTAAGGCCATGGTCTCTCATGAAAGATTATACTTATTCTCTCTTTCTCTCCATAAACCTATATTTACAGGATAAAATGCTTATTACAGCTCTCTGGGCTGTAAGCTAAGACCACCTGTGTTTAAGGGCCTCCATTCACCTGCCATTTGTGCCACAAGAGCCTCTCCACCAAGTACACGCTCCTGAATCATCTCGAGACCCACAAAGAGATCCGCAGGGTGTTCTCCTGCTCCTTATGCAAGAGCAGCTTCACTGAGAAGCGCAGTCTTTATCGACATTTCGTACGTTGCAGAATTCGCTATAATCCCATTCTGCCACTTTAGCTACAAGATAATCCTGCCCTTCATATGTAAAATCTTTTTTTTTTTTTTTGTCGTTATCTAGGTCTAAGTTCAATGTCTTTCTCCATGCCTGTAATATAATGGGAAATAAAATTATCATTTTTTTTCACCATTGATGTTGCTTAGTTGTATCTTTTTTGTTTCTTTTGTTGTTCTTTCGTTATAGCAAGAAACGGCGTTTTATGGTTTCCACAAGTCCATATCTCAGAAGAAGGCCAAGTGATACTCACTCCTCACTTTCTTACTGCTACTCTTTTTGTGTTGATTTCTTGCTTCCCTCTTTCTTCTTATTATATATATTTTTTCCTTTTTTTTTTCTTTCTCTTTTTACTCTGTATATATCGTTATTTCCTTTGTCTCACTGCTTTGTTCTTATGCATACCTCTGGTGAATCCTGTATAGGGTCAGTGACCCTAAATAAAGGCTTTTTTGTTGTTGTTTGTTGTTGTTATAGCAAGAAAATGTTCGAAATAATGTGATAGAATGCATGGTAGGTTTGCGACCGCATGTGCTGAGTACTTACGACATATTCTCGCACATCTAGAAACAATTCAACTTTACACTTACAAGTTGGCCCTTCCATATGTAAGAATGAAATGGTCCTTGAAAGGTATTTTTTACATAACTATATGTAAAAATAAAAGAAATGTACTTTTAGGTGTATATTCAAATTTATTTCAAGTAAACATAGCCACAACATAGTTGATTAGAATCAGGATGAAGTCACCACAATGCACCATCTGCAGGACCACAGAGGTCTCACCAAACCACCTCTTGGAATTCATGGGATCCTCAAGACAGGACCTATATTCCAACCTTACCAAGATTGTGAATTTGATCTATGAATTTAGTTTCCATGACCTTGTATAATTATACAATGGGATAATAAAAAAAGGAAGAAGTCATACTTCGGGAGATGGTCGCAATGAGTGGAAGGATTCTTCCTGCAGGATCCTCACAGCGCCGTGTTCAAGCTAACAAGTCACCTGTGAGAAGTCTTATGATGGTTCTTGCCACCATCTTTTCACACTGCACTCCATCACAGATAAGCGAATATTCATCCTTGTATATGCAATTAATACATTTACATACATTTAATGAGGGAAACCAGTATGTTGTTACAATTTGTTCTGATACTCGGGAAAAATATAGAGAAAGACTATGCTCCTAGTGAATGTGGAACCCGAAAGTTCACATTTTGTGAAGAAAAAAAATAAATGGATTGACGAAAAGGATGGACTTCACGAATCTCTACTGCCCCTAGACTTAATGCTGTGAAACCCAGACAGCACCGACTCCACATTTCATTACTTCCAAACCACATTTCTGCTTTGAATATTTAATCTTTTTTACTGTATATTTTATTTAGAAATAAATAAATTAATACAATTAACCTCGTAATTCTTTAGAGCCAAATTCCCATCACAGTTTAAATATGTAAAACTTTGTGGAACAATAAGAACCGAACAAGTTCACGTCGCTAACTCCATACACAGAGGTGTTATAGAAATGTACTGATGTTAGTCTCTTATGTCAACCGTGTTGTTTTGACGTCTGTCTGTCCCAGCGACCTGCCCAGTCTGTCATCTCATCGTCTCCAAGTACAAACTGCGGCGTCACATGAAGACCCACCTGGAAGTCCGCGAGATGTACTCCTGCTCCGTGTGTCAGAAAGCCTTCACCGAGAAATACAACTTCCGTCGACATGCTCTCAAGTGCCATCACTTTTAGTATCTCGTACTTTGTCATGTTGTGATAGGCTCTCCACTACATCAATCTTGCAAATTGTAGCAAATACCGGTTATAGCTAAGTTCTGTTTCACTGTTATGTCACTTCATATTCACATAAATTTTCAAATGCGTGTACGCACATAAGGCTTTTCCATATTTTGGTATATTGTTAAAGTGTCCACATTGTTTCTTTTTATCACGTCTTTACCTCAATTTTATACCATACCTGCACATTGTCCGCTAACTGATAGGTAATTGGGCTAACCACATAATATCTTTCATCAAATTCATTTCATCACATAATGTCACCAATACGCGCACATACACCTACACATTATTCCATGTTCTAATATGTCGTTAAGATGACCACACCACTTCTGTCATCACATCAATCTTACATTGGCACACCTACTGCCATATTGTGATATATCTAAGCTCTGTGACACTCGCTAGTTTTGTTTTTCCCACCACAGACCTGCAGCATCCTTATATATGTAAATAATTGCCCTATATTTACATAACTTTACACAGGATATGCTTTTTTTTATGTTAAAGAAGATAGATTTTCATCTGTTCTTCTAGCAATATTCCATGCATCACTCTGTGCTTCAAGCACGCTAGAAAACGTTGCTAAACATAGCCAAAAAAAAAAAAAAAACAGCCTAACAAAAGCGCAACTTTCTAAAACTCTTTCTTCACAATGGATTTTTTAATGGAGGGTGCATCTAACTATTTAAAAACAAAACACCATTGTTGTATGATGTTCTGTAATATCATAAAGTTACTTGCGGTTTAATTTGACAAAAATGACTACAGATTTTTTTCCCAATGACGTTGAATTTTCGGTATCATGCTGTAATGTGATAAGCATGTTTTTACTGTACCTCAAATAAATGTGCCTTCTTCAATGTTGAGTCAATAAATAGTTGTTTACTATTTTTCTTTCTGGTTGTATTCCTTAACTAACACAACATCAAACTTGGCTAGCGTGGTTGAGTCTGGGAGCATAAGCACACCGCGTGGCTCCCTGTGGTATCTTGGTGCGGCCGATCTCCGTGGTTGGCATGCCGTTTCGCGACGCCAAACTCCAGCTGTCCATGTCAGCGCTGCCCAGGGAACACAATCGCCATTCCTGACTCGCCGAAAGTGACGTTTGTGAGGTCGCTATCTTGTCGCGTCGTGAACCAATTAAAGGAACCCACTGGCTTGACAGTCGCCGAGATGGTACATCGCTCTCAAGACAGAGATGGCTGGAGTCGCATCGTGTTTGGGATGTAATACATACAGTGGGTCACAACGTTCGATCGTGAATAAAATTATTTATTTATTATCTTGTCGTCGGACAATCACGCCATTCTTCACATCGCTGCATAGACAGTTTTTGGAACGACGAGATGCCACCGTGGAGGTGTCTGCTTCTGGTGTTGACTGGCAATCTCTTCGCCACTGTTCAACGCTGTCCGTCTAGACGCCATCCTGCACAGTCGGCCTCTTCTAGGCCAGCCTGGCTGTGGATTCACCGACCTGTGTCCATAGATACTCATCAGCCGCTGTATCAGGCTATTCTTGAGGGTTTTTATATTATCCATCGACCTGCAGGGCTGGTAGGCGGTGTTTGGACGAGATCTGGGTGAGAACGCCACCAACGCTTCTATCACGACGAGGCGGGTGTAGAAAACTTTTTTTAGAGTTTAGTTTAAAGATGTGGTAGGGTCAACTACACAACCTCTGCCACATTGAGGTAAGCCTACCACAAGCTCCTTTATTATCTAGTATTATCTTATCACTTCTGCTAATATACACTCATGGACAAAACTTAAGGTAGTTGTACATCCCGGGTAGTTGGCGATTTATGCTCCAGGAGCCCGGGTTACCTCTATTTTCTCTAGTTGTACATTTTAGCATGTAAATCGGGATTCATACAATAACTCTGAAAGATATTACAGTGACTTTAAGTGAAGACACACGAGATAACCAAGTGTAAACAAAATTGACTCTGTCTCTTCAAAAAAACATACAACCAAGGACATCAAAGACTACACTTCCTTAATTTTTGTCCTTGAGTGTATATAGTTTTTTTTAATCATTTTATTATCTGTTATCATAACCGCTATAAACCCTCATTGGCTATGTCAATAAATGTATATTGTCTTTATCCTCGAAATGCCCATCCACCGCCTTTAACCGAGAAGTACGACACTACAACGTCCAGGTTGTGTGATCGGGAGATTCCTTTGTCGTCAGAATGATCGATTTATTCAAAAACTAGAACACCAATCTCTCGCAAATACAGAATGAACGTTCGAGGACAGCTTAAATACAAATGTCAACATGGCGGATATGTCAACTTTCATTAAAACAAACCTTCTAAAAAGTTTTAAATGTTAATGTGAGAGAACATCCTCACAACAGCAGCAATAATCTAAATTACATAGCCGAGGTTAGGTTTAATATTTACATATTTATACACAATAGCATATGTTCTTTTTCCGCTGGCACATAGAATCTTTTTATGAAAACGGCTGAAGACTTGGCAAAATATCAGAATATTTTGAAAACCTATTTCTACTACGTCTTTAACGAGAATTTTCTAAAAGTATTTTACTACTTTTAGAAAATTCTCGTTAAAGACGTAGTAGAAATAGGTTTTCAAAATATTCTGATATTTTGCCAAGTCTTCAATATTTTGATTATCGTTGATAATCACTACTCTGTGATAACGGCATCTTATCATCATAACAAGACAATATTTGTAAATAAGCAACGCGATGTAAATGTAAATAATGGGTAGTTGGTTTTCTGCGCTTCAGGAATCTGGGCTATAAATGTTGAGCACCAAGGAGAAGGCGTTAAATGTAGGACTTTGAACAACGCGGTGCAAATTCTGGTTGGTAAATTTAATAACCTTATCCTACTATATGTCCGAATTTACTAACCTATCCTACCTGTAGAAGTCTAACTTATATTTAAATTATAAAGTGCAAAAGTCGAATTGTTTTCTACATGCGTAGCCATGTGGAGCACTTATAGTAAAAGTATTCGATAACTACCTAATATGATTATAATGGCCTGTAACACGTGTAATTGTGTATATGTGTATACGTACCACCATCAACACCAAAAGTTTAAAAAACGATATTTTTTGGAGGAATAAAATGCGTTGTTTTTTAATGTTTGAAAATAGTTCTAAAAATGTGTTCGAGTAAAAAAAAAAGTGATGATCGAATTTAAAAAACGAAATTTACACAGTTTTAATGATCATTTTGAGCGCTACACAAGTTCCATGAACTTGAACCGAGCTGCATATGTAAATATTGTGGTTGAATGATATCATTTTATTCTCTGTACATAGTGTTTTGTTTCTTTTAATACTCATTTCTTGTGGCCTTCGTCCTTGCGGGCGTGTGCGGAAATAAAGATTATTTTTATAAAAACAATACATATTGTTAAATGGATGACAAGGCGAAGATACTAGAGTGAAGTTGGGGAAAGAGGGGTGGACTCCAGCTGCCCCCGCTGCCATGTGGCAGGCGTCAAAAACAGCATTCCTGTGTGGGGGAGGACAGAGTCTGGTTACATCTGCGGCAAGGAGAAGACGTGGCGACTTGCCTCCGGGCGTGTGGATGATCCTACAAGGCGGTGTGGGCCAGGCTGCATGTGTGGAGCGGAACGCTTTCACAAGAGGACGTCCACGGTCCCAGGGATTCTTCTGACGGGGAGGTTGAAGGCAAGTCCCACTGTTGTATTCCTTCTGTTAAGTGAGATACAATAAAGCGCTAACTTTAGCTGCAATCCCTTCGAACTCACGTATCTATCTTTGTGGCATCCTGACTAGACAAAGTACACGAACAACGTCTGGGTACAACGTAACAATATGTATACACTCATGGACAAAACTTAAGGTAGTTTAAAGTGTTCGTGGTCGCCGGTCGTCTATTTTTTTAATGAGACAGAGGCAATTTTGTTCACACTTGGTTATATCGTGTGTTTTCAATAAAGGTCACTATGTATCAAATATCTTTCATGGTTATTGTCTAAATCCCGATATACCAGCTAAAAAGGTACAATTTCCTTAAGTTCTGTCCATGAGGTACAGATGGTATATGTATGTATATAATTTTCTTTTTTTTTCTTTTTCTTCTTACTCTGTATATATCGTTATTTCCTTTGTCTCACTGCTTTGTTCTTATGCATACCTCTGGTGAATCCTGTATAGGGTCAGTGACCCTAAATAAAGGCTTTTTTGTTTGTTTTGTTTTTTGTATATAATTTTCATCAATATATGTCGCTAAGTTAACGGTGAAATTTTAAAAATATATACAGTAGAACAACCTCCCTGTAAAGGACACCTAACTGCAGAACCAAAATGTCCTTTATAGAGAGGTGTCCTCTAGCGTGAGTGTCCCCTTTGGAAGTTTTACTGTATAGTTTATCAATAATATAACATGTGCTTTTACCTATTTTTTTTCTTCATTTGCAGAGACTCCATGGTAAATCCAAGTACACCAATACCTCGCTTTGCGTCGTTTCGTTTTGCGTTTTTTCGAAGTTGCGTCGCTGCTTAATTTTTACTGATTTTCACTGTGCGTCATTAGATTTTCGAAGTTGCGTTGTTTTGGATTCGAGTCTTCAATTTATTTATTTTTTATTTTTTTCCTAAATATGGCAACACCTTTGTTTTTGATTGCGCCATGCCATCAAAATTTTATTTTCACTTTGCGTCGTGTTTTTTTTTTTTTTGGGATAACCCTGACGCAAAGCGAGGTATGGGTGTATAAGACATTTATTTTTCCTCCCAATTTACCCAGACTAATCTATTTATTTGCTTGATTGTCTTAATTATAAGTTTTCCTGTAATAAATTTCACAATTACCATTAAATGTGATTAGCTTTAAAAATAATAAAACATTGATTATTACTGGTGCTTGGAGAATCTGAATAAAACTAAAAGGTGTTAATAAAGTTTTTGTTGTTATTATTGATATAGTTTATCAGGCTTGGTGACACATGTGTACAGAGTCCACTGAGCGCACATGTCACATCTGCCTGACAATTCTCTCCAGCAAGTACAAGCTGAAGAAACACCTGGAGATCCACCAGGATGTCCGTGAGGTCTACAGATGCACCTTCTGTCAAGCTGTTTTCACCGAAAAGTCCAATCTACGTAGGCACGTCAGGAAAGTCTGCCTTAGCAACAGGTTCATCTCTTGCTGAGATTCTGTTGTCTTTTACAATCATCTCTTAAATGATCCAACTTTACTTTCATCTACAAACTTTGATAACAATAAAAGTTATCAGTTAACCATTTTAGCTTTGTTATTTACTGATGTGTATACACATTCACCTGTTGTATGTTGTTTTTTTTTTTTTTTTTTTTGAAAAAAAAAATTGCTTCAGTGTCCCTTCTAGCAAAAGTCAAACCTCATCATTGAGAATGCAGTAAACAAACGGGACTCTCTCTGGCACTCTTTAAAGTGAAAAGTCGAACTGCTTCCTACATGTGAAAATAGGTGGTGCACTTGTAATAAAGGCAGTTGCTAACTGCCCACCATTTGCCCATGTGTACTATAGGGACAACAATAAAATAAAAACTTTTTTTTTAATGACCACTATGACCATTGTGTTACGATCCCTGCAATGACTGACTGAAACAATATACCGTCCTCAATGCATGTCTTCGCCACACCAAGGTCACTGCAGCCGCCACTAAGCAAATTGGAAAGTAGAAAACACCATAGTTTGCTCGAGTGGTTTATAAAGCCTGTTTTTATAATTGATTTGTATTCACTCTCGCTGATTGGTTCTCCCCTGTTTATCTAGCATAGTAGTTAGCGCTTTGCTCTTCAGGAATCCGGGTAATCTGAATATTGGCTTTCACCTCTGTTTACGTTAAACATAAGGTATATGATATGTAAATAAAGAAACGTGTTGCAGAAGCGTCCAATATTTCAGATTACATCAGGTATATTACATGTAAATAAAGAAACGTTGTTGCAGAAACGTAGAATATTTCAGATACATCTTATATAAACAGGAATAGTAAGTTGATTTATTCGGATTTTTCCTTTGCATATGTGACGACGGGAAAGGACGAGGAGTTAGCACTAGCGGAAGTGCTAAGAAAACGAAGACTGGAGCCATGGGTGGGCCAAGAGATATCATAGCATTCACAAAAGGTTGATTGAAGACAACAGATGCCACCCTTGTAACGGTTTGTACTGAAGAGAGAAACCAAGGCAACGACTGTGACCACCATTTGAAAACTCTCAATCGGTCGTGATGGAGGATTGAGAGAGGAACCACAACAGTCTCTGGTTCATCAGAGTGTGATGGGCTTTGTTCTTATTTCTTAAGATATATCTTTCTATGTGTGGACACACCTCTTCATAATAAAACTTATTGTGTCGCCTCTTTTTATTTTCACAGATCATTCAACGCCCCATCTCTTACGTCCTCGACTTACGTTCCGACCGTTGGAAAACACACGCCGTTCCGTTTATTCTTCTAAACCTTTACTTTTGAATATGTTCTTTTTATAAAGTAAAATCCGTTTTTATGATTTTTTGTTTTGTTTAAATTGTGTGTGAGTGTTTTTGTTCCGCACATACGTTTACATAATATTGATCTGTGAAAGGAGTCACTTGACAGAGTATTCGCATTAAGATATGCAAATTTGTCCGATAACAGGTTATTTACCATACCCTCTTAGGTCTAAAACGATAATAGATTAATAAATTCCCATTTTCACCCCAATCTACTATACTATTGATGCTCTAAGACTAATAAACCATTGTTCAAACATAATTGGTTGGGCAAACCTTCATTCACTCAGTCGGCGCCAGTTAAACATAGTTAGAACTTGGCTCTTCTGTTAATAGATTCATTATAGCGCGACAGGTGTCTTTTACTTGAATAGAAAACTGAAATGGCTTTCAAGCCACAAGTTAGTCTTCTTCTCCTGTTTAAAATACATTAAGGAAGTTGGTAGATGAGTGGCACACGCCGTTTTCGAAAACAACGACCCGGGATCCAATCCCGCATTAAACTATTCTTTTTTTCTGCTTTAATGGTCCCCGATTCTTTCTTAAGTCCATACCCAACAATGTGTGGAAATAATCAAATGTGGGAGGGGCTGTTCTGATGCTTTGTAAGGTCAAAATGCAGACATGCGATGTATTTACAGTAAAATGCAGTCACTAACTACCCACCATGATTATAAACGGCCTGTATCACTTGTACTTGGAATAAGTATTTTACCAATGTACTAAAATAATGCTTTGTTTCGAAGCATTTTAAAACAAAAAAGGAAGCTTGTCGCATATTGGTCGAAATACCCCGTTAAGTATACTTGTCACCAAACGGAACTCCTTGTAAACGTAAAGTAAAACTACTTCCTCGTATGTAGACATGTACACATACAGTTATGTAGTCTCAACTCTCTGTCCACTATGTAGGTACCGTATTACAGTCCAATATTGAAATCCGTAGAACATTTTTATTGCGTATTCAGGAGCGATTGTTGATACTGACTGACCCGGATTCTGGTGTCTAGCTGCTGATACAACCTGTCCCTTCTGTTTCAAGACCTTCTATCACAAGTACAATCTTCGACGTCACCTCAAGGTCCATCAAGACGTCAGGGAAGTTTTCTCCTGTGTCAATTGTCAACGGACCTTCACGGAGAAATTCACACTTCGAGCTCATCGAACAAGATGTCCTGGAGCTCAGAACTACTAGCATTATGTACTACTGTACTGAGAATGTATTAATAATACTCGTGTTTTGGCTCTATGTAAAATATGGATTGATAGATGTTGTGAGACCATGTATGAAGTCATCTTTTGTTGTTTCGATACAAATAAAAAAAAACCATCTAAAACCATGTTATTTTGGATTTTATCACTTGTAATTGTTTTGGCCATATTTACAACAATTCTTTTTGATTCTTTGACATTTTTGTAAAAATCATGTTTTTTTTTGTTTTTTTTTTGGCCACTGGTACAACCACCTTGTGACCTTATGTAAATCTGTAGTTTTAATGCTTTGACTCTATGTTGACTTTATGTTTTGACCACATGTAAAATTGTTATTTTTGGCTACGGGTAAAGCTGTTTTTTGGCCACATAATATAAAATTATATATTTTAGTGTTTCGAGGCTTTATGAAACATATAAATTATATATATAATATATTTACATATTTTATAAATCAATATTTTCATATAGTTAGTAAAAACCAAATATAGTTCCTAATGTTAGGTTTGTAGGTGGAGTGCCCTGCCCGGAATGCTTCAAGATCTGCAAGAACAAGTACACCCTGCAGCGACACCTGCAGCGGCACCAGGACGTCAGGGAGATGTATCCCTGCGGTATCTGTGGGGCAACGTTCACCCAGCGCTTCACTCTCAAGCGACACGTTATACATTTCCACGGCACCAAGAACTGATGCCCACAGTGCACCAATGTCACAGCCATTGTACAGCAACGTTCACCCAGCGCTTCACTCTCAAGCGACACGTTATACATTTCCACGGCACCAAGAACTGACGCCCACAGTGCACCAATGTCACAGCCATTGTACAGCAACGTTCACCCAGCGCCTTACTCGCAAGCGACACATTATACATATTCACGGCACCAAGAACTAACGTCTACAGTGCACCTTTGTCACAGCCATTGTACTGCACGTTCACCCAGCGCTTCACTCTGACACGACACATTATACATTTCCACGGCACCAAGAACTAACGTCAACATTGTCACAGCCTGCACGTTTCCTGTACAGCCCCTCTAACACCCTCCACGTAGAGGCCATATACAAGCGTTGATATAAACATTGCATGACCTTTGTTGGAATAAACTTGAAGAAGAGGACATTAATCATGTACAATCTCAAATCCCTTGATATAAAATAATTCAAAGTATATATGCTTTTCTTTCTTCACAAGATACATGTCCCTTTTGTCTATATGTCTTCAAGCCTCTTGCCTACCAAAGACTCCTGTGTAAGTTAGCACTGGCTGAATCCCAGTGTCTATATAGGTATGTATTGCCCTGACAACGGCTTTGATAGCTACTGAGGCTCTAGATAATCTGGGAAAAAGAATTTATTTTTTTAGTTAAGAGAGAACACCAAATTTTACCGTTCCTAATTTGCTCACCAAATAGTGATAATACTTAAATTTCCTTCTATATTCAAGCAAGGTAAACACATTCTGGCTTTTCCATCTCTAGGTGTGAATATCCTAATTGCTCAAATGAGCATTTCTTAGACGGCAGAGCGCCATCTAGCGAAATAAATATCAACTAAACGTTGATTTAGGTGTATATTCCATAATATTGGTCTCAACCCATTTACTTTATAAATATCTAAGAACATTTCAACGCCTCAATATTTATATAATCATAACTACATTTACTATATAGATATTTTGTAATGCAGTGTGATACTGGAGGAAATATTACCAACAGGTTTATGGTGATACATCAGGTTGTATCATGCCGCATTTTCCCACCGCTAGGTGTCCCAGAATGTCATCTCTGGTCAGATGGTGACAGTGACAGGCCGGGAATGTACCAGCCTTCCATCACTGCACACTTTATAAATATCAAGAAAAATGGTTTGGCAAATATTAATGATAATATCAACGTTTAGTTTATATTTATTCCGCCAGGTGGCGCTCTGCAGTCTAAAATGCTCATTTAAGTGGTCAGGATATGCCTCTTTTTTTTTCCATATACCTCACCTTCTCCTCTTAATTTTTGTTACATTTATTGTTAACGCATCTCTATATATATTTTGTAGCAACTCTTATCTGAATCCGTCACATCATCTCTGAGGGTAGAAACTCCCTTTTGTCGTTCGAACACACATGAAGAGATAGATCAAGTTCCATTCTCGAAATGAAGATTACCTTGAGTTCCTACCTAGCTGGAAGGAAACAAAATATGAAAAAATATTTTTCTTAAGCTGTAAAAATTTGGATCTTGTCTTTATCTCGAATCTCTCGAAAATGTTTTTTTAAACAAACGATTCTTGAATTGTCGAATGAATTATTCTTACTTTGTATATTTGTTCAATTGATGAAAATTATTTAGTTTCACTTTTTAAAAAATCCGTCAAACATTTAAAAAATCTCCTTTTATTCGGCAACTACCGCAGATGGGACCATAGAAATATGTTCATTCTGTATTTTAAAGGTGTAAATATGTATATCTTCTATTTTACATTGCTATTTTTAGACTTCGAAGTAAATCCAATGTATAAAATAACATGTCTTATTAAAAGTTTTGTGTGTTTGTTGTGAGTTATATGTTTATTTTACCATTTATATAACTGGGATGTCACGCGAGGCTCTAACCTGAATATATTTACCTTTGCTGGTATATGTTGTACTCTTGTATTATTGTTTATATTAAAGCCCCACAAAAATTGTTGTGTTTTGTTTTTAACGTAATACATTGCACACGTTTTCTACAGCTACGGTGAATCTTAAGTATCCACCTTAAAAATCGACGTACTCTGTTCTGGATATCACATGTTTCCTCTTATCAAGTAACTAGGGTGGTATTTTTAGTACAGGGGTTGCTCTTAAGACTAGTTTTGGTGGATGTTTTTGCTATCTATGTGTACCTATGAAGTGAAAACTCTGGCCCGTCGTAGTATGTTGAAGTCGACAACTATGTTGTGCAGGGTCCCACTTCATCAACTGCAGGTTCTGCCACAAGAGAGTTTTTAACCGCGAATATAATATCCGAAGGCATATGCAAATCCACGAAGATGTCCGCCAGATCTACACATGCAGCTTATGTAACCGCGGCTTCACGCAGAAGTTCAATCTTAAACGTCATCTTCACAAATGCTCCAGAGTCTAGAATGATCTCCCCTCCATGACGTAGCAAACCTACGCAAGCATACTTTGCATCTCTGACCAAGAGAATTTAAAACAGACTAAAGCAGACCATCAAATCTCTCTTTTTTTCATGTGGAAAACATGTTGGTGTATGTGTGGACTTGCTTATAAAATGGAAACATCTTTAAATCTAATAATTTATATTTTATAACGATAAGCTTTGCCGAAGAGACTATTGTGTCTTTAATAAATACTGTACGGTTATTGTTCTGTGTATAACGACAATTTCCATGCATGTAATAAACGGAAGATATTTGGAAGACCGGGTCATTAACGATGAACCATTTCAATGGATTCGCCAGCTCGATCCACAACTATTGTATTACGCCGGCTTATATGTAAATATGTAGATACGATGCCTACGTTATTCTTCTTCTGAATGACTTCGAACGCTCTCTAGGCACGCATGCACAGTTAATTTCGTTTGCGCAGCTGTTCCACAGACTCAACAACTTTCTTGAAAAAATTTCAGATATTATTTCCATCTTGTGGAAAATGTGAATGTAGATTAGAAAATTTACGAATTTCGTTTATTCTTGAGCTTCACCCCGTTGCATATACGACGTGCTAATGTGTGATACAATCTGCATTGTTATGATTCAACATGTTACACCCACTACCATATGTTGTGATGGCCTGGAAAGATCAAATAAACTCATTTTATCCATGTTATATTTTGTTTATGTACACATGATGAACAGCACACACATCACCGGTTTGGTTGACACAATGTTTTCATCATTGCAGAGCTTTGCGCAGAGCCGATATCGTAGCCAATGATGATCTTCCCAGATTATTGCTGGTTGAAACTTTACCCAAAACCTTATCACCGCAGTAATTTCGGCCAATAGGATATCGTTACGTTGTTACCACGTGATCATAGAGCTACGAAAGACGATATATCTGTCAATTGATTTAAATATCCTGGACATTAATTGAACAATTAAAAAAGGTTTCCGGAGATAAGTTTTTTTTTATTTTAAAACTGTCTCAAGCTTTCGGACATCTCTGCTCTTCTACAAGAGAACTTATACAATGAATAAAACACCGCCTAATACCCTCTTTTTTATTTTAAAACCGTCTCTGTGCTGGAGAGGTAACCCAGGTTCCCCTGGAGAGCAAATCGCCAACTACCTGTTCTAACATCTAAATCAACACCAGACTTCACCAATCTAGAGTCCAGCTGGATCCTGCAGTTAAACACGATATCTTATCCTTTATTAGGCCACGCGAAGATGAATTGAACGTTATTTTACAACATCTCCTTATTTATTGTACACAAAATATGAACAAGTTTGGTATATTGGTTTAGATATGCGGTTGTGAATTAATGATGTAGGTATGTACGCGGTAAATTACTTTGGAATGTAGGGCCGTCTCTCGAGGGTCTAGGTGAGATTTCTTGTGGTTCCACCGCTCCACCTACACCCGTTGACAAAACTTAAGAAAGCGGGAAGTCTTTATGTCTTTCTAGATGTCGCCGGTCGTCTGTTTTTTTTTTTTTTTTTTTTAAGAAATATAGGCAATTTTTTCACACTTGATTATCTCGTGTCTTCAATAAAGGTCACTGTGTATCAAATATCTTTCAAAGTTATTCTCTGAATCCCGATATACATGATAAAAGATACAACTTCCTTAAGTTTTGTCCATGAGTGTGTATACTTCCTCTCTTCCCCCTTCCCTTCCACAAATCTTACAACTAACATTTTAATATTATCGACTCAACAATGTGAAATAACATAATGAGGTGTTTCAAACTGTTATTTTGGAATTGCTTTGGTTGTTTTGCGGACTTCATGCAGCACCTCCCCTGATCAAACACCCAGGGCAACCCTCCCTCCCTACTGGAATGATCTGTTTGCTGCTAGAGCTAACTTTATTCCCATCCACAAAGATCTAGTTCTAGAAAGCTCTTCAGATATAACTTATCCCATATTACTAGAGCTTCTTGTTGTCTTTAAAAACCAATATTGTAACCCACGTAACATTTGTAAATAGATACAAACCAAGGTAGTTCCAGATATAATTTACCTCGGACGTGAAATACTTGATAATACACATATATATTGTTGCATCATGGCTAATGCACCTATTTTATTTTAATTTGTAATATTATTTTTCATTAAATTCTCAAATTGATATTTTATATTTATTCATATTTTAATAAACAGAATATGTATTTCTTTAAATAAAAGACACTTCGGCCAGTAAATCTTTTTATTGTCTCGACGTTTCGACAAAAATCTTTTGTCCTTCTCAGGAGCGAACAAAAATTAAAACATTAGGCAAAGCGTTAGAAATTATTCTAAGGCTGCAAGGGCGTTCTCACGCGGTATTCGAAATTTTGTACAACATCTAAAGCACGAGTCAAAAACAAAAATTTAACAATTTGACTGGTGCTTTAGATGTTGTACAAAATTTCGAATACCGCGTGAGAACGCCCTTGCAGCCTTAGAATAATTTCTAACGCTTTGCCTAATGTTTTAATTTTTGTTCGCTTCTGACGAGGACAAAAGATTTTTGTCGAGACAATAAAAAGATTTACTGGCCGAAGTGTCTTTTATTTGAAGAAATATGAATGCCGGCCAGGCAGCCTTTATCTTTGCGAGAATATGTATTATACACTGCGTGACATTGAAAATGGAACACCAAGAAATAGTGGCCAGAAAATTATGCAAATTTCAGGGTAGACGCGCCTAACCGAGTTATGAAAATGATGTAAAATGCGCAGCTCTCGTGCGCACATGGAGTAAGATATAAGGGAAGGAACTTGCAGAAAGGACAGTATTCGTGTCGTTATTTCTTCAAGGAAATTCATTGTAGAAATTTTGTTCTTGTGTCAAAAGACACGTGTAATAACAGAGAATGCCAGGTCATCGTAAACGGAGGCAGTTCAAGCAGACAGACGCTTTTACGAGGGGCATGGTGATCGGACTGAAAAGGGCAGGTTGGTCCATACGTCAAATCGCAGCTGATACACACCTTGGTGCGTCCACGGTGCACCGACTGTGGAGAAGATGGTTGGAACAAGGAAATGTGGCAATTTATAGGAATGTCGGTGCAACCAGAGTGACGTCATCACGTGTGGATCGGCGTATCCTTCGACAAGCAGTGGCGGCCCCACAAGCCACTTGTACCGCCATCCTGCAACATGTGCAAGACACCCTAGATCATTCCATCTCGACCAGAACCATTTCCCGTCGATTGGTTGCTAATGGCTTGCACTCATGCCGTCCGCTAAGAAGACTGCCATTGACCCCACCGAATAGGCGCCAACGTTTGGAATGGTGCCGGGCTAGATCGACGTGGATGACGGAATGGCACAGGGTCGTAATCTCAGATGAGTCGCGTTTCTGCTTGTCCAGTGATAGTCGCCGTGTACGCGTGTGGCGTCGACGTGGAGAAAGGTCCAATCCGGCAGCAATTGTGGAACGCCCCATCGTGCGACAACGTGGAATCATGGTTTGGGGCGCAATCGCGTATGATTCCAGGTCACCTTTACTTCGTATTCAGGGCACTATGACGGCCCAACGATACGTTGATGATGTGCTGCGACCGGTGACACTCCCCTACCTTCAGGGGGTACCCAATGCCTTTTATCAGCAGGATAACGCCCGACCGCACACTGTTCGCATTAGCCAACAAGCTCTGCAAGATGTACAGATGCTTCCCTGGCCACCGTACTCTCCTGATCTCTCACCAATCGAGCACGTCTGGGACATCATTGGACGCCGTTTGCATGCCTTGCCACAGCCGCGTTCAGAAGACGAACTGTGGCAAATGGTTGAGAGGGAATGGAGAGCCATCCCTCAGGACGCCATCCGTACTCTGATTGACTCTCTACCTAGACGTGTTGCTGCGTGCATCGCCGTCCGCGGTGGTCCTACTTGCTACTAAGCCGACGCCGTTCTCGCTCTGTATTATGACTATCATTTTGAACTAAAGATCACTTATTGTTCGTCCCTGTCTCTCTCTGTCTGCCGAGTTTCATCACTTTCTGGCCACTATTTCTTGGTGTTCCATTTTCAATGTCAAGCAGTGTAAATAGATTATGTATCATAAAATCACCATTTGTATTTTGGTATACTGTGTGACTTCACAACTCTCTAAACTTTGATGTGAGTAATAAATAAATTATTCTGGAGGCTACGTGAAGTAAGGTTATTTCATTATTCACTTATCTAACCTTGTAGCATGGTTGAAACACGCTCTGACATGTCTGAGGAAAGAATCAAGGCTGAAGATTCTGCCAAACGACAACCTGGTGCAAATATAAATATATTTTTATTTTAATATAATAAAAAATATATTTCAATATAATAAAGAATACCATTATTTCATTTTTCTCAGATTCGTGGTTGTGTTTCAGAAGGGCATTTTATCCACTGCAATTACTGTAACAAGAGGGTCTTCAACCGCGGCTACAACATCAAGCGACACATGCAGACCCATCAGGACATCCGCATGATGCACAGCTGTCACTTGTGTCCCAGGGCATTCACGGAGAGGTCCAGTGTAAAACGGCACCTTGCACTGAATCACGGCATCCATCAACTGGACTAGCACAATGTCAAGATCCTTTTGTGCCTTATCTGTCAACTTGACAAGTTTCCGGAGATCTCAGCTTCACTAAATAAAGTTATTTATTTCATATTGAACTGTTCTGTTTTGTTTTCTAATTCAACGAAATGCAGTGTAATAGAACCTCCCACGAGAGACCGTCCTACTGCTATAATTGGATCATGTTGAGACCATGATTATTTTTACAGAAGTGGCCACTCAGGGAGGTTTTTAATATAATAAAGCAAACAAGTAATAAAGAAGCAGAGACACCATCTTTGTAAAATCACCAATGAACTGCTATAACCCCGCCTTCAATGTGAGAGAAACCAAGTTTTATCCATGGTTTGTGGCCTTTTTTAACTCATGTAAGGTTCAGTTTTATAAATTGAATATTATACTCATAAAATTAAAACTATTTTTATGTTTAAGGTGTAATTTATATAATATATATATTAATGAAAATTACGAAACGCGAGTGGTGTGTCATATTCTTAAACTAATTATTCCAAAAATCTCTATTCCTCTCTCAACCTGTTTCCATTGGTACAACGTGGTGACTCGCCAATTTTGACGGTGGTGTTTGTGATTATTATCAAGAACTATCCGTTCTACATTATCTCTGACCTTCCCTGACTTCTCTACGCTCCAGGAGCCCGAGTTATGTACATGCTACGTTCTTACAAACATGTTGTGACTTCTGGACACGCTAAATGCTTCAGGAGGGTAAGATGATGGTATTCGATACCACTTATACTAAAAAATAATACAACACTAAATTATATACTATACATGCGGAGTACTTACGTTTAAAGTAAGTACACCGTGTGTTTCTAAATGCATATTGTTGATGGCAGTGTTGGGTGCTAACGCCAAGTGCGATTTTCCAGAGACCAGCCATCTGACATGCCAGTACTGTCAGAAGAAGATCTTCAACCGCAAGTACAACATCAAACGACACATGGAGATCCACCAGGATGTTCGGGAGGTCTATCGATGCGACCTCTGTCAGAAGGTCTTCACGGACAAGTACTATCTGAGGAAACACCAGGCCACCTGTACTCCTTCCCTCTTCTTATAGCCAGGCTTCACGGACAAGTACTATCTGAGGAAACACCAGGCCATCTGCACTCCTTCCCTCATCTTATAGCCAGACTTCACGGACAAGTAAATATGAGGAAACACCAGGCCATCTGTACTCCTTCCTTTTTCTTATAGCCAGACTTCACGGACAAGTACATCTGAGGAAACACCAGGCCATCTGTACTCCTTCCTTTTCCTTATAGCCAGACTTCACGGACAAGTACATCTGAGGAAACACCAGGCCATCTGTACTCCTTCCTTTTCCTTATAGCCAGACTTCACGGATAAGTACATCTGAGGAAACACCAGGCCATCTGTACTCCTTCCTTTTTCTTATAGCCAGACTTCACGGACAAGTACTATCTGAGGAAACACCAGGCCATCTGTACTCCATCCTTTTTCTTATAGCCAGACTTCACGGATAAGTACATCTGAGGAAACACCAGGCCATCTGTACTCCTTCCCTCTTCTTATAGCCAGGCTTCACGGACAAATACTATCTGAGGAAACACCAGGCTTCACGGACAAGTACTATCTGAGGAAACTATTAATTTAAAATAATTCTCACACCGCCTTACTTCGGTTTTCCAACGAATGCTAAGAGAGCAATGTGTCCATTTGTTATTTATAATTGTACGAGTTTCACACACACATGAATCTTTAAAGCGAATTATATCACAATGTTCTATTTTCTGCTTATATTCTATATACATATACTTTTGGAACATGTTCTTGTCAAATCAGTAATTATTCTTGACTCAAGGTCATTACACACAATATTGTCTCATATATCCTTCTCCTTCTTGCACAAGTTAATATCTTAATGAAGGCCAATTATGATATTTTTAGGGGAAAAAGCAATTTTTCGAATGTTGTGAAGCTTCTTGAATATCTTTCTCTATTTTCTTAATCAATTTAATATCTGGATATTTCTGCCTTCTCCTTGTACAGTACCTATTTCTCTTATCTTACTATTGGCATTTTTATATAAAATATTTAAATATGTTATTGCATATGAGAGAGCCTATTTTAGTGTGTGTATTTGCGTGTAATTTTAATATATAAATAAATATTTGTTATATCTATTTTTGGTTTCTCTCTTTTATTTTTGATGATACATACACATGCGCCGCAAAGCGTCGAGTGCAATGACACCGCCATCAACTAACATGCAATAGCACAAGCTGTGTTGTTACCGTAAAGTTGGGATATGGTACAGAACAAGCGTGATACCGCCTTCAATTAACGGATTCTTACGTGGAGTTGATCGACCATAAACTATGTGTTCCTACAGTACTAAACATCGGTAGCATTGAGACACTTATTAACGTGCGGTAGCTACATGTTGCTAGGTGCAGGTAGCGTAACGTTAATATATATTTCTATCGTAAACCTGAAATACAGTATTTACAACAGCGAGTTATGTAACTAACTTTCGACCCACCGAATGTCGGTTGCAGGTCACATCATCTGCCAGTACTGCGGCAAGAAAGTCTTCAACAGAAAATACAACATCAACCGCCACATGCAGATCCACCAGGAGGTCCGGGAGGTGTTCATGTGCGACTTGTGCAAGCGCTGCTTCACGGACAAGTACAACCTGCGGGCCCACGCCTCCAAGTGCCGCATATCTCTAACTGCGGAGTACATTTAAGACATTGTTGACTTGTCAAATAAACATGTTGTTCTGGAATACATAGTCGTTTCATCTGTCCATAACCTGCACCGTGGTACCATAGGACTATTGAGATGTGATTCGAGACGGTACTAAAGACAGAGGATGCAAGGGACTCCTGTACAATTAGAATATGACACCACACTGTGACTCCATCAGCCACAGTCTTGAAATGTTCTAACAGACGCCCTCTGGCAAACAAACGGATATCTATGGTGTTTCAGCATCTGTGCTTGATAGATTATCAAGCCCGTACTTTTAAACCTACACTGTGGTTGCCTGTTATTTGACTTTGTATGTATTTAGGCTGCCATGTCTCACATCTACTCGTGTCATTATATAAACCTGCTGGGTATGTGTCTTCTATCAACCTCTGGATTATCTAAGACCCGACGTAATATAACCTATTCTGTATGTTGTACTGTCCTACACTCAGGTTTAACCACGAGAAGGAACACAGAGAAGGATGCATGTATATTAATAACGTTTGAACAATTTCATTAGCATCCTTCCCTAGGATGTCCCTTCCCCGGGACCCGGTCACCAACAGTCTCTATGGTGACGTTGTATTCCCCCGCTCTCTCCTATTTTCTGGTGCCGTCTTTTGACGCATGCAAATTTCATTACTATCGCTGTTGCGTGCGCACAGTCGGGTGGTTTCACAGATTCGGTCACCTTCTTGGAAACTTTCTAGAAAATTATTCGTGTCTGAACAAGTTGCGTAGACACTTCAGATAAGTTTTACATTTCGATTTATGTAATTCTCCCCGTCACATTTCCTACTACGGGGGCTGATGTTCCGGGGAGTTATATATTTGGATTGAAATACGTGTTTATTGAAACACGTGGTTATTGTAACTTTCCTGAGTTCGAGTATAACATGTAGCACTTACTACATTTTATAAAATTGATTTGTAGAATTTGTATCGTTTAGGTAAATAGTTGTCATTGTGTGTGTGTGTGTTGTGTGCATATAAAATAAAAGAATTAACTTAAGGTGGTTATGTCTGTTTTACAAGAGGAAATATATTTAAAATGTGAACCGTCAAACCTGTCCCAAGCTGCCACTGATGCCAGACAAAATGCCTGGATAGCTCTGTTTATCTCCTTAATACAGCTTCAAGTAATGGGAGGGGGTGATTTAAGTCGAGTACAGCTGGTTCTGTAGGCGCCATCCCGACCAGAGAGCCACAGATAAACAGATTATAAACGCACAGAATATAGAATCCGAGCTCCCCAGTAGAAGGAATACCCGGAAGACGACGGTACTCTCTGATATATGTGTTGTTCACTATGATGATTTTGTTTTAATAAACGCTACTAAATTATTTCATTGGATCCTCTCTTTCTTTTTCCCAGTAAGAAACGCCTACGGAAGCCAACAGAAATTCAGAAGTGGGATGGTCCTGAAGAAAATTGAAGATTCACTGGAATAATTTGGAAACGAGAAGGACGTGGCGCGGTGACCGATCAACGTAAGAGGAGTTGCATGGTATGTACGAAATTTAATTACCTATTCCTAAAAGTATTATTACAAGTCACCTCGACAAAAGTATTATCGCAAAGTATCGCGGTAAAAGTATTATTACAAGTCACCTCAACAAAAGTATTATCGCAAAGTATCGCGGTAAAAGTATTATTGCAAGTCATCTCGATAAAAGTATTATCGCAAAGTATCGCGGTAAAAGTATTATTGCAAAATCATCTCGATAAAAAGTATTATCGCAAAGTATCGCGGTAAAAAGAAAAAAAAAGTATTGTCTCAAAATTTCTAAAGAAAAGTTGATTTCGTTTAAAGAAATAATTGAAACAGTACGTATCTGGTTTAGTCAGTTTTATTTGTTTATTTTAAAATTTTTGCTTTGTTTATTTTTCCTTTTGAAAAACATGACTTATTTAGAGAAAGTAAGGAAATGCGATTTGAGCAAGTTGGCGTATGAACTCGGCGAGGTAGTACCGCCAGAGAGCAGGATCGTCGACTTAAAACACCTTATTTTGAATAGCCAATCTTACGAAGAAGAGTTCGCAAAGCAACTGTTGGAGACTCTGATCGAGGATCGGGAACGAATCGAGGAGCGGGAACGAATCGAGGATCGGAAACGAATCGAGGATCGGGAACGAATCGAACGGGAACGAAAAGAACAAATGGTAATGGAATTCGAGCTTGAGAAGCTGCGCATCCAGACTACACGCGGAAACAACGATACGTCTCGAAGTACCAGCAATGACGCACATTACGAGATACGTAAACTGATGCCCAAGTACGAGTCGAAGGACAATGATTTGAGTTTTTACCTAATTCTTTTCGAAAGACAGGCAAAGCGACTAGGATTGGATGAAGACCAATGGGCGTTCAGCCTCCTAGGATTGCTACCTTACGAAATGACTCAATTAATCGCTCGGGAGACAGAAGAACAAAGCGGCGATTATAGGTTCGTGAAAAGGTTGCTCCTAAAACGGTTCAAGTTGAGCCCCGAACAATTCAGACAAAAATTCGAGAAGCACGAGAGATCTCAAAAGGGTTCCTGGAGAGACTTCGCTTTCGAATTGCGAGGATATTTCAACGAATGGATCGAAGGAATGAACGTGGAAAATTTCGACGCCCTAAAGGATTTGTCCGTCACTAACCAGCTAAAGAAAAAAGTTCCAAATGTGCTGCGTAATCATCTCATTGACGATTGAACCAACCAAGGCACAACCCAAATATCGAGGACCTTTGATAATTACCGAGGTTCTGCCAAGCGACACGTATAGAGTGACTCAGTTAAGCGAAAGAACCAGTGGACGGTTCTACACGACAACGGCCCATATCAGTCAACTGAAGTCTTGGCACAGTGAAGAAGATGATTCAGCTACAGAAGAAAGTCCGGACGAGGAGCCAGAAGTAGAAGATACCCCCCGACGCAACCCACGACGTTCCTGCAACGCAAGGTTCAATCGAGGACGATTGAAATCCAGGAATGGCCGAATGTAGGCGCCATCCCGACCAGAGAGCCACAGATAAACAGATTATAAACGCACAGAATATAGAATCCGAGCTCCCCAGTAGAAGGAATACCCGGAAGACGACGGTACTCTCTGATATATGTGTTGTTCACTATGATGATTTTGTTTTAATAAACGCTACTAAATTATTTCATTGGATCCTCTCTTTCTTTTTCCCAGTAAGAAACGCCTACGGAAGCCAACAGTTCTAACTTAAGACAGGTTCCTTTTAAGCAACAGGGGTTGTATTTGTGTCTTACCTAATTTATCCAAATTCTCCACAGATTGATTTTTTAGATAATTCACGCAATGTCGGTCGGTAAGATCCAAACGACCGAATCCTGATAACCTGTTATAGATGGACTCGACATAACCGATGTTTGAGAAGGCATCGGAAAAAAAAAAATCCCCGAACTGTTGTTCTCGAAACGGTTTCTTTGACTTAAGATGTCTGTGCTACGTATGTCGTCTACATGTGATGTGTTGTAGGCGGTCGCACCACCTGCCCCTACTGCCACCGCGTCTACTACAACGAGTACAGTCTGAAGCGTCACCTCAACAGCCACCAGGAGGTCAGAGAGGTCTTCCAGTGTCACCTCTGCCCTGCCGTCTACACGGACAAGTCGAACCTGCGTCGACACATCAAACACTCCCACTACCTCGCCTCGTAGCCATCATCCCCTATCTTGGCGTCTACATGAATAAGTCTAACAACCTACGTCGATACTTAGCAAAAACTCTCGCTATTTCACCGGTTTTTTGTAGACACCATCTCCCCACTGTCTAGTCATCTACGCTGACAGATCCAACACTTGTGTCGACATATCAGTTTTACTACAACCTCGTAATCTCACTGCCTTCATCTACAGCTCTATTCACACGTTCTATTAACAAATAATTCACTTTCAAGTGGAACTTCCATCGTAGATACATTCTCTATACCTTAACACGGACGTTACGCCTGCGCCAAAAAACTCTACTTCACTAAATCATGGTAGATACCATCCGTGGATACAAGTTCAACCTCTGCTACATTGCCATTATTTCACTCCCTAAGTTCATTCTTCTACTAGATGGTCAATCTAGTACCTTTACATTCGGTGTACCATTGCTTTCGCTCAGACTTATTTCAGTAGGGCCAAGAGCTCTCGAGAAATGACTAATGGAAATCAAAATTTCTCTCAGGTCTCGCCATATGCTCAAACTTCAACTACGAGAAAACAGCAAACACTGATTCACATTTCTCTCCTTCATCTATACATAATACTCTCACAGAGTGGATATTTTGAAACCAAAGTGTTACACGTATACATCGTATATTTATAAACAAACTATTAGAATCAAAACTTCCTTGTATATGATGTCATTATGAAATCTCAAATGTTTATCACACTCAATGTAAAACACTCTACATATGTATATAATGAATTTACATATCGTTATAAAGACAAAATAAATTAATTTGTGCTAAAGATGTGTGTGCCAGAATGTTTATTTTTATTAACAAGAGTGTACGTTATACATAAACAAATATGATTCACATTGATGTATAACTTTGAAATTTGTTTTTTTAAATGGTACAAACAAAGAATATATTTAAGTGCGTAATTAAAAAAAAAAAACGAAATTCTCAGATTCGAACCCTTGGTTGTTTATTTAATACCTCTATATTATCATTAGACTAAGAAATATTTTATTTTTTTATTTATTCTGTCTAAGTTTTTACAGATGTTACATTCGAGTCACCTTGTCCTGGCTATTTACACATGGCGAGTTGGTGGAGTAAAGGTGGCCCCCAGACCTTGCATGAGGGCAGAAAAAAAAGTTTCCAATGCGAGTTTCGGTCCTGGATCGTGGCTGTCAGCACTCTTCCACCGACCCCCACCACTAAGAAATTCGCTCGCTGTCTATCCCAACGCTGGTTGGCTGTTTAAGGTCACGTGACAGAAGATAACCAATCATCAGGAGAATAACACAGACACCCTATATATTTACATATATACTACGCCCCAGGAATCTGGGTTACATCAAGAGATAGATTTATATTTACATATAAATTGATTAAGGTGTATTTTAAATGACGTTTGGCGTGGAGAGTTCAAGCGAATGGTTCACCCGGGGGAAATGAGAAAAGTTTTAAAAATGTAAGTAGTTTACGTGTCGCACCTAGAGTTTGTTTGATTACTTGAGTTTATAATGGAGACGGACTTCTTCAAAATACCATTATGACTTTTTCTGAAATATAAAAAGTTCCGCTCTACGGGTTTGGAAACACAGAATGCTAAAAATGACGGCGAGTAAGGATTTTTTTTTTTCAATTGCAACAGTTGGCAGGACCAGTTGGGGGTCCCAGAGTATAGTTGAATGTCTTGTGTGCTTGTTGAAATAAAAACCGTCATGACCAACCTCTTTATGGAATAAGTCTCCATTTACACACTTATAATCGGAATGCTCTGGTGGTAAATTCTAAATTTATGTATATCTCTTCTAAAGGTAATAAGACCAAATTCAAATAAATAAATAGTGTGTGACGTTTCGGTAACAACGTTGTTACCATCATCAGAGTAAAGTACTGAAGTCTATCAAAAGGGATAAGGCACAATTTGGATTATAGATTAGAAACATATGGCAATAAGACCAATTCCAAATAAATAAATGGTGTGTGACGTTTCGATAACAGCAGTACTTTTCTCTGATGATGGTAACAATGTTGTTACCGAAACATCATATACTATTTATTTGTATTTGGTCTATTATCTTGGGTTTCTAATCTATAATCCAAATTGTGTGTGCGCCTTATCCGTTTATCTCTACTCGGGGATGGCAGGAAGACCGGGACGTCGAAAAATAAGAAAACTCCAAACCAGAACAAAGTGTTTCAATTTAATTGTTTAAATATGGTTTTAAATTTATCTACAAAGAAAGATTTTGTTGATCATCTACCATGGCTATGACCTGATGTAGGGACAGCTACGGAAGGAGTTATGAAACCAGCCGAATCTACCGAAGAGGTGTTTAGCTGGGGAAATGGCAGTAGGGCCGATTTCTTAACGTCCATTGTTGTTATTTCCTACAATGGGGATATAACAAACAACTACTTTAATATGCAATGTTCCAACATCTTGGTGCTTTTTCCTGGATTGTGTCCGTCACCCAGTTGTAATATAATCAAATAGATGTTGAGGAATGACCTTATATTATTTTACTACAAGTTGGGTGTATCTTGATACGACGATTTGCGCTCCAGGAACGCAGGTTACCTCTATTTTATATCTTGATATTGTCGGTAAACTTGATATCTTTTGGAAATCTTAGCATACATTCAGTCTAAGTTGGCCTTTAGCTGTCCAGAACCTATCAAACATCAAGTGTAGATATATGTTCCTCCACATGTTCGCGAGGTGCTATCAACCTGACATCTGTTCTGCAGCAGGGGACACGGATACATCCACCACATGCCGGTACTGCCTGAAGACCTTCGCCAACCGCTCCAACCTCCTCCGACATCTCAACAGCCTGCACGAGTTCACGGAGGTGTACATCTGCAGCGCTTGTGGACGGGGCTTCCGAGACAGGTCCAGCCGTGTGAGGCATCAGAAGAACTTCCATCCTGAACTCTTGAGGGAATAAAGACATGTTGGCATGTGTCTTCACATTCTTTGTCTCTACTCTCACATCACATCTGCTCGCGTCTAGCAGGTCACATGCACTCTTTCTTACTGCCTCGCCTCATCCCTCCCCCTCGTGCCTTATATGTAATACGCAACACCATCCTACTCGCTGAACTTACAACCTATGTGTCCTCATCGGATGCCCAAATCCTTCGGACATTCCAACACAATGCAACACCTCCAACAACATCACACATAAATCGTTTTATTTACACCAATAAATAGTTCTAAACAAAACGAAAAAGGAGAAAACTAATAATGGGAGAAAGAAAAAATGACAATCAGTAACATCTAAACAATTTTAATCGTCTACAAAAATGAAGTATAAACAGATCAATTGACAAAGATTTTAAATAACGTTAGAACAAGGTTTCTTGAAAAATGTATCGCAGTAGTTCTTCGAATGTTAATACAGTCGAACTTGGATAATTCGAATCCCAAGGGACCATAAAAAAATTCGAATTATCCAAAAATTCGAATTAAAAACGTAAATTTAATGTATAGGGAATTCTAGGGACCAAGATAAATATTCGAATTAAATAGGTTTTCGAATTAAAGAAGTTCGAATTATCCAAGTTCTACTGTATCAGATTTGATGGGAATAAATGATCTATAAAACTCCCAAATAAATTTGTAATACTGGTGGAAAGTTGCAATCCTTCCGAAAAACTCGCTCTCAACTCTATAGAATTGGTATGAAGTTAAAAAGCTGATCTTGAACGGCCGCAGTTCTGGAAGGCCACATGACTCTTTTCAAGATTCCAGTAGGATGATCGCCGAATGATGAGAATACAATGATAGACTAATTAATGAAGATGTTTTTAAATGATCGAGGAGGGGGATATGGCCTTCCGAAGAAGATTGGCAGTAATAGAACCAGCATGTTTGGACATCTTGTCTGACATTCGGTGCGGTATTACTGAAAAGATGTATGGAAGGAAGACCGTATTCTCGCTTGTATGTTGTTTTCTGTATGCGTACAATATATTGAATTTGATGATGTCATTGTTATTCTTTGATTATCTAGTATATTGGGTGATTATGACGATCTGAAGAATGTTTGTTCTCTACCACTCTATTGTTACACTACTTCGCAAATACAATGTATGTATGTGTACAGGGTCCGCGGCGCGGTGTCCTCAATGTGGCAAGCAGTTCTTCAACAAGTACAGCATGGTCCGCCACATGAAGCTACACGGGGGAGTGCTGGAGCTTTACAGTTGTAAGCTCTGCGATCGTTCCTTCTCCGAGAAATGCAACCTCCGTCGACATGAACGCACAGTGCATGCTAACATATCACTCCAATTTTGACATGTCTTTCCTCATGTGGTTCCTCAACCCTATACTCATGGTTATTGAGGGTGAACTGTTGTTAGTCAACATTTTTTATATTGTGTTTAGTGTTAATTCATATACATACTGTGTACATATATTGTTTGTGTTCTATGATGAGACGAATTAAGATGAGGATATGCAAATCATGCAAATATGCAACTTTTGTGAAAATTTAATCATTTTTTTAAATATCTCACTCAGCGGCATTGTCTTTAATGTTTATAGAAGAACTTTCGTTAACATCTAAGTGTTGAAAATTCTATTATGCAATTTAAAAAAATCGTTTCAAAATTTCCATTGCATACTGTAAAATTCTACTCAGTTCTTTTTTTTTTTCACTCCTTCGCTGTAGATAGATTTATAGAACTATAAAGTATCATAAAAGCCTGCAATTCCAATAAAAGTATTTATTCTAATTTGCACGGATTAAAAAAAAAGTCTGGTAAAAATACAAGAAATTATTTTACTCAAAGTAATGAATGGGGTTTGTAAAAAGTTATCATTAAATCTCCCAAAGCTTTTAGAACCTGTTTCCGAAAATAGGGGCGTTGATTAAAAGTGGAAAACCTTTTCGTATATAATACTCTGCCGAAAAGAAGTCCTGGTGACAATGGGAATTGCCATTTTGCCGCTGTCTGCTTAATAAAAGAAGAGTGAAGAGTGGTACACTCTCTTTTAGCTCAATTTCTAAAAAAAAAAAAAAAAATCAATTACTTAAATTCTTATCAAAGAAACTCGAGCAGCCAACAAACTCAACAAAGTAACCGTTGGGAAGAACATACTCCATTGGAATGCAGACATTCTATTAAGGCCGGCTCAATACGGCTCGTACATGTCAACTCGACAAGCTATAATGGTTCAACCAGGGTGGTATCAGGTTGGGTCTTGTCAAAAGTCAACCTGACCACTGCTTCGACCCTTAAATCATTTACATCTCTACCATTCTCTTATTCCTTGTATGGAGCCAAAATAGAAATACGAATTTTGTAAAAAAAAACAAAAGGGAAAACAATTTAATCTTAAAAAAAAAAAAAAAATCGCATGGCCGTTCAAAAAAAAATAAGCCTTTCTATAAATGTAATTCTAAGTAATAAATCTTTGTTGCCATGTAAATCCTTGTTGTGAATGTTGAGAATACGTTCTGATGGTTCACCCTCTCTATTCGTGTTTCTACTCATCTGTAATATATTTGACATATCAATAAATACGAAACAATTTGTAAGTATATGGACTTAAACTTGTTTTGATTAACATACGCTCTTTTTTTTGTGTACTGCACATTCTTTAAGCTATAACGTACTTGTGTGAATAAGATGCCTCAGACTAAATACTCGATGTCCTTGGTATTCCAGAGCTAGAGCAACCGGTGGTAGAGTTAGCATTTGATGGTCAAAAGCTATAAACCACTTATTAAAAGCTAGAAAATGGTGGGTAAGTGCTATAAACCGCACTTAGGAGAAGGGCCTTTGTAAAAAGCTAACATTGCTCTTCAAATGCTATAAATGTCTTGCCTACAAAAAACGGTGATCAAGATATAGCAACCGCTCGTCAAATGCCACAAAAACCACTGATCTTGATAAGTAAGATGTTAAAATAACTTTTTAAAACACTAATCAAAATTACCAAGAAGACATTGGTCAGAAGGACAGCCCGGGTAGTTGGAGACTTCTGTACGCTACAGGAACCCCTGGGGATACTCTTAAATAAATAATAATCAAAATCTTAAATTAGAAGAAGTGATAAAGAGAGAAGGTACACAATCGGTGACAAAAACCAAACAGGGAGCTCGAAAACGAGACAATTATTAGAACTGCGAACTATCTCAAAGGTCAAAAACTAGAAATGTGTTGTCAAGGGAAAAGAATGGTATCCAAGTGTTAAAAAGTAATGATCTAAAAGAAGCATAAGTTAGTAAAGAGAGCAAGCAGATTGTGTTGAATAGCTCAAATTAATGGCTAAGAACGATGAAAAAATGGTCAAGGGCAAGCACATTGCGATAAGCGGCTACAAAATAATGATCAAGTACAAGCAAAGGATTATCAAGATCTAATCATAATGGTCAAGAACGATCAGAAGATGTGTGATCAAGAACTAATGGTGATGTTTGTCTGAGCCTTGATTTGAACTAAGTTTCTAAAAGATATTCTATTGATGAAGACACTTTTACCGCTATCCCCCCCCCTCCTTTTTTTTTTTTTTTTTATCAAAAACCGTTTCTACAATTATATTATTGATAATGTGTAAAACAGATCATATCAAAATGGCGTCAAGAATCGGTGGACGAGTGGGTAACATCCTAGATTCCCGACAGCCATGAACCGGGATTGAATTCCACGATAACATTTTGTTTAATATGTGAATAACCTTCACATATTATTCGTTGTAGCAATTATCATAAACTAGTTTGCTCTTTTTGAGCGGTACCTAATAAAGTGATTTTGGAACAAATCAAAATGGCGAATCTTCCTAGCAGTATTGCCATTGTAATTTAGAAGATCATTCTGCAACTCAAGTATTTGTGTTGTATGGTTTTGGACTACTTCTATACTCTGTATATAATATGTTTACTATAATGGTTGTATTTGATTGCGCTTTTGTGCTTATAGAAAACGAATTAAGAATATTTTTTTATCTATGCACAAAAGAGAGTCATCACATCTTTATATTAATTTTAAAAATGATAAAATAATATATTTCTTTATTCATTTCCTTTTTTAATAATTCTTAAAAGGTGTGTTCATGTACATCAATATTCCTGAAAAATCTAAATGTAATTCTAATCTGTGTATGAATCATGTGTCATTGTTTTTAAACTATTGATTGTTTTTTTTTCTTTGCTTCACTCATCGTTACACATATTGCATTTATTATCATAAAAATATTGTTTATCTTTTTTATCGTTTGATAATTCAGTTCTAAAATTCGAAATGCATTGAACAAAGATAATTAAACAAGCGTAATTGTATAAATGGTAAAAACGTTTCTTCAATATTTTTATTAATGCGATATTGTTACTATCGTACAAATCGGTGAGTATGCACTTTTTATGCAAATACTGTCTGTACTACACTTCTTACATTATAGCTGGTTATAACACTTGTATAGAAATAAGTTCAAGTCTCTTATAGATAAATAAAATGTAAAGCCTCAAAGTAATGACAAGGAACTGTACAGTTCTTATCTAAAGTGACAGCACGTGTATTATTTTTATGTATTTTATTTATATTTTTGAAAACGTTTAAAACATTTTACATATTTTTTAAAACGTGTACATTTTGAATATTTTTACTTTCTTTTAGTTTGTTTATTTAAAATATTACTTGAAACAAAAAAATATGTCAATGGTTCGCCGATATGTTAAAGAAAAAAATATTTTTAATTTTACATGTTACGTGTGCAAATAAGGTTGTATATGCAAAATACCTCCCTCTCTAGTTTTGCATATTTATTAGTAAATTGTTTATTTCTGTATGTATGAATCCCTTCAAATATTGTGCTACAATATTCTTTCTCCATTGATATTTGGGCCATAAAATTGGCCTAGCCAGCTAGATACCTCTTTGCGAATTAAGATTCTATGAATATCCTTCGTATATCTCCATCAAAATTACCTTTATAGTCAACCATACTTTGAATAATAATTTTAAAATGCTGGAAATCAATTATCAAATAAAAGAGATAAAATTTAAATGTATTTATCAGTATATCTGTTAATATTTAATGTTTTTTTTTTTATCTTTTCTATGGGCCAAAGTGGTATATTGCGAGAATATGTAAGAGCTAACAGAACCATCTCATAATCCTATAGTACAGCCATGTATCTCCGTTACGGAGGTCGGCCATCACAGAACGCCAAATCATACAGACATGAGTAAGGCAGCTTTCCATGATGTGACTTAAGGGCTGGTAATGGGCCCTAATTTTTCAGAGAGTCAGATTTGTGATCAAAGTCGCGGTAGACTTAGTTACTAATCAAGACTTTAAATGGTGATTTTAAAATAAATGGTTGAGAGATTCATGTATTTGTCTTTGGAGATTAAGATGTCGATTAGTTATCAATCAAACACCTCAAAAGAAACTTTCACAAATTGCTCCTAAACGTGCGTTATCGGTCAAGTGAAAAAACTTCGTATTTTGGCTGGTAAATCCACTGGCAATCCCAAGAAAGTGGAAACAGTTCGGGCCATGAGGAACATGGCGGGTAAGAATTTGCGGCTGTATCTACTGCAAGTAACCGATATGTAGCCATGAGTAGAGCGACCGCAGTCTACATGTGTAGACGCAATTCGCCTCTACATCCGCATAGTTCCCATGTCACCATCTGGTGAGGTGAGATGTCAGAAAAGCCACAAGTGAAGTTTTTTAAAGTTGCTTCTCTGTCTGTTCTAATTCAGCTATCGGCTGGCACGAGTGATAATTTAAATCGCTCAAATATCTCACCTTTATCTTAAAACTAGCCGAATGACCCGGGCAACGCCCGGGTTTTACCCGATTAAATGTTTTTATTCAAACACTATTCGTTACAATTATAAATTGGAGCCGTGGATGTCACTCTTGTGAAACGTCCCGCTCCAAACTTTACATGTACATTAGGTCAGCTGGTATTACCCCCCCATTTTCACCGCTAGAGGCGCGAGCGAAAGAGCAAATTTGCAAATAACACGACGGATATTCGGGTAGAGACCTGAAATTTTCACTAAGAGTTTTTCCAGATTCTACTTTATATACTGTTAAAATTTCAGTCAGATTAGTTACGTATTGTGGACGTGTATAGTTGACAAACATACCTACATACATACATACGCTGACTTATATATATATATAGGGATAATAATATAAATGAGTTTTAAAAATTGTAAAAAAAAAAATGCATCGGCCGGGAATCGAACCCGGGCCGCCTGCGTGGCAGGAGAGCATTCTACCACTGAACCACCGATGCTTATAAGAAATGGCCATATTTGGGTATTTATTCCATTCACAAAAGCAAACGATGACAGAATTGATTGTTGATGACTCTGATACTTGTATATAGAATGTTTTTTTTTTTTGTGGTCGGTGTCAAGTTTGAGAGAAGGGATAGGTGGATGTTTTGGTTGGTATATTGCTGTATGGGGTTTAAGTAGAGTCAGTTCCCATGGTAAAAGCGTGGTTGTTGGATGGAATTTGGGAACGAAGAGAACGGTAGCTTTAGATACTTGACTTCAAGCTCCCCTATATCTCAACAGCCACACTTCCACCCAGTACGTTGAAGAATAAAAGTTGCCAGTGGATACCAATTCTTAATGTCAACCTCTAACTGGTGTATTGATGCCATTACTGGAGGGAGACGTTTGTTGAAAATACCACGGACTGCACATTTCAGAAATGACGAGGTGTTAGCAACGGTAGAATACAAATGATGTCTCAAATTGAAATTCTAGGAAAACGAACGTTGAATTGTGTAAATTGTTGATATGCCACGACATGATAGCCTACTTAAGAAGCTGATGGATGCCTTGAAGACATCGAGAGGATGAATGCTCTACTACTTATAGCCCAACAATGGAGTAAGAAACCAAAACAACGTCTTACCGCCTTTTGAAAACTATGGCTATGGATCGACCATCTTGGAGGAAGCCAATATACCGGCGCCTGATTCACCTAAAGTAAACTATATGCTAAATAAATACACACATACAGCTTTATTAAGAGCAGCGATCTTATACAGATTCACCACAGGAAGGAAGCATACTCCAGGCAGCGTAGAACCCAACAGCCTCCAGGTCCGACGCATGTCCAGTGACCACATAATCCACCGTGCATAGATTAACGTATCACTGAAAAGGCGAGTGTGGAATCAGCCGCGTTTTAGTCTTCGGTGTCCTCGGTGATTCAATTAATTTCCCCCGAACGGTGACTTCGGCCTTGTAGAATTTATATAAACCAAAGACCTTGATCAAACATCATTGTATTCATCCAGTCATATATTCGTTGACTGTCGAAATATGCTAAATAAATAAAATAAGCGTGGTTCACCGATCTGACCGACGAAATTATTTCAAGGTAAGTTGACAGTTTGAATGGTAGATTGCTACCTCCCTAGCTATAGGAACGTGAAATCTGGCCCCATGATAACAACAGCTGTCCAGGAGATGCGGATCACCAGTGTCCATACTGCATGAAGATCTTCTGCAACAAGTTCAGCTTGAAAAGGCATATCCCCAGCCACGAGGATGTCCGGGAGGTCTTCAACTGCTCTTTTTGCAAGCGATCCTTCACCCAGCTCAGCAACATGAAGCGTCATATCAAACTTTGCCATAGAATCAAGTAGAAATATTTCCTTCTTCTTTCCTACTTGCTTCTTCTTCTTCGTGTGAATTCAATACTGGACGGAAGACCTCCAACTGGATTTATCAATCTTTTCAAACTTTCTCTTTACCATCAAATCTTTTCTTCTTTATAGTAAATCTTTCCGTTTGTTCTTAGGTTTTTTCCTCTGTTCTGTAAGTCTGTTTCTAGTTTCCATATTGAATTTTGTCTGTTCCATCTTCTTTCTAGTAATATTTACCCATTCCATTTTCATGTACTTATTATGATGGAAACACTTTGCCCTCCTTTATATTCTAGTCAAACAGCACTTGAAGAATTATAAATGTTACCTGAATCTAGGTTTGTTGATGTAAATATATATTTCGGTTAGAAATAAATACAATCAGATTAGAAACCGGTCGTATCTCATTGAGTGTAACAGCCTTAAAATTAACCCTGAAGTATTGGCTGCGGGTGTTGAATATGAGCAGTGACAGATTGCCACGTATATGTTTTAATAGAACACGGGAACTCTCTAATGCTTCGGGCACACCCATCGGTTTCATTAAAAAGCTCACTAATCTGCTTAACGATAATGGATCCCCTGCACTTGTTTCCTGTGATGACCCTGAAACGCTGAGGAGCGCGATTACAGGGCTCTTAAAAACAGCGGCAGACCAATCTATACAAAACGACCTTACAAGAATGGATAAATCTAAGCTATACTCTCACTACAAAGACATTCACATATCTTTCATGACGGAGGGATACCTTTTAGGGGATTTTCCTTTCCCGGTTGTAAGACTACTCGCACAAGTTAGAATACTTTCAAGTTTTTTTAGAGAAAACCACACCAAGATGCTCTGCGGTGAGGACCCGACTTGTACCTTCTGTAATTCAAAACTACAAAATGAAATCACTCACTATATTTTTGACTGCTCTGCTCTGAAAGAAGAAAGAAGAACCCTTATGCTCAAAACTGGGCAACTCTGTGCTTCACTTCCATCAATAATTGACAATATGACCCAGAATAAGTATATTGCTACGGCGTTTTATGGTTTCCACAAGTCCATATCTCAGAAGAAGGCCAAGTGATACTCACTCCTCACTTTCTTACTGCTACTCTTTTTGTGTTGATTTCTTGCTTCCCTCTTTCTTATTATTATTATTTTTTTTTTTTTCCTTTTCTTGTTTTTTTTTTCTTTCTCTTTTTACTCTGTATATATCGCTATTTCCGTTGTCTCACTGCTTTGTTCTTATGCATACCTCTGGTGAATCCTGTATAGGGTCAGTGACCCTAAATAAAGGCTTTTTTTGTTGTTGTTTTTTGTTAGAAATAAATACTCATTGACGAATCGACAAGCTTTTTTTTTTTTTGCGTTCCGTCATTATGAAAAATGAAGTTATATGAAAGGAAACGAATGTTTCAAAAATTCAATATATATATTATGTCTTTTATTTTTTTCTTGAAGAATGCGATTTTTGTCGAATCGTTGATTTGTTCTGGCTAAAATTTATTTTTCTTGAAAACCCATATTTGAATAATGTTTATTGACCCTACGTAGACATTTGTCTACCATCTTACTGATGTCATGATATAAATAAAGTATGTGATGACAATGTCAATTTTTGTTCTTAAACAATACACAATCACAATACCCTACGTACAACCTGTACATACCTGGTGTTAGGTAGCATTCAAGTTTGTTAGAAAGATGCTCGACCTTGAAAACTATCTATAGCAGTAAGTTTATCTTCAATATATTACAGACACGATAAAAAAAGCATATCGTTTCTCTTTGTTACGGATTATTTTACCATTGTGTCTTATTAACATTGTGCTATTTTAGATTACTATGTTTGTGTGTGTGAAGAATAATTTATATGACATCTGCAAATTTATCAAAATTATTGCCAACTATTATCTGTAGATATGCAATAAGCTTCTAATGATATGTACAAGATAAGCTTCGGTGTTCAAAATTACTAAAGCCGTATATTTTATTTAAATACAGATATTAACCTACAATTCTCTTCTCTACGTGATGTACGAACTTGGCTTCAATTCTCCGAGAAACATTTCCAGTATGGATTGTTTGTTGATATCTTTATTGTAAAAATGTGCTAATTATAATCGTTTTTGACCGCATACTGAATTTTAGAACATTATGTAAATATGGGCATTGAACACATATGTAAATATTATGCGAGATTTAACTTAATTGTCATCTAACGCTGGACAGAAAATATTCTTGTCAAATAAAGAACTCAGCTATGGTGATCTAAATATATTGATGTTTGTTTCTTGGTTGCATTTGCCGAATGTTGAGCTCCTTCTGCCTGCACTTCTGGTACAGATTCATAACTTGCTATCATCAAACTGATGTGTGGAATCATTCACCTTAAGACAGATCTAGTCCTGTAGAATACCTGGACAAATGTACTAACACTTGCAATGCTAATTGTTTAGCATTAATCCCTGGATATCAAGCTGGTGACTGCCAACAAGAATGGTTTGCAATATTTCTAAAGAGAATAAACAATGAGCATTTTCACCTCAATTAATTTCTGCCCTTCTTAAAGCTACGTAGCTCATTGTTAATTTTTATTTTTTATTTTTGCAAAAGAGACAAAAGATATTTTAATTTTACCAAGAAGATATAGAAGTGTGCTTTAGTATAATATGCAAGCATCAAATAAGATAAACGGTTTTGAAGATTAATCAAAACGCAATATTGAATTTCAACAAGTCTATTAATGAGGTCCTAATCAAGAATAGCAATCTACCATGCAGATTGCAGGATGTTCTTATCTATACCGTCAAAGCACTTCTACAAATTCCAACAATGCTAAGCCATATCCAGACAAAATGGACTATCGTTAGACTGTGACCATATTCAAGAACTCTGGGATATAAACTGTACAATGTGTACAATCAATTAAATGTTTGATATCTGAAGAGGTCATGGAAGAAATATGGGAAGGATTACAATTGTCTCAGACTGGAACACCAATCTGCAACGAGGACTTCACATGGCATCGCTCACTAGAAGAAGTACTGTACTATTTTTGTGATAATAAAGTTGTAGTTTTTGTATTGTTTGTAGTTTTCTCTCTCGCTTCTTTTACTTGTGTAATAGTGGGTTACTGAACCATACCTGGTTGAGGAACACGGAGGACTTACTGTCACTATTTACAGAGATCTGATTTCATCTGATAAATAAAGATAAATTGTGTTGTTTCTCTTTGCTCAAAACATGGCATTACATGTGGTGGGACTGTAGTTGAGACATGACCGGCGTGACGCAGGCCGCCCCACGACCTGCCACGTCTGCGGCAAGGACTACTACAACATCTACAGCCTACGTCGCCACATGAAGAACCACCAGGATGTGAGGGAGGTCCACCACTGCGGCCGCTGTAACCGGGCCTTCACCGAGATCTCCAGCCTCAAGCGTCATCTGCGCAACGTCCATTACAAGTACTGTTGATGGAGCACGTGAGTTTGCAATCTTTCTTTCCTCACACATTTCTGCACTTCATGGTTGTTCCAGTCATCCTTGTATACCACGCTGCCTATATGTCTCCTGGTTATTTGGGTCTTGATGTTCTTAGTTACAACAATGGATTCTTGTGTGCAAGCTCATAGCTCCTTCCAATCCTCCTCAACTTTTTCTTAACTTCTTAAATAAATATCTTTGGTGAGATACTCATTTCTACGGCCGTGTGAAAACATGCCGCCGATTGTATTAGTTGGCGCTAAGCCGTCGGCGGATTGATCCTCTCGATCCACTTGCCGCAGAAATCTCACCTTATTTTTATATCAAAAAGTCAAATGGAGACTTGAACAAATTTAGGTTCAGACATCCTCAATAGACTGACATCTTAGTATGGATACAAAAAGTGTGGTTTGAGCAGATTTTTCTTCTCTTAAATAGTATCAGAGATTCTCTAACATCTGTCGTGTGGTGTGCAGAATCCCTCATCCAGAACTTCTCATTTTTTCTACTTTCTAGCTCTGACAAGAACTTTGCCAGAATCGGTGCTGGGAAAACGTTGATGGTTAAGGATTACATACATGTTTCTAAATAAAGTTTTGAAATCATATTCCTGTGTATATGTACCTTTCTTTCAAACATCTACTCACACCCCATACACGGTGGTACATATGCTAAAATTGGTACTCACACCCCATATTGTACCAGGTCTATTAGTATGAAACGCGAAAATTTTCAGTGAATTCAAAGGTTCACCAATTCCATACAACCAAAGATTTTTTATTCAAAGTAATTACCCTGATTAGCTATACACTCGGACCACCTTTCAGGCAATTTTCGAATTCCTTGTCTGAAAAATTCTATTCCTTTTGAGTCGAACCAGTCAACAAGCCATTTTCGGAGTATGTCTGAGTTCGAAAATTCCTGGTTTTTTAGGGCGTGTCTTGAAGATGTGAAAAGGTGGTAGTCCGACGGCGCTAAGTCTGGTGAGTACAGCGGGTGGGGTAAGAGTTCCCAGCCCAAGTCTTTTATGGTGTTTTTGACCACCGTAGCGTTGTGGGCTGGAGCGTTGTCATGCTGCAGTATCAGCTTGTTGTGCTTTTCACGCCATTCCGGTCTTTTTCATTCAATGCCTCTCTCAAACTGTGTATTTGTTGTTTGTAGCGACTCGTATCGACCGTTTCGCCTGGTTTCAGGAGCTCGAAATATACTACGCTGGTCTGGTCCCACCATACGCAAAGCATTGCCTTTTTTCCGAAGCGATTGGGCCTAGGCTTCTGTTTTGAAAATTGGCTGGGCAGGCCCCATGACTTTTGGCGTGTGGGATTGCTGAGTGGATCCATTTCTCATCAGAAGTTACAATTCGATGCAAAAATGACTTCTTTTCATGCCTGGCCAGCAGCCCTTCACAGGTTACCAGACGCCGTTCTTGCTGCCTTTCGCTCAACTCGTGGTGGACCCATCTGGAAAGCTTTTGGGTCATTCTGAGGCTGTTTAAACGTAGGGAAACAGCACCTTGAGACACCTGGAGCTGTTTCGCGAGTTTTTCCTGCGTTTGGGCACTGTCCTCATCTAACAAAGCTTGCTGTTCAGCGTCCTCGAACTTTTGGTGCGGTTTTCCACGTGGTTCATTATCAAGTTCGAAATCGCCACTTTGGAATTTTTTAAACCACCTGTAATACTGCGATTTGCTCAGAGCGTGGTCGCCGTGAACTTCCTCGAGCATTCGGTGGGCTTCAGTGGCACTTTTCTTCCAGTTAAAGGCGAACAACAAAACTTCCCGCAAATGGGCACTTTTTGGCTCGGAAATCACCATTTTCCACGGGCTCCAGAAATTTTCCACGATTTGAATTTTTCTAAAACTCCACGCATGCTGATGCCACGTGAGTCAAAAAAACAAAATGCCTTCAACAGCGCCACCGTCGGCTCAAATAAAGTTGCACAGCGCCCTCTGGCAGCCATTTTCGCGTTTCATACTAATAGACCTGGTATATACATTTCGGTGAATCTTGGGTATATCCTCATCAGTTACGTCTACGGATGATTTCTAGCTATCGAGCATTGGCAATCCAATTCAGAACTCTCGAAAAGGTATCGGGTTGTCCTCTTACACTTGGAGAAATTATCCAGTTGATAACCTCCAAGCTGATGTCGAGAGGGATTTCCCTATCTAAGGTAAGCCGAGAACACTTTCCCGCAGTCCTTGATTGCCACTTAGGAAGACATTAGTAGATTTCTAGATAGTACGATGGAATCAACTGACATTGCATAATGCGTACACACCTGAGCAATGTCTATTTCTGATTCAAGGGAGAAAATGGTCTACACATCGTCGTCGACACGGTCGTACACCCTGTGCGTCATCTACTCACCAACTTCGTAGATTCGCTTGAACCCCGACTTGTTGCAAGGCTGGGAATGAATATCTGTAGATATCGATGTTCGCCGCAATCAGAACGATACCGTTGATTTCACGAGATCCTACGTGGAATACCTCGAATTTTTTAAACCATTCTTTACCTATTAAAATGTATAATGTTAATCCCTTTTGTATACACACACTTAGGTTTATGTAACTTATGTAAATATACGATTCATCCCTGTTTGCATATTTCCTTGATGCCTTGCATGTCCACCACATTTTCTAATCTTTGTTGTCCTCAGCTTTCTTGGATCTGGAACGTCCCTACATCTGCCACCTCTGCCAACGACCCTTCAAGGAGAAGCACAACCTCAAGCGCCACTACCGCATCCACAACGAGGTGAAAGAGGTTCTCCGCTGTCCTCACTGTCCCAGAACCTACACCTGGAAGGACAGTTGGATCCTCCACCAGAGGAAAGCTCATCCTTCCCATCTCCATCAAAGGAACATCATCTAGTTACCTCTCCATTCAAATCTTTACTTTTTCGTGTATGAGACCTATAAAGTTTTTCATTTTTGAGTCTCCTTCTTTCTTTATACCAAACATTCATTGATACACAAACTACATTCAAGACAGTCATCAGCCGAAACAAAAGATTTCGTACATTGTAGAAAGCGTTGTCGTAAAATTTCCGTATACAATCCGATTCATAAAATATATGTAAGTTACACTGTTCTACCTGGTGACTGTTCTTCCATATAAAATGTTGTCATTTCTCCAATAATTGACAATCCTCGCATCAGCCTGCGGTCGTCATTTTCTCTACAGCCAATCAAACGGACCAAATGGCGGTCAAACAGGACCTTAGTCCTCCTCCATTTGGAATTCCAACTTCGCATAAAGAGTTCCACCAAGCCCCTGAAGAATGGTGAACGCAACTCAACTCTGAGGAAGAGACCTGAATGTCTTCCAGAAAAAAATATACCGAAAGGAATGAGAGTATCTCTGAAACTACACGTGAACTTAACTTTTTGTTGGGCTTCAGAATATGACCATTGTCGATATTGCAACTTGTGGCTAGTCAAACATTCGATACCTTGACAAACTCACATTAAGTGAAGCGTACTTTTCTAAAACTTTTTACTCCATATGTCTGCCAAAGTGGTATTCAAGGATATCTACAAAAATTTTGAATATCATTCTGAAATATGTACTGCCAATGTAATTTGTAACATATAATGATACCTGTATTGTTAGTAATAATAAAAATGAAGGATTGAACACATGTTAATACTGAGAATCATGTCTTTTATTAGTTTTTGATTTCCAAATATGCATCATTTCTACTTTTTACTCAATATTTCTGTGCAATATATAAATGTTCCTGTCCAACCCATTCTAATGTGTGGGGCAGAAGTCTTCACTTGCCATCTCTGCCTGCGGCCATTCAAGATGAAGCACAGCCTCAAGCGGCACTACAGGACCCACAACGAAGTAAAGGAGATTCTACAATGTCCTCACTGCCCAAGAACCTATACTTGGAGGGATAGCCTGATCTTACATCAGAAGAAAGCTCATCCCGGAATGATGAGAAACCAAAATTGAGAACTTCAGAATGCCTTCTTCATCATTCTCTATACATACATTCATATTAACCTGTTTAACATATTGATTATTGAGACAACATTTGCTCTTTAATGTTACATAATAAATAATTGTTTTCTATATACATATCTTTATTTATTTAAGAACTAACATCACAACTTGAATTTATTCTTAAACACTTGATTTTTTAAAACTCATATCAAGTACACACACATGGTACAGATGGTATAGTATATAATAATCATGGTGGATAATTAGCGAATCAATTTACTCTAAGTGCACCACATGTATACACATGTAATAATCAGTTCGACGTTTACATTTACAAGGTATCAGTGTCCTGTTTTATTACTTGAATTCGCTGCTGGGGGTTGGACTTCAGCAAAAATCAAGATGAAGCACAGCCTCATGCGGCACTACAGGACCCACAACGAAGTGAAGGAGATTCTACAATGTCCTCACTGCCCAAGAACCTATACTTGGAGGGATAGCTTGATCTTGCATCAGAAGAAAGCTCATCCCGAAATGATGAGAAACCAACATTGATAACTTCAGAATGCCTTCTTCATCACTCTCTATACATTCATATTAACACCTGTTTAACATCGAGACAATTCTTTCTTCAGAAAAAAAAAAGTGTCCAATGCGGGATTTGATCCTGAGTGGTTGGTTGCTGAAAATCGACAGTTTGAACCATTCTCTCACCACACTTGCTTTTGGCAATTTTCAATAAACGTATATTGTAACGATCATTTATGTCTTCTTTCCTTTTTATTACATCGACGTTGTCAGTAGTGATTGAAAACTGTCTTTCTTTATTTGGATGGTTCTCAATAAACTTCTTGTGGGTGTTTTTATATTTTCTCTCTCTCTCTCTCTTTCTTTAAAACACATATATTAACTTGGTATTATAATTCCACACAAACATGGTTATGTTTGATCAATTATGCTTCACATCTCTCTTCATCTAGTTCTTTTAAATAAATAGCAATTGTTAATTCATAGCCCGTGGTTAATTTGGATGAGGAAAGAGAAGACGCGGATGATTCCACACGTCTTTTCAGTGATACGTTAACCTATGTACGGTGGAATCTGTAACACTGAACGATCATCGGTCCTGGAGGCTGTTGTTGGGTTCTGTGCTGCCTGGAGTATAGGAGCTCTATCTGTGTTTTCTTCCTGTAATGAATCTGTATAAGACCGGTGGTCTTAATAAAATTGTGTGTTAATTGATAGCTTAGAAAGCCATATTCGCTCTAATGTTTCCCAATCCAAACAAACAAATGAAGATAAAGGAAGATCTTATCATAATTGGGAATAGACCTACATTGTTTTAAGATTCATCTTTTCTTCATATTAGTATGTTATTATTTACAAATAAAATGATAACGTTTTTAACTTCCTTTAAATAGTTCACTTTTTTTTTACAATGGCAACTTAAAAAAAAAACATATAGGTAACCCAGGCCCCTGGAACAGTAGCAGTAACATAAAGGTAATCCATGCTCTTGGAGCAATGACAACTTTCTCTTTTACAGAAAAATAATAATAATAAATAAGAAAACAAATGGAACATTTGGTCAAAAAGTTTTATTATCTACTCACACAGAATATCTGTACCCTTAAAAATAAATTAACTGAATATTATTATTTGTATCCGTTAAAATTAATCACCATTAATCAATTTAGATATGGGGGTCGGTGGAAGGCTGGTTAGACCGTTTGGTTTCGACCACTACGACCCGGGTTCGATTCCCGCATTGGACACTTTTTTCTGTTTAAAAAAAAAAAATAAATGCTCCAATGGCCCCCGATTCTTGCAAAAGTCCAACCCCACCACGAGTGCAAGTAACCAAACGGGGCTCTGGCACATTTGTAAGTGCAAAGTCGAACTGCTTTTCACATGTGTAGACATGTGGTGGACTTACAGTAAAAAGCAGTCGCTAACTACCCACCATGATTATCATGGCCTGTACCACGTGTACTAGGGATAAGCAAAAAAAAAAAAATTAGATATATTTATTAGATGTTTTGTTGATTATTATTAAAACACCTATAATTCAATCACATCCAGTATAGCAGATCTTAATTTTTTTTTATTTGCGCGCTACAAACTACGATACTACTACCTGTCCTGTACTTTTCTCTCTCTCTCCTGGAGTACTTCTACCGTCCAGCAAAGAGGTTTCAAACTTTGGCAAACCACCGTTGACTTTGCTCAAGATAAATTTTAGAAAAATATCAAATAAAAACGTTAGCAATGTGTTTTTTCATTCGTATAGAAAGCTTTGGGACATTTATTGGCCTTCTACAGATAAGCCTATCTTTTTGGGTCTAGATGGATATGCCACGAGAAGGATAATCAATATCTGAAAGCTTAGCATACAAATAAAGAAACATATTGCTGACGTTTTTAATTTATATTTTCTTAAACATTTTATATACAGCAATTTTATAATTATCCTTCAAGACTCTTCCTCCTGGTACCAAACTCAATTACGTCCATAGGAAGAGCCATCATGTTTCTGGATCCACCAGAAGGTTCTCTGAGATGGTAGCTTCAGCTGCCAGAGAGACCATCAACTATGGGAAACTCTCATCTAGCACCCAAGCTGACATGTATCTTTAGATCAATAGCAACGTACAGCGTATTTCTAAATCCTAATATCTGGAATTCAACGAACCAAGTAGGCTGGCTTCATTACCTTTCCTGTCAACCGCTCTAAAATGGATGGATGTACACAGCATCGATGGGATGTATCCAAACTTTGGCCACAAGAATACCAAGATGTTTGATGCCCTATCACCTTTCTGTGACTCTTGTGTGTATAATTGAAGTTATTGTTAGTTTGTATTGTTGTATTGTATTGTTCAATTGTGTGTGTGTGTGTGTGTGATAGCTATAAAATAAACTGAAATATTTACAGAAGTGTCTGATATGTGTCTATCCATTCACACATTGTTCTTTACCATAAATGGAGTATTAGAATTGTTTAATATACAAAATGGTCCAGTGCCAAGCTGAAGAAACGACGATGATGTTAAATTACATCTTAACGACTTCTATCTGCAGTGTAACATTCCTACTTCAAACTGTATAGGAAACTTGATGTTCCAAACTACTAAAATAAACGGTTTTGTAATATATCTACAGTGTGACATTCCTACTACAAACTGTATAGAAAACTTGATGTTCCAAGCTACTAAAATAAACGGTTTTGTAATATATCTACAGTGTGACATTCCTACTACAAACTGTATAGGAAACTTGATGTTCCAAGCTACTAAAATAAACGGTTTTGTAATATATCTACAGTGTGACATTCCTACTACAAACTGTATAGGAAACTTGATGTTCCAAGCTACTAAAATAAACGGTTTTGTAATATATCTACAGTGTGACATTCCTACTACAAACTGTATAGGAAACTTGATGTTCCAAGCTACTAAAATAAACGGTTTTGTAATATATCTACAGTGTGACATTCCTACTACAAACTGTATAGGAAACTTGATGTTCCAAGCTACTAGAATAAACGGTTTTGAAAATATATCTATAGTGTGGCATTCCAAATACAAACTGTATAGGAAACTTGATGTTCCAAGCTACTAAAATAAACGGTTCTGTACATATATCTACAGTGTGACATTCCTACTACAAACTGTATAGGAAACTTGATGTTCCAAGCTACTAAAATAAACGGTTTTGTACATATATCTACAGTGTGACATTCCTACCACAAACTGTATAGGAAACTTGATGTTCCAAGTTAATAAAAAAACGGTTTTGTACATATATCTACAGTGTGGCATTCCAAATACAAACTGTATAGGAAACTTGATGTTTCATGCTACTAAAATGAAAAAAAAAAAAAAAGCTTTCCTCAAAATGATGCCCAAAATAAAAAAAAATACCGAAATGTCTGGAATGTGTTCTTCTTACCCATAGCTAGGTAGGTCAATGTGTGTAGAAAGTGTTCTTATATTCTATGTCGTAGATGCCCTCTGCAGGTTCTGCCACCGCAGCTTTGCCAACATCTACAGCCTGAAGCGCCACCTCAACCGCCATCTACGCTCCAGGAAGTATTTCAAGTGCGACTACTGCTTCGCCACCTTCACTCGCAAGGACAGCGTGTTGCTGCATATGCGGAGATTCTGCAAGTTCCTCAAGACACCGCAATAAACATTGTTCCACCTCTCTGGTGTTGGATATCTTTGATATGATCCTCAACATGATCTGAAATAGCCTCTGAATCTGCTTTAAAGTCTGAATTCTTTAATTCGAATAACCGATGTCTTTGGCCACCGACAAGCGCTGATGGGAATATCTGTTAATCAATGTCTGGGTGCTGAACATACGCTGCGATCTTCCTCAGAACACCTCAATAAACCTTGTCTCCTGGATGTCGGAGTGATTTGTGTGCTACATCATCACAGACTGGCCATGTTCTGATTATAGACGTGACTCCGTACTGACACTTCTGGTTGGCGCATTCTGCAAGTCTCTTCAATAAACATTTTCTCCGTGTCTGAATGAGTGGTATAAAAACATTATCACTGTTTTAATAAATATATATTTTATCTATCTGTTATTTATTATCAGTGCCTATAGATGATGCACAAAAGTAGCAGTTCTGAAATTTACTCGAAGCACTTCCATAAACATTGATTCCTGAAAATGTTTTATTCAGAACACGGATTGTTTTTGACGATCTACTGTTATAAATAGGATTGCGTTTCAACGTCTAGATGCTGCTCCTCAGGTTAATCAAGACAATTCAATTAACAACAATTCCTTAATGTCTTACAGGTTCATTAGAATTTATGGTGGTTTCGACCATTAACTGTATGGTTCTGTTATGGATTCAACGTCTAGATTCTGACCTTCAGGTTACTCAAGACAATTCAATTAACAACAATTAACAACGTATGTAAATACATGTATGTATTAAAAAATAAATTATACCATTAACTCCTATGCAAGATTTCATCCGTCAAAACCAATTATCGAAGCACTTAGACCAGTCATCTTCGGGGATGGAATTTACGGCATTGATAAAGGTTTGCAGTGCTTCATCATCAGTGCCAAATTTTATCCTTTTCAACAAGTTTAACTTTTGCAAATAAAAAAAAAAAGTCACAAGGTGCTAGGTCTGGTGAATATGGTGGATGAGTCAATAATTGGACACCAGAGTTGGTTAAAAAGTCTAATGTTTGGGCTGAGGTGTGCGGTCTTGTATTGTCATGGCGAAGAAGGACTCCTTTAAGTTGAACTCTTGGTCTGCTTTGCTTGATTTTTTTCAAATACTGCTGGAAGGCATTTTGTTGTATACCAGTCACTATTAACTGTCTTTCGATCTTCTAACTTCACAATATCAATAAAACCGCTTTTTCTAAAAAAAAATGACCATTTGTTTTCTAACACTTCGAGCTCTGCGAACTTTTTAGGAGGAGGTGATTTTGAAGAGCACCAAAGAGTAGATTGCCGTTTTGTTTCTGGATCAAAATTGTAAATCTAAGTTTCGTCACCTGTAATAATATTAAAAACACCCTTTGACTTGCCTTCTTGAACTACTTTCAGATCTTGGCTATCGTAAATTGTGCTCAAAATGGGTGTCAAAGCTTCCACCAAGAAATGATGCAAACTCGGAAAGAAATTTGTTTAGATCTCATCGAATCTTACCCAGGACCAGCTTCTGAGGCCATATTAGGTAAAATTGTTAATGGTTTTATAGAAACTTGGAATTAAGAATTGATAAGCTTTTTTTTATTGTGAAAAGACTAGTTTAATGGCTATATAGGATTTACTAAACATATTTCTTAAAATTTAATGCAAATGATAAAAAAAAATTGGAGATGCCGGGGATCGAACCCGGGACCTTTCACATGCAAAGCGGACGCTCTACCACTGAGCTACATCCCCGTTATTAAGAGAAGCTTCGGTTAACTACCTAAAATAGCCTAAAATGACGATTTGAATTTATCCGATTTGAGTAGAACATATCAAGAATTTTCACTGGATTTTGCATGTTAAAAAAGAGAGATAAATAACCACACAAATACCCATCTGTTTATAGATTTTTATTACCTTTATTTGGACATCACCACCACCATTATCTTTAATATTATTTTAATTTTATATAATTTCTCTCTCTTACTTTCTAATTTTATCACTATTTATATATAGGTGTGTACATGCACGAGGAACAACAAAATTTAGTTGTAATTTAATTTTGAAGGTTGTAAGTAAACTTGACATATTTACATATTGATCCAAGATCTGCTGGGATCCCTCCCATCCCATTTGCAGAAGAATATTGGGAACAGGTTAGATGATGTATTATAATTTTACTCTCTATTTGGAACATTCCTCAAAAAGAATGAAAACATTCAACTTGTTTTATTTTTTCTTTCTTTTTTTAATAGAAGTTTTTTTTTTTTTACCTTCTCTCAAGACTGAAAAACCGGCCAATGGGGGGGGGGTCAGAATGATAAGAAATACTTTTTTCAATGTACAACATGTCATTACACAGGATTGGTCCATCTTCCTGATACAGAGCGTTCCTGTGATCTGCTTGTGATAAGACGGTGAAGAGGATCTTGGAACTTTCTATCTGGGCCTGTGATTGACATTTCTAACGCTATGTAACCTTGCTAAGAGTCTCCTAGATTGTTCCGAACATGGCATTCCTGCCGTCATCTGGCAAATCTCACCGGCCAAATCTCAGAATTCGGTGGACATTGCTGACACCGTCTTGTGACATGTACCTTGATCTGTGAAGGACATTTTATTTGACATCATCTATATTGTGTGTGTGAGAGAGACTAAAAGAGATCTTTATCACAGAGTGGACAGGTCGATGTAATTGGCTGGCGTTACCCACCTCAAGACCAAGATGGTACTGGTAGATGTTAGCCTTCGCCACACTTGTTAGTTTCATTGCCTCGGGATGGAAGCCGACGCCGAGAGAGAAGGAAAGAAAGAAGAAGATTAATAGAATCTCTTACGGATCTCTGAATTATATTTACATTTCTGACATCACCTGTGTTAGAGGTTCCTCAGGCATTTCTGACTAGACCCACGAAAGATATTTTATATGTAATCTTGTGCCAGGAAACAAAGAGGAGGTTCCATGATTCTTCGACTTAGCAGATATAGAGATTTCTAGCATCTTCCTGTATTAAGATATGAGAGGATATTCTCTATTCGAAGGACAATTTTGACATTATAATCCTGTGCCTGAAGCAAAGAGAAATCGGCTTCACGACCAGAAGTACAATATACGACGGCTATTCCTCTGATTGTTCACTGTCCTAGAAGAATACAGAATCTTCTCGATGGATCACATCTGTAAAATATTTTCTTGACGCTGAGCACTGCCATGGAATTTCTCTGCGCCAGATGATAAGATACTGTATATAGTTATTACAATAGGGGAAGTCACCGTGTCACCAACAATACCTTCTATACGAATAAATTGTCAACAATATTTGTGACACAATATTTTAAAAGGCTTATATGTTGGATAGTGCGTTACCTCTTTCTATACGCATGCAATATTTGTTGCATTCAAGATGGATAAAATAGTTAGTTGATCATTTGTAACAGGAAAGGTTCGTTCTTGGTAAATATTGTGTGTCTCTCTCTCTCTCTTTTTTTTAATTATTACTTCAACGTTGTCGACACGTGTCACCCATCCAAACTGTGAGGATGTATGGAACTTGTCGATTAATGTCATTTACCTCGAACTTGTTATCGACGCCTGTGAGTGAAATTAAAGATTTGATATCCTTCAAATTGACTTTCATAACGCGCTCATAGATGAAGTCGAGGATGTCACCACTCTCAAATCTACCTTGATTTACGTGATGACGCCTGTAGACACTTTATCTGACAATGTTGCACAGGGGAGATCTTCGCCTGCCACCTCTGCCAAAGACAGTTCAAATGGAAGAACCATCTCAAGCGTCACTACAAGACCCACAATGAGGTGAAGGAACTCCTGCCGTGCCCCTACTGCCCCAAGACCTACACCTGGAGGGACAGCCTGTTGCTGCACCAGAAGAGGGCTCATCCATTATGTCCCAGGCCTAGACAATCCAAATGACTCCACTCATCAGTCCAAAGCTCCTGCAACCAACGATCTGTCCTGGTTGACATCTCAGCTTATTCCTGAGTCCCCTAAGTTTCACACTGAATTATAGCTGTGAAATTTTAGAAGAAAGGTTCAGGATTTCGCAGAACATAATTCTAAATTGGATGGGAATTCTTGAAACGATGTGGTATTGCTAATACCTAAGTTCCGTGAGTTTTCCTCTATTTTAGCACGACTACTCCGCGAATTCTTTTCACCTTTCCGCTGAAAATCCACAACTCTAATGATATATAATAAACCAAGATAAACAATAAATAATTGTTTTCTCAAATGCTCCCTCACCTTATTTACAATACACGACATGATTTTGACATAAAAATATGCAAATAACATTTAAGGCCATAGTCTAATAAAGTGCTTATATTGCAATGTTTCTTTAGTCATAGTGAACATTTGTCATTACCTTTCAGGGGTGTATAAATGTGTGTGCCCCGTGTGTAGTTATTTGCATGTAGATCTGGAGTTGTGTAAGAATCGTGGGCCAATAAAGACGTAGAAGAAACAGTTGGTTTGTATCCTGGAAGATGTCTACTATATGGCGTGAAGTTTTATCCATAACGAGAATATTAGAATCTATATACCACGTATCTACAAAGTTCATCTTGTCAACAGAAGGACATATTTGCTTGAACAGACCTCTACACCATTTTCATAATTACAGAGAAAACGTAGTGCGGCCTTGCCGTATGTATATGATTCTAGCTTCAAAATTCAAGATTCTCTTAACCCATCTCTTTCAACATCCACCTTATCCTTTTACTGGATGGTCAGTGTAGTGTTTATAAACATTGGTATACCATTGCTTTCAAGGATAGTCTGACATGTACTAGAGGTTTATAAATGGGCATGAACTCTCGGGAGACGACGGGTCTACAGCCTATCTACAGTTCAAGCAGTGATGTAGTGTGATCAAAGCCCATATCCTCAACCTAAATCACAGCGCATTCAAATTCATTACCGAATAGAGAAAGAATAAAATCCTCTTTAGGATATTCTATCGCGTTTTGGAAAGAGAAATTTTATAAAATGTTTAAATACTTAATCAAGTACTCCGTAAAAAGTTTCTTCTCTATGGGATATGTCATAAATGTCGAATATTCTTGTTGTAAAGATCCTCAGTAATCATGTAAGGGCCAATATGTAAATAGGACGACTACGGAATATGAAAATGGGGTTGTAAAATTGAGGAATGCTAAATTATCAACGAACCTATCTTAATTGCCCTCTCCCTCCTATAAGCACGTACTTTAGACATTTAAGTAGGTCCTCTCTTAGCCCTCAAGTGGCCCATTAAGAGATAATCGCGGATCCAGGCCTCAATGCTTTAACTACCTAATAAATGCCGTAGCCAACCAATCAGGATTGAGATAGTAAAGTTAGCATCTTACTTTCTTATCTCAGTAATGCTACACATTTAGGTGTTAAAAACAAATAAGGCATATCCTGACATGACATGAGTGTTTTCTATATGGCAGAGCGCCATCTAGTGGAACAGAAATCAACTAAACGTTAATTTAACCTGTTCCCTGATATTTGGCCAACCCATTTTCTTGATAAATCAAGAAAAGCCAACCACGAACGCGTTTCGGGCTGTTGGCCCTCGTCAGCGTGGTGCAGGCTGTACCTCTTTGACCAAAAATCTTTAGGTCCCAGAGGTTTCTTGAGAAATCAAGAAATGGGTAGTTAAAGCCAAACTTGCGTAAATACGCTTAGCATGTGAAAAAAAATAATAATAACCTGTGTGTTCTCTAGAGTGTGGATGGCCCACATAACTTGATTTGAATGAACGCAGCTAGTGCTTGCGCTTTATTGGAAGTCGTCCTGAATGGAATAATTACAAATATAAGGAACTTGCCTCCATATTCTTTGACAGAAGAATCCTTCTCGCCGATGCTTCAGCTCCGGTGAGAAAATCCAATCGGCCACAGTTGGAAGATACTCTGTCCCCGGACTGTCCGGTCAGCGGGGTATCGTAGCACCCCCACGAAGCGTTCCGCTCCATACAGTGCAGAATGGGCACACTTCCGGACCGCCGACTACAGAGTGCTTCCTAACTCCGACTTGTCCCGCTGCTGTCATCGAACGGTGTAGCTCTACGACACTCCGACCGCTCGAGGACCGTCCCATCCCGGTATTTCCCAGCCTGTGGCAATCATGTCGTCTTAGCTGTCCCCTTAAAGAGATCATCTCAAACCCCTTTTACCGCAGTTATTGCGACACTTTCAATCCTTAAGATGTACGTTCTGCGCAGAGATTATTTTGATACATTTTAAACGGTAGAGGTGCCCATGCCCCCTATGTCGTGTTGTGTAGGTACTAGCTACTCCTGCCATCTGTGCCTGAGACAGTTCAGCATAAAGAACAGCCTCAAGCGGCACTACAAGACCCACAATGAGGTGAAAGAACTCCTTCAGTGCCCCTACTGCCCTAGGACCTACACCTGGAGGGACAGCCTGGTACTGCACCAGAAGCGAGTCCATCCCAACTTCCCTCGAAGGAAGCGCGGACGTCTTCCCCAACAGTAACTCAGCTCGCGGTTTATAACAAATAAAATTTCTTTTGAAATAATTCGATTGCATCTCTTTCCCTACACACACATGTCCGATAGTACACAGGATCTCTCTCGAAATTATTGGAATCTAATCTATAGTAACCTCTTTACACGCCAAAGTTATTTTTGAAATCAATTCTCTACTATAAATGATAAATACTAAATTGCATGGTAGCGATCACGCTCCTTTAACGACCACGCTTCTTTAACGGTACCCACACTATGTGCTGTCTAGAATAGGAATATGCAAGGGTGTACGTATGTGTATAGTGTATACAGAGAGCGACCTGGATATTATATTTATATATTTTATAAGAGCCTAATTTATATAACTTGGCTCATCAGTAGTGTAAACCATCCCAGAGAGGTTCACTGCCATATTGCATTCCTATATACATTCCATCGGTGTTCACTACTTATGTTAATGTCAAACGGATGTCTTCCCCCGCCAAACTACCTAATCAATATAATCTAAAATATGTCCCAAGTTCACAGGTAGCTGAAGATATAGCTTAACGCGCATATGCTATTCAAAGCCTATACGCATTAACCGAATAACGAACTAATTATCATATTTTGGGATTGGATAATGAATTTTAATTATCACGATTACTACTACTAAGAGTAAAAAATATATAATTATAATATGAGATATTAATTTTTGTTGATAGACAATATTCGTTGGGCAAACATCCACTTGGACAGAACCCAGACGTGTCATTCGACTAATACTGAATAATAGTAGAGAATATTGTGTCATGATGGTGAGGAGTCGCTCAAATTAAAATAAATAAAGATTTAAGAATTTATTGATAAAATAAAATGTTTAACAATTCACACATACACACAACACAATATTTATTTATAATCAATACAAGGTGATTCACATTGTAGAAAATAAAAATGACGAATAAAAGTTTTCATCTGTTTCTGTTTTATTATTTGATTAATTTTTCTCTCCTCCTCCCCCCCCCCCCCCCCCCCATGACAAAATAATACGTAAAACTATGTTAAATACACACACACACACGTATTTACATATACCTAGGAGGCTTCCTTACCGACAGAGATTCCTCCTCTAGACAGCGAGGGAGTCAGCGTGGACACCTTTCCCATCTAGGCATGTGAAATATTGAAAATAAATAAAAAAGAGATTATGACCGTTCTACTCACCACATCTTGTACCAAACAGCCACTATCGTGAACATTAAATATTTGTAACCCCCCCCCCATCTAAATTGTCACACGTGAAGTGTCCTACCCATCTAACATGACTCTCTGCAGGGGACTGGTCTAGCAAAAGGAAGACCCATTTCCTGAGCCTGGAGACAAAGCTGCAGATCCTGGAGCAGTTAAACCGCGGGGCGAAGGCTAGCCAACTCAGCAAGGAGTATGGCATCGTCAACTCCACCATCACCTACTTGAAGAAGACGGAGCACAAGATTCGCCGTTCTGCTGAAGCTAGGAAACGGTTCCGACATCACCTCAATCGCCATTCTGATGACGCAATAAACTTTTAGACTTTTAGATTATAAGAATGATTGTCATGGCGTTTTGTTATTCTACTCCATGCTCTTGAGTAGTATTAACACATGCCATCTCGGGATCTAAATACTACACATTACTACACACGGGGAAATATTACAGCCTTGTATTTATGCGATTTTGTATTGAATTAGTTAGTGTTGTGTAGAAGGGTTGTGGAATGATGGAGAGAAGAGGATTGTTGAACACTTTCACAAAAAGTTAGATAACAATAATATTCCTACAGAATATAAGCAGATTGGCTTGTCTCTATTCTAATATCGTAGCTGTAAGAAAGATGTCTTAACTCAACTGAAGAAGCGCTGTCGTTTCCTGAAAAAGAGAAGATATTCCAGAATCTTCTAAAAGATAACGGCAGCCGATGTGGCCACAAAGTCTTGATTGAAATAAAAAAAAACAAAAATGTTTGTATTTGTTATTTTTACTTGTGCGCACCTTACACTCCGATTACCATTTGCCTGTCTGTAATCACGTGTGTGCGCCTTGTGCCCTTCTTCGTATAATATCTTCGAGATGAACGTGACCATCAACTGATGTTGATGTTTCAATGAATCCTGTTACAGCGCTTCTATTCGTATATATTTCAACCCATCGTACCGCTTAGTAAGTACCGCCACTGCGCTGACGTACGTGTAACACCGCCGTGCTGACTGCGTGCTCCGTGTAGGCTTCCTGCGACGGAACTACGTGCTGAGTCTACGCACCAAGGTGGAGATCCTGGAACGGCTGCGAGCCGGGGAGAAGGGCTGCCATCTCAGCCGCGAGTACGGCGTCACCAAGGCCACCGTCAGCTACCTCAAGAAGAATGAGATTCGTCTACGTAACAAGTGGCATAACATGTATAACCAAAGCTTCTAACACACACAGATACTTGTAACCCACATATTCAACCATATGTTATAAAATATAGATTATAGAACAATTATGTTTTTGTAAAATGTCACTGTTGGAATCACTCGACAAAATACTTTTAATTGCTGGGAGAACCTGAGATTTCTCACTTATTAACGGAATAATAAAGATATTTTTGACATTGTATTTGTGTTTTATTGTTGTTATTTAAAATCTTTCAACACCTGAGTTCGGCTTAACGCGAGGAAGCGAGTGACCTAGCAGAGAATCTTATACTCAGGGGAGTAGTTCACAGAACTAGTTTGTAGAATATTTTAATTAAAACCGCGGATTTTTATAGAGGGCTTGTGCATAATACCTGAACCTAGGTGTCCCGAAAACTGTCTGGTTTCTCAAAACAGTTCTTGGCTTCTGAAATCTGTACCTAGAGACTGTGCTGGCTCAGAAAGTACAGGTCTATTGGATCCCTCCATTCAGGATAGTAGATGGTCTGGAGACATTTCGACAGATGGTACAGGTTAGGAAAACTCTCCGAGCAGTTCTTCACTCCACAAAAGTGGTTGCCACATTTTCAGGATTTTGCAACAAGATTCCATAGCATTCCTTAGTGTCAGAAATAAATCTTAGTAAACTTTTATTTGAGAATTACATCAAGCGAAGCTTACTTACTGCAACTAATGTTTTATCCTTCCACAGATACAATGGATTGCGATCTTCAGTTTCACATGTTGCAAGATAATTCTTTACTTACCACACACATAGAACTTTGTCCCATTCTTCTTACGTTGCAGGTATGTTTTGTTTCGCCAATTTACTTGCTCGGTGTTGTATTTGACATCGGTTCGTACCTGCACTCCACCCTCTACTGTGTACTACGTCCTGTGGCTAGGTGACACTGTGGCGAATGCAGCAAGATCTCCTTCACCACCAAGCTCGAGATTCTGGATCGGCTACAGCGAGACAGCGACCTCAGTACGGCGTGGTCAACTCCATCATCACGTACCTCAAGAAGAAGGATCCTCGGCTCCGTGTCATGGCCTGCAACCTTCAATAGATCGATGACCTGTATGGAATTGTTGCTTCGAAGTAGTTATTGTGGTAAAATATCTGGGCTCGTAGGGACCGCACCGTCGAGACAAGCCAGGTGGAGCCGGGAGATAACTGGACGGCGGCTACGTCATGTCATCCACTCGCCCCATTTCATCCTACCAATTTGTCCTTTACTTTTAATGTTTAGATTTTTAATTAAATTCTTTTAATTTATCATTATTATTTATATACTAGAAATTTGTTATGTGTTAAAATTATTTAACAAAGATCAGCTTAACGATAATCACCAGGGGCACCGTCGACTAACTTAAAGAACGAACTCCATATACAAGTGTATATACGTGTATAAGAACATATATAAATCTACGTTGTTCACGTTGTATTTTTCAAAATCCTGCATTCCTTACTGCTTTGAAAAAATAATAGGAGGGCCTGGTTCATTAGTGTTGAACCATTCTAGCGGTTTTGCAAGTTCAATCTACCATATCACTCAGATATTGTAGAGAAATGATTTGCTTATATAACTGCCAATTTGTAGGAATTCTGGGTAAAGGGGCTTAAGGAAACTATGGACATAAACACTTCGGGGACAGTAGGAATACACACATCGCGCATTGCGCTTCCGTAAACAATAAGTCTGTGAGGCATCAATAACATACCATTTGTATATAAAAATGTAAACATTTCAGAGCCATTTTTATTTTTCAAATACAACAATTACCTAGAGCCCTCACTGAATAATATTGAAGAACCTGGCTCGCCTACGTCGGTCGCCAGTGAAAAGCCAAGACTTATAACCCGGAGAAATATGGTATCTTGAGCACGGTCGAATAGGGATTATAACAAACTGAAATAGGGCTTCTAGAGTACGGTGAATTAAGGCTTTTAACACACTGAAATAGGGCTTTTATAACACTGCCAATTAGGCCTTTTAACACACTGAAATAGGGATTTTATAACACTGCCAATTAGGCCTTTAACACACTGAAATAGGGCTTTTATAACACTGCCAATTAGGTCTTTTAACACACTGAAATAGAGATTTTATAACACTGGCAATTAGGCCTTTTAACACACTGAAATGGGGATTTTATAACACTGCCAATTAGGCCTTTTAACACACTGAAATAGGGATTTTATAACACTGCCAATTAGGTCTTTTAACACACTGAAATAGGGCTTCTAGAGTACGGTGAATTAGGGCTTTTAACACACTGAAATAGAGATTCTAGAGTACGGTGAATTAGGGCTTTTAACACACTGAAATAGAGATTCTAGAGTACGGTGAATTAGGGCTTTTAACACACTGAAATAGAGATTCTAGAGTACGGTGAATTAGGGCTTTTAACACACTGAAATAGGGATTCTAGAGTACGGTGAATTAGGGCTTTTAACACACTGAAATAGAGATTCTAGAGTACGGTGAATTAGGGCTTTTAACACACTGAAATAGGGATTCTAGAGTACGGTGAATTAGGGCTTTTAACACACTGAAATAGGGATTCTAGAGTACGGTGAATTAGGGCTTTTAACACACTGAAATAGAGATTCTAGAGTACGGTGAATTAGGGCTTTTAACACACTGAAATAGAGATTCTAGAGTACGGTGAATTAGGGCTTTTAACACACTGAAATAGGGATTCTAGAGTACGGTGAATTAGGGCTTTTAACACACTGAAATAGAGATTCTAGAGTACGATGAATTAGGGCTTTTAACACACTGAAATAGAGATTCTAGAGTACGGTGAATTAGGGCTTTTAACACACTGAAATAGAGATTCTAGAGTACGATGAATTAGGACTTTTAACACACTGAAATAGAGATTCTAGAGTACGGTGAATTAGGGCTTTTAACACACTGAAATAGAGATTCTAGAGTACGATGAATTAGGGCTTTTAACACACTGAAATAGGACTTTTATAACACTGACAATTAGGTCTTTTAACACACTGAAATAGGGCTTCTAGAGCACGGTGAATTAGGGCTTTTAACACACTGAAATAGAGAATCTAGAGTACGGTGAATTAGGGCTTTTAACACACTGAAATAGAGATTCTAGAGTACGGTGAATTAGGGCTTTTAACACACTGAAATAGGAATTCTAGAGCACAGTGAATTAGGGCTTTTAACACACTGAAATAAGGCTTCTAGAGCACGGTAAATTAGGGCTTTTAACACACTGAAATAGAGATTCTAGAGTACGATGAATTAGGGCTTTTAACACACTGAAATAGGGATTCTAGAGTACGGTGAATTAGGGCTTTTAACACACTGAAATAGGAATTCTAGAGCACAGTGAATTAGGGCTTTTAACACACTGAAATAAGGCTTCTAGAGCACGGTAAATTAGGGCTTTTAACACACTGAAATAGAGATTCTAGAGTACGATGAATTAGAGCTTTTAACACACTGAAATAGGGATTCTAGAGTACGGTGAATTAGGGCTTTTAACACACTGAAATAGGACTTTTATAACACTGACAATTAGGTCTTTTAACACACTGAAATAGGGCTTCTAGAGCACGGTGAATTAGGGCTTTAATACACTGAAATAGGAATTCTAGAGCACGGTGAATTAGGGCTTTTAACACACTGAAATAGGGCTTCTAGAGCACGGCGAATTAGGGCTTTAACACACTGAAAAACGGTTTCTTGAGAACTATTAATTAAGGCTTCTAACAGACTGAAATAAGGCTTCTAGAATACGGTGAATTAGGGCTTTTAACACACTGAAATAGGAATTCTAGAGTACGGTGAATTAGGGCTTTTAACACACTGAAATAGAGATTCTAGAGTACGGTGAATTAGGGCTTTTAACACACTGAAATAAGGCTTCTAGAGTACGGTGAATTAGGTCTTTTAACACACTGAAATAGGGCTTCTAGAGCACGGTGAATTAGGGCTTTAATACACTGAAATAGGAATTCTAGAGCACGGTGAATTAGGGCTTTTAACACACTGAAATAGGGCTTCTAGAGCACGGCGAATTAGGGCTTTAACACACTGAAAAACGGTTTCTTGAGAACTATTAATTAAGGCTTCTAACAGACTGAAATAAGGCTTCTTTTTATCACGGTCAACTAGGGCTTCTAACACATTGAAATAGGTATTCTTTAACACGGTAAATTAGGGCTTCTAAGACACTGAAATAGGGCTTCTTTAGCACGGTTAACTAGGGCTTCTAACAGACTGAAATAGGTTTATTGTGAACACGGTCGACAAACAGAAATCAGGACTTCTAACACAAAAATATAGGGCTTCTAGAGCACGGTCTAACACATACATGACACATAAATAACTTATAATAAGTTTCATTTTAAAGTGTGACTGTTTTTTCATTATGGAATAATGCGCGTTTTGATATTTTGGCCATTGTTGAAATAATCCGATAAAACACCATTTAGTCAGTGTTGGGAGCGCCAGAAGTCATCTCGTACGTTCACAAAATATTGAAGATATTTGTAACATCGCAATTGTCGTTATTGTTATTAGGAATCTTTGCCTTCTTGGATCCACCCATCGTGAAGACTTATTTAGCGAAGAACCTCAGTATGGTGCGCGTGTTCACAGAACAGTTTGTAGAAGATACATCACGGCTTTAGAACCTGTGTCCGGATCCTGCAACCTGTATTTGGATCCTGGAGACTTTGTCTGATTTCTGGAAACTTTGTCTGGTTTCTGGAAACTCTGCCTGGATCTTTGAAACGTTTCTTGAAAATGTGCCAGCACTCTGAACTCCTCCTGTAAATCCCTAAGAGCACACCTCTGTGGCTAAAATTCTACCTGTATTCTGAAAATATAAACTGTATAGATATTTGATGTATGTTTACTAAATAAATCATTAAACAATTTTAAAATGTGACCTCTATTAAAAATATTTCTGTATTTTTCTGAATAAGTTTTTATTTATACATGACACAATATTCCCCTCAATATATATCTACCATACGTTGTCTACTAGCTTAGCGACCCTCTACCGCCGGAGTAGTGACGTGACGCTGTGCAGGACGTGGCAAGATCTCCCTCACTACCAAACTCCACATCCTGGAGCGGCTACGACGCGGGGAGCGGGGCAGCGACCTCAGCAGAGAGTACGGCGTGGTGAAGTCCACCATCTCCTATCTCAAGAAGAACGAGGCCAGGCTACGGAACATGGCCCGTAACCTCCAATACAACGCGGAGGCAGCTCACTACGGCGGGATGGGTGGCAGTGGTTTCTACTAGGCGGGATGGAATAAATTATTGGGAACTCGCTCGTCTTAATCTTTCGATTCTATCCAACCTCAAACGTATCTAAGTCTCGACTTTACCTCTGAAAAGATTCTATCCAACCTCAAACGTATCTAAGTCTCGACTTTACCTCTGAAAAGATTCTATCCAACCTCAAACGTATCTAAGTCTCGACTTTACCTATGAAAAGATTCTATCCAACCTCAAACGTATCTAAGTCTCGACTTTACCTCTGAAAAGATTCTATCCAACCTCAAACGTATCTAAGTCTCGACTTTACCTCTGAAAAGATTCTATTCAAACTCAAACGTATCTAAGTTTCGACTTTACCTCTGAAAAGATTCTATCCAACCTCAAACGTATCTAAGTCTCGACTTTACCACTGAAAAGATTCTATCCAACCTCAAACGTATCTAAGTCTCGACTTTACCTCTGAAAATATTCTATCCAACCTCAAACGTATCTAAGTCTCGACTTTACCTCTGAAAAGGGCGCAATCCACATTTTGTGTACAGTTTATTCTCTCTCTATTTAAATTCTCTACCGGTTTTAAGATTTAATTACATTTAAGGTTGTACTGGGCCTGAAGTCCCTAATACAATTTTTGTGTAAAAACTAACCTATGGCATTTTTAAGGCCAAAATTTCAAAGTACCATTATTTTTCCACTTGATCTCATTTTAAGATCATAACGTTTTTATTATTATTTTTTTCATTTTGCGTATTCATTTGTATTTAGCATAAATATAAACATGAATTACAATGCATTTTTACTCATTTAATATTATATATATATATATGGACCAATATAATCATAACAGAATTCCGTTATCTCAGAATCTGGCAGAAGTTTGTAAAATTTGGTGATGACTCCAGATGATGATGATTAGAATACCAGATTTAGTGGTGGAACAGATTCAATATCGGGAATTTCTGGTCCCTGGATATGTGTGGACTCTGGGATTATCTCGATTTATACCAGTATATACACATATTGACACTCGGATATTTGGACGAGCAGACAACCCGTTTTCCTCAAGGTTGCCCTGTTGGTTACAACAATGGCTACGATAGCAAACACTATTGTAGTTGCAACAATATGCAAACACAAATGTAATCACAACAATATGCAAACACAAATGTAATCACAACAATGGCCACCATAGCAAACACTACTGTAATCACAACAATGGTCACCATAGCAAACACTACTGTAATCACAACAATGGCCACCATAGCAAACACTACTGTAATCACAACAATGGTCACCATCGCAAACACAAATGTAATCACAACAATGGCCACCATAGCAAACACTACTGTAATCACAACAATGGCCACCATAGCAAACACTACTGTAATCACAACAATGGTCACCATAACAAACACAAATGTAATCACAACAATGGTCACCATAGCAAACATTACTATAATCACAACAATGGTCACCATAGCAAACACTACTGTAATCACAACAATGGCCACCATAACAAACACAAATGTAATCACAACAATGGTCACCATAGCAAACACAAATGTAATCACAACAATGGCCACCATAGCAAACACAAATGTAATCACAACAATGGCCACCATAACAAACACAAATGTAATCACAACAATGGTCACCATAGCAAACATTACTGTAATCACAACAATGGTCACCATAGCAAACATTACTATAATCACAACAATGGTCACCATAGCAAACACTACTGTAATCACAACAATGGTCACCATAGCAAACACTACTGTAATCACAACAATGGCCACCATAACAAACACAAATGTAATCACAACAATGGTCACCATAGCAAACACAAATGTAATCACAACAATGGCCACCATAGCAAACACAAATGTAATCACAACAATGGCCACCATAACAAACACAAATGTAATCACAACAATGGTCACCATAGCAAACATTACTGTAATCACAACAATGGTCACCATAGCAAACACTACTGTAATCACAACAATGGCCACCATAGCAAACACAAATGTAATCACAACAATGGCAACCATAACAAACACAAATGTAATCACAACAATGGTCACCATAGCAAACATTACTGTAATCACAACAATGGTCACCATAGCAAACATTACTGTAATCACAACAATGGTCACCATAGCAAACACAAATGTAATCACAACAATGGTCACCATAGCAAACACGACTGTAATTACAACAATGGCCACCATAGCAAACATGGCTGTAATCACAAGAATGGTCACCATAGCAAACACTAATGTAATCACAACAATGGTCACCATAGCAAACACAAATGTAATCACAACAATGGTCACCATAGCAAACACGAATGTAATTACAACAATGGCCACCATAGCAAACATGGCTGTAATCACAAGAATGGTCACCATAGCAAACACTAATGTAATCACAACAATGGCCACCATAGCAAACACAAATGTAATCACAACAATGGCCACCATAGCAAACACTACTGTTATCACAACAATGGCCACCATAACCAACACTACTGTAATCACAAGAATGGCTACCAAATCAAACATTACTGTAATCACAACAATGGTGTTACATGGGCATTAAAATTATGTGTCGACACTATTGTAATGACACGACAATTACAAAGAAGATTGGGAACCCAGCTTGGTCGTCTAAGGGTACATTTAAAAAAAACAGTCTGGTGGCAGGGTGGGGTGCAGGTCATACACGTGGTTGGTTCTTTCTAGCCATCCAGGGTCGCGTCATACAACTCCGTTTATCAAAAATCATCAATATCATTATGCCATAAAAATTGACACAATTTTGAATATACTTTTTATATATAATTAAAAGCTATTTCTACAGACTTTATGCTGCATTGATGAAATAAAAAAAAAGGGAATCAAAGTTAATCAGTGGTGAACCCTCCCAGCGGCTTTACCAGTTGGAAGAATAAAATCATGGTTTTGGTATTTGGGTCAGTTTGGATTATTTTCAACCACAAACACCTCTACGTCTTTCACTATACAATTTTTTTACTTTGGATGAAAAAAATGAAAGAACATTTAGCTCATTCTTTCTAGCCACATACATCATGGTATATCACCCTACAAATCTATTCATGGAAATTTTGTTGAGAGGATAAGTATCTATAAAAAAAAATAAAGTTCATCTCTCTCCCGTCAAAATAGACATCAAAACTAAACGCCATCTATTGACCGTCGCCGCAAACTAGCAGCCTCGAGTCGGTGACAAAGCCACAACACCAGCTTTGGCAAACTGAGAAGCGTCCACCTAGAGACCATGGTTTCGGGCTAATGGTCCTCGGCAGTCCAGGGAGGACTGTATTACCTGAGATCCAGAAGGGATTAAATGAAATCTTAACAATCAACCAAAGAGGTGTTTAGCTGGCAAAGTGGCTAGGCCATATCTATGGCTAAATATAGATGGAAATTTTGCCGGAAGGATAATGATCTATAAAAAGAAAGGTCGCCTCTCTGCCGTCAAAATAGACGTCAAACTATACTTTGTAACCGACCCGAGGCCGCTAGTTTGCGGCGACGGCCATTAGATGGCGTCTAGTTTTGACGTCTATTTTGACCGGAGAGGCGACCTGTTTTTTTATATAAATCTATATATCAAAAAAAGGAGTACCTGGATCTGTGAAAGAAAACATCTCTTTCAAAATAAGTCGAGGAATTGCTACCTCTCTTTATCAATTTATTGCACACAAAAAACTTAAAACGTTTTAAAGTTTTTGTACAATAAATTGATAAAGAGGAAGCAATCCCTCAAACAATTTTGAAAACTCTTTCTCTTTCACACATCCACACAGGGGTACTCCTTATATATAAAATTGTATTCACTGGATCTCCTTTTAACTCAGATCTATTTATTTGAAAATTATCCCGCATGTGTTTCTTTTAAACGAAAAATCGAAATTTATTTTAAGGAGAAATAATGATTATTTCTAACCTTAGGGATGAAGTATGAAAGGATGAATTGTGAAGAGTTTTTCCGTTTATCATTACCCTTCACAAGTCATATTTTCATACTTCAACCCTAAGGTTAGAAATAATCGCTATTTCTTCTTAAAATAAATTTCGATTTTTCGTTTAAAAGAAACACATGCGGGGTCATTTTCAAATGTCGTTCTACAATCATAAGCCGCATTATATTGTATTGTAAATATATTTGTATAAAAAAGGTCCTATCAACAAACAACAACAACAAAGCCTTTATTTAGGGCCTCTCGCCCTATACAGGATTCGCCAGTTCACAAGGGATGGGGAGAACACTGTGTGGCCTTTTTCCGAATCCTGTGGAATCCAAATATCGCCACCGCTATATACCTATTCTTTGATATTTCATTAATTAGTGCCGGAAATGAAGAGGACAAAGTTGCCCCGTTTTATCATTTAGTTTTCGTCTTTCCTCAGACAGAGCAGCACAATCAAATAAGTAGTGTAACATTAAAAAAAAAAAAAAAGGGCCTATCTGGATCTGTTAAATTTTTTAAAAAATGTTTTTTCTTTCACAGAGATCCAGGTACGCCCTTTTTTATAAAAACATATTCAATGGATTGACTTATAACTATATATGCTAGAAGTAGGAAGTGAAGGTTGTGGTATTTTGGGTCAATATTAATTCTTTCTAACTGCAAAACACCAAGTTCTAAAAACATAGAAATCGATTAAGGTTAGAATATGAAGGATTTATGTTCTTTGTGTCATCCGCAATCTTGATACCCACAAATAACCAGGATTCTCAGCACACCAATTCTGTGGATGGGAGTAGCAATGAAATACAAGTTTTGATACTTGAGCCTTGCGACTGAATCCTTCTCTCTCTCTCTCCTTCCTTAAATTTCCTACCTACTTAAAAAATAAGAATTATTGACATATCTTTATAATAGAAATGACGTATCTTTAACAAAAGTATATGTAGCTTATAGTTCGTTTCTTATATCTTAGGGTAGGTTTTCTATCGAGATGAAAGGTGTATTGAGGTCAAGTGAGATACACGGGGAAAAAGTCCTTCTCACAAAAATAATTTATTTAGAGAAAAATTGGATAAAAAATAATCTCTTGATCATACATTTTAGCGTGGCTGAGCACCCACTATCGGAGAATAAAAATATATACTCATAGACAAAACTTAAGAAAGTGGAAAGTATTTGATGTCGCCCGTCGTCTTTTTTTTTTTTTAGGAGACAACTAAGTCGGTGGATGAGAGGGTAACACGCTCGATTCCCGACAGTCATGAACCGGGATTGAATCCCGCGTTAACATTTTGTTTAATATGTGAATAACCTTCACACATATATTATTCACTGTTTCAATTATCATGAACTAGGTTGCTCTTGCTGAGCGGTACCTATTAATGTGAATTTGAACCAAGGAGACAGAGGCAATTTTGTTTACACTTGGTTATCTCGTGTGTCTTCAATAAAGATTACTGTGTATCAAATATATTCCAGAGTTATTGTCTAAATCCAGATATACATGCTAAAAGGTACAACCTCCTTAAGTTTTATTCATGTGTGTAAACTATATAGAAGTTGATTTTCTTTACGACTAAAAATAGTGATTTATTATCCAATACACTGGTGGTATACCAAGCTGTGTGTTATATTGGAGAAATTTAGCAAAGTGTGTATGTATCATATTTGTAACATATTTGATTGAAGTTTCAAGGTCCCAGTTTAAAGTTTGAGTGAGAAAAGAGATATTCCAATGTGAAATGGTGTTACGTGAATAACCACCGTATATTTGGTTTATTTAAGATGTAAACATGCAACGCGCGCACTGTGTCGTACAGATCGGTCAGTCGAATGGATGGCGCTGGATGGGTCGGTCAATCATGTTCCATATTTGCTCGATGGAAGAATGAACGGGGTATTCTATAAGTTGACAACAAGAAACCCTGGATATTACTTTTGATATTATTAAGCTATAAGTCAGGGGAGATGAACGTGTATTGCTGACACCCTGTAGAGCACGTCAGGTACCACGAGAAGGCCGTATACCAATGGACCACTTCTGAGAGGTACTGTCACATCGTACTGTACCTACAGCAGAATTTATTTTGGCACCAAAGTGACCTAGCAAACTGTAAAAATCTACACTCATAGACAAAACGTAAGGAAATAAAAAGTCTTTTATGTCGCTCGTCGTCTTTTTTTTTTTTTTTTTTTGGAGGAGACAGAGGCAATTTTGTTCACACTTGGTTATCTCGTGTGTCTTCAATACAGGTTACTATGTATCAAATATCTTTCAGAGTTATTGTCTTAATCATTATATACATGCTAAAAGGTATAACTTCCTTAAGTTTTGTCCATTAGTGTATTACTCGAGCTCCGAGGCGGCGACCCATAGCGTTCGTGCTCTCCATACACCTCCATCCTCAGCAGTGTCTAGGTAGAGTTCATTGGATGGTGATCGATTGTGTTCTCAGATATGAGAGCCGTTTCTGTCGAGTGATGTTGGGATTATCCTATGACAGCAGGAGCACTCCCAGACACCTTTGGAAGCAAATTTATAGGCCAAACTGGTGATTGAACTGAGCTGCCATTCTTGGTCATTACTCCGGGAGAAGGCGGGGTTTCTCAACAGGAAAACATCGTCCCCATAACACTACAGTCACCCAACAGATTCACAGAACAATAATTATGTTTTATAAATACGTATTCTCTGTGCAAGGTAGGGGTGTTGTTCCAACAGAAGAGTTTATAACAAAACAACAGTCTGACTGTTGAAAGAAGCTGTTCTCTATGAGAGACAGTCAACCTCCACACGGATCCTCCAGAGCTCACAAACCGACATCGCCAGACAGATCAAGCAATTTGGCTGTCAGAGTTTATAGAGAAGAATACAATAAAATCCTTCTCTCAAGTCTCTCAGCTCTAACTTCATCGCTATCCTTGAATGGAGCACCGTGATCCCAGTTCATCTCATTTATCTGACGAAAGTGTCATCCTGGCGAACAATACAAGAAGTCACATCTAAGAGAAGGTCGGAGCCATCACAGAAACATTAATTCTGACAGAGGATGGCCAGAATTAGTATCTCACCCAATATATATAATCATAGGGCGCCTCTCCCGTCAAAAAAAAAAAAAAATTAGACGCCATCTATTGACCGTTGCCGCAGACTAGCGGCCTCGGGTCGGTGACAAAGCCACAACACCAGCTTTGGCAAACTGAGAAGCGTCCACTTGGAGACCATGGTTTCGGGCTAATGGCCCTCGTCAGCCCACAAGGGACCTAATCGAATTTGACAATCTGCCAAAGAGGTGTTTAGCTGGCCAAATCTAGTTTGCATCGACAGTCAATAGATGGTGTCTAGTTTTGACGTTTATTTTGACGGGAGAGGCGCCTTTTATAGATCAATATCCTCCCAGCAAAATTATATATAAGTCGGATATAAACTTTACAATAAAAAATGTTATTTTTATTCTCAAATATAAAAACATATGCTTCCTAGATATTCCATTTCCAACGCCGCTAGCAGAAACAATATCGTCTTCCTTAATTGTCTCGTATTTCTGTTTAGAAAGAAAATAAAGAGAGAAAGAGAACAAACATCCATTCTGGCCGGGATGGGAAAAAAAACCAAACAAATTCCAGCAAAGCCTCCCTACCGGATCAATATGCTGGCATCCTTCCAAGTCTATATATTTTTAGTCCACACAACGCCAGAAGTCCTGTAGATTACATAACAATGGACCCTCTTTTGTTCATTGATTGGACCAAACTCTATATTTAGAAGTCCTGATAGTCTTCCTTCACTAAAAGTTACCTTATGTGTTTTTAAATAAGGTTGTTAGATTAGTTTGGATTGTCGATCTAGTAATGATATACAAGATGTATTGTTGCACACTCTGTGAAGATGGAAACATTCAATGCTATTAATTATAATGTGTCATGATGCATTTTATGCATATAATTATATGTAATTCTGCTGTCCTCAAAGCTTATGTCCATAGTTCATCTAAAATACGCATTCTAAGAGTCTAGCTTCAGTATCACTATAAAAGGAAGATCGAAAAATGCAATATAACAGCGGTATGATAGATTAAAGTGGCAAAACCGCTGGGAGGGTTCACCACTGATGAGCCAGGCCCTCCCATTAATTTTTCCATTGCAGTAAGGGCAGTAGAAATTGTTTAATTTTTAAAAGCTTCGAATTATAATGTGTGTGGACGAGGATTTCTATAATTATTTAACTAAATATGTAAACGAATTGGGAAAGCTTGGCTCAATTGGCCTTTGTATTTGCTATCTTATTCTTTAAGCAGAAGAGCTGTGCTTGAAGCTAAAATACTGATGGGCAAAATTTAAATAGGTGGAAAGACTAGTTTTCTATTTTATTTTTTTTTTAAGAGAAAGGCAATTTTGTCAAACTTTGGTTATCTCGTGTCTTTAATAAAAGTCACTGTGTATCAAATGTTTTTCAGAGTTATCTGAATTCTGATATGCATACTAAAAAGAAGTTTTTCCATGTGTTTTTGAGTGTATATGTGAAATTTCTACAATTTCAGAAGCATATTTCCATAGTTTGGTTAAACACCTTATCACTAAGAGGCTTCTTCTTTCTATCTCCACTCAATCATTTTTGGGCATTGTAGAGCTTGAGACTTTTGATGATGTCTGCTGGGGATGAGTAGAGCTCATCAGTGGATGAGCCTATACAGTCAATAATGTTGTTTGGGTTTGCAAGTTGAGAATCACAAAGAGTAAACCTTCAAACACAAACTATGTAAGCAGAATCAACCTTCAATAGTTATCTGGGGGATTAAATTGGTAAAATCACTGAGAAGGTTCAGCCAAGCCTTCTCAATTCTTTTTCAGAGAAATTTTTATAGAAATAAAGTTAAATCACATAACCTGTGTTTGTTGTGTTAAATGTGAATATGTATAAACAACAAAAGTTATTAGGTTTCAAGTTTGTGGCATTAATAATGTCATATATATATATATAGACACTCATATGTTTAACAGAATATCTTTGGCATAGGTAGCAAGTCCCTCACCATTTACATCGTGTGGGGGAGAACACTATATGATTCTTAATCAGAGTACAGAAACTGAGTGCACACACACTGTCTGCTGAGTTCAAATATTCATCTTACCACAAGTTTAATGGAGGGTTGGAATGTTTGAATTTGTATATAGAGGAACTTTAGAGATCTTGGAATATGTCAAGTCTCTATAGACACTCATGGACAAAACTTAATTGTTTTCTTGAATGTGTTGTAGGAGGGAAAGGAGTGGTATAAATGTTGCAAGTATTGTAAGAAGTGTTGTAAAGATTGTTGCAAGGAGTGTTGTAGGTTAGGGAAGAAATGTTATAAGGGAACTCGATGACAGAGAGGTACTCTAATGCCTAAACATAACTACAGTCATGGACAAAACTTGAGGAAGTTTTACCTTTTAGCATGTATATTGGGATTCACACATACATAGCTTTATTAAGACCACCGATCTTATGTAATCAGGATTCAGACAATAACTCTGAAAGATATTTGATATTTGAAGACACACAAGATAACAAGTGTGTGTACAAAATTTCCTCCGTCTCCTTCAAAAAAAAAAAAAAGACAACCAGTGACAGCAAAGACTTTCCACTTCCTTAAGTTTTGTCCATGAGTGTAGATGTTATGGTAAATCAGACTTCTATAGAAGTGAATACAGTAAAAACTGAGAGAGAGAGAGAGATGCATGGGAACCTCTTTCCTTTAAAATTATATCAAAACAATTTTTAGATCTTTAGGAAAAATGCAGTTTCAGATCAGTTATGTCAAAACACCAGATTTGGCAAAATAAAACACTAACTAACTTTACATTGGGTCGGTGGAAGGCTGGTTAAACCATTTGGTTTACGACCACTACGACCCGGGTTCGATCCCCGCATTGGACACTTTTTTCTGTTTAAAAAAAAAAAAAATGCTCCAATGGCCCCCCGATTCTTGCAAAAGTCCAACCCCACCAGCGAGTGCAAGTAACCAAACGGGGCTCTGGCACATTTGTAAGTGCAAAGTCGAACTACTTTCACATATGTAGACATGTGGTGCGCTTACAGTAAAAAGCAGTCGCTAACTGTTGTTGTTGTTGTTGTTTCTTATCCCCTTGTGTAAAGATTACACGAATTCCATGAGTTCATGCTCCTCGAGCTGTTTTATGATGAGCAGCGGCCTCTCCCAAAGGTCCTGTTTAGTGCATCTAATGCAAGCCAAAATATGTTCTGGAGCTGCAGGTACCAAACTACATTTTGGGCAAGTGGGATAAATTTTGTTATTATTTTCTATCTTCAATGGCTTGAGATGGCCTGTTCTAAATCTTGTTAGTGTTGTTTGATGCTGTCTATTTCTGATGTTCAGAGCTCCTCCTGGGTTCACTCCACTGTACCAACTGTGCTTAGGTGGGATCCTCCAGTTCTTGTTTATTTTTGTTTTGGCTATTGTTTCTATTTCTTTAAAAGTAAGTTTATTTTTCTGTGGCAAGGGTTCTTTTGTGCCTTTTTTCGCTAGCACATCAGCAGCTTCATTGCCTTCAATGCCAACGTGTGAGGGTATCCATTGAAGGTGAATTTTTGAGGTTTTTGAGAGTTTTTGGAGATAACCAATTATGTTCCTGCTTACTTTGTCTCTGAGTTCCCCTGTGTGACTCAAGTGTTGTATGGCACTTCTACTATCAGTAAGAATCCAGATATCTTGATAATTAGTATTTCTGATGGATTTTAAGGCTTCATAGATGGCTATAAGTTCTGATCTGAAGACTGAGCAAAAATCTGGGTTTCTTCTGTTCATTTTCTCAATGCCATTTGTGGTTTTGATGAGACAGCCACTGCCAGTGTGTCCTAGCTCGTCTCTGCTACCATCGGTATAGATAGTTATTGCATTTTTAGGAATGTTATTAATTATTTCTAATGATAATTGTTTTAAGTATTCTGGATTTTGGTATTGTTTGTTGGTGGGTTCATTTAAAGTGGCATTAAAAATAACATTTTGTAATGGTTTGCATGGAGAAATTTTTTCTGCTAAATAATTTTTTTCCACTTTATATTTTAAAAATTCATTTCTTTTGGCCAGGTGTAGAGGGCCTTCTTTTTTGAGTCTTAAATTGGATTCCCAATTAAGTATGTACTTGGAAGTTCTGTGTTTGTTTCCATAACTCTTGATTTTGTTTATATATTTTGGCAGATTGTAGCTTCTTCTATCCTTTAAGGGCATAATGTCTGCCTCGTAAAGTACAATATCATTAGGGCAGGTATTTCGAAGACCTGTAATAATTCTAGCTGCACTTAGTTGTATCCTTTCCAGTGATTTTAGATTTGTTTCAGATGCTGTACCATAGATTTGATATCCATATTCCAGGATAGGTCTAATTAGAGATGTGTAAGTTAATTTTAGTGTGGTTGCATCGGCTCCCCACTCTCTTCCTGAAATATATTTCAGGATTTTTAGTCGGTCTCTTCCTTTTCTAATAACTTCTTCAATATGTTTACTGGAGTTAATTTCTGGATCCAGGGTGTAGCCAAGATATTTAGGATGTTTATTATATTGCAATTGTTGTTCTTTCAGAATAATTTTTGGTCTTATTTTATATAGTTTCTTATTGGTAGTAAAAAGCCAGGTTTCAGATTTTTGGGGGTTAAATTCTAATTTATGTTTATTAGCAAATTTTTCTAGGTGGAAAAGAGTCTTGTTCAAATCTCTTTCAGCTTTTTTCCAGTTAGTATTGCTGCTCCATAGAATAATGTCATCAGCGAAAAGTCCAATATTGGTTTTATGTGAAATTTTTTCTTCTATGCCTGCAATAAATAGGGTGAAGAGAGTTGGGCTAAGGACTGATCCTTGTGGTAATCCTTGGTACAATTTGAAGGTTTTAGATAGAGTGCCATTATATTTGACCCTGATGTATCTATTTTTAAGGAAATCATTTATCCAAGTGATAGCTTTTCCATCAATTTTGAAATGTTTGTATAATTTTGTAATTAACTTGTTTTTCCATACCTTATCAAAAGCTTGTGTAAGGTCTAAAAAAGCAGCTATTGTGTGGTTAGTTGGTTTTCTGTTTTGTGCATCTTTTACCTTTTGTGTGAAAAATAAGAGTTGGTCTATTGTCCCATGTCCTTTCCTAAATCCATATTGCTCTTCTGGTAGGAGATTTCTTGTGTCAAGGTGGTAGGTAAGTCGTCTGAGTATAATTTTTTCCATTAATTTGCAGCAAATACTTGTGAGGGAGATAGGTCGGTAGTTTTTTGGGTCATCAGCAGATTTGTCAAGTTTTTTAATAGGAATTATTGTTGCAGTTTTCCAGTCTTGAGGCAATTTTCCAGTTTTCCAGGAGTTATTGAAAATATCAAGAAGTTTTTCTTTGCCATTTTTGCCCAAGTTTGATATCATTTGGCCATGGATTCCATCTGGCCCAGGAGTCTTGTTCAGGTCAGTGTTTTCTAATGCATAATCTAGCTCTTTCATATTGATTTTTTCATGGAAAATATTATGAGTGCTAGTGACGTTTTTACAGTCATGGATAATCTTGCGGGCCTTTTTTTCAACTTTCTTATCTTTTATTTCAAATTTGATTTTACTACTTATTTGATATGAATTACCTAAAAGATTAGCAGCATTTTTGTCATTAGTTGCTGGGGTACCATCTATATTCTTAATCATATTTGTGTTTTCAGTTTGTGGCTGGGCTCTGTCAATTTGTTTTGCCAAATGCCAAAGTTTTGTATTTGGGTTTCTTGGGTTCAGGTTTTCACAAGTTTGTTTCCATTTTTCCCTTTTCATATTTACGTATAATCTTTTTATTTTTGCATTCACAATGTTCAGTTCAGTTCTACAATTTGTTTGGTTTTGGGTGTACTTTTTTTGTAGTTCATTTCTTTTAGTTATAAGTGTTTGAATATCTTTTGCCTGGTGTGTATAATTTGGAATCCATTTCTTAATATTACCTCTTGGTATTGAAACTTTGGCTGCTTTAATAATGGTGTTTTTGAAAGATATCCAATTTTGTTCCAGATCTTTTATTCTAGTGGGTGCTTTTCTAAAGTCTTCATTGGTGTTTTGCTGGTAAAGATTCCAATTAGCCTTTTTGAAGTTCCAGAATTTTTCTTTAATTGAGCTGGTTTTGGTCTTGGTGCTAATTTCTATCAAAATAGGCAAATGGTCACTTCCAATACTTTTTAATATTTGCCATTTGCATTTGTGGAAAATGTCAGGACTGGAGAAACTTATATCAAGGGCTTGTGCGGTATTATAACTGTAGGAATGGTGGGTAGGATTCCCATCATTTAAGCACATGAAGGCATTGTCGTCAAATAAGTTTGAAATTATTTTGCCTCTTGGGTTTGGCGTGGAACATCCCCATAGTTGATGTTTGGCATTAAGGTCACCTACAATAATAGTGTTGTCTGTAAGAAATTGAGCCATTGTTCCATCGTCAATAAGTTTATTGTTTGGTGGGTGATACATATTGAATATGTTGATGGTTTTGTTTTGATTGAGGTAGACTTTGATACCTTGGGCTTCGAGGTCTGATGTGTTTGGAATATTAATAGCTATGTCTTCATAGTACAAATTCTTGATTAAAAATGCAAGGCCACCCCCTTCTTTATTTCTGTCTTTTCTGAGGATATTGTAGTTTTTATATTTGAGATTGTACTTTTCATTTAATTTGGTTTCCTGTAGGGCTATAATTTGTATCTTTTGTTTTTCAGCTATTTCCATTATTTCTTCTAATTTTATTTTTGTTGCTGTTGAGCACAATCCATTTATGTTGCACTGCAGAATGCTCAATTGCTTGGAAGTTGCAAAGTGTGAAGTTTGTGGAGACTGTATTATACTTATCGGACAGAACCCTCTACCTAAGTCCTGAACGCGCCCCTGTTTATTCTGCGCGACGGGCGATGCAGCATGCAAATCAACATCTGATCTCATGGAATGGGGTATAGGGGTGCAGCTTTCGTTGATCATGGCACCATGATCCAGGCACACTTTGGTGAAAGTCTGACTTTGCCAGTAGTTTGAGGCCGTTCCTAACATGGAAGCAGACGCCTTTGCTGCCGACTCTAACATGAGTACAGTCGCTAACTACCCACCATGATTATCATGGCCTGTACCACGTGTACTAGGGATAAGCAAAAAAAAAAAAACATTATTTTAATGCACCTATTTTAAAGGAAGAAGTATCTCTTATTTACACATGAATACCATTCTCCAACAAAGTTGCAGTAAAAAGTGTCTTAATCTCAAGAGTACAGAGACAAAATACAGGACGTCTCTTGATTCAAGTGATGAGAAGCTACAAATTTGATGATTTGAAACATAGGTACTAAGACACCTCATCCAAGTAGATAAACATCACATGTGAATGTGTGAGCTTATTATCCTAAGATTCAAATAATTTAGAGATAACTAAATTGTCCTAGCCATACACAACAGGTTTTCACCAAAGATAATTTTCCTATGCAGTGTTGATAACAGAAACTTGGTTATAACATTCTAAGCTCCAAAGTTTTGAGTCCCAATTATTTTTAACCAGGTTAAACCCAATCATGGTTTAAAATAAAACTGAATGCTAGCTTCACAACTTCCAATACATTCCTAATCATTATTTACCCAGGTTTATGAAGAGAGCATACAATTGGTACAAACTACTCAGCTGACATAAGTCTTCTTTATTTTATTCACAAGGCAAGTGGAAATCATTCATGAGGTGGCTCCGAGCAGATTTATTTATTTAAGATTTTCTAGGGATGCTGGACTTTGTTGATTTCCAAGAAAGTGGCTGCTTGTAGTCTTTGGTACAGTAGAACAACCTCTCTGTAAAGGACATCTAGCTGCAGAGCCAGTGTCCTTTAAGAAGAGGTGTCCTTCTACTAGAGAGTTGCTAAATAGTAAAAATGGTAATTTTGGTGATGAAAACTGCTCTTTGTAAAGAGGTGTTCTCTAAGCAAGGATGTCTTCTCATGGAGTATGTTCTACTGTATTGAAAGGTTGGGGAGATGAACAGGTTAATTATCCACACGAGAATGAAAAAATAAAGACAAGAGAAAAAATTAGAAAAAATACTTTATTTAGGAAATAAAAGTCAAATAAAGAACTTATTTATAGAGATTATTTTATATAGTTTATACACTTCTTTTGAAAACAACAAAATAGATTTTTTGTTTAACAATACACACATGAAAATAATTCATACTATGAGAAATGATGGGTTTGTTTGCAACCATTGAGAGGGGCAAAAAGAGAAATCAACAAAAAATATATATATAAAACTGCTAAACAACACAAAGAAAAAAATATATAAAAATGACACAAAACTTGAATTTTTCTAATAGGGAATTTTTTATATGAAATAATCAGTCTCCAAATATATCACACACTACTGAGCAGGGCAACTAAATCGCTAAAATATATAATTGCATATACCAAAACTTTCTTTATTTGCATATATGAAAGTTCTCAGGGGTATGCCATCTCTCTCTTCAACTTAACATTTAAAGATGAAATCTCTGTGCCTCTATTTCAAGTATTGTACTAAATAATGGCCACACAACAACCCAAAAATTTTCATATAGGCTAATATATATATATAAAAAGTTGTGGTATATTTGATTTATTTATTCTAGTGATCTGTGAAGATATATAAACCTCAAATCTCTCTCACACATCAGAAACTGGAAAAGAGAGGATATTAAACTGATGTTTTAGCTAAAGCCATAAAACTTGTTCCAAAGTTGTCCATTCATGAGCTCTAGTCTTTCTCTGTGAAGAACAAACTCACAGGTTAAGAAAATCCTTAGTCGGACAAGGCAATGAAGGGAAGAAAGGAGAATGATAAGAAGACATTTCTAGAATAAGGATCCAAATTTGCCAATTTTCAGCACTTTAATCGATTTTTTTTACTCTTTTTTATAAGTTTCATTATTATATAAAAAAATATTGAAAATTATCTGACTATGGGAAATAAAAGATCTTTCTAGGAATTTCATCAGCTCTATGTCAATTTTATCTGAAAATATTTTTGCCAAAAAGAAACATACAAGATACTCTACCACAATATTTATTTTATGGTAACAGAAAGAGCACACAAAAAAAATCTTGATATTTAAAAAACCTAAAATCAAATAGAACTATAGCTTGATGTAACCCTGGAGCGTACAAAAGTTGCCAATTATCCGGGTGATCAATTAGAACAAATCTTGTGTTTTCTCAACTTCTTGAAGTAGAGGAGAGCTTCAGATCCTGAACTCTTTAAAATAAAATCTTCAAGTGATGGCTTAGCATCAACATTGATATTGACTTTTAATGAAAATGAAATTATTAACTCCTATGAATTCAAAGAAGACATTATTGACATGAACATAAATGGATATCAAAAAATCATATCATTAGATGTTGAATCCATGTTTACTCTTCAATCCCTATACCCACAATTATGTATACATTAAACCATGTGATAGAACAAATCTCAATATTTGATTACCAAAGTCCACAGCAAATTTTACAACATGGGCAGGAGAGGAATCTGCAAATTAAAAAAAAAAAGTTATAACAAATCACATAAAGGTTATTAAAAGCAAATTATTAACAAATGCTTCAACTAAAATATAATACAAAAAAAAACTACAAATTTTAATTAAAAACAAATTTTTAAAAAACTAAGTTTCACATAATATCACATGATTTCTTACAAAAATAAAAAAATAAAGTAATATATATATACACAGTTTAACTTCTTTAATTCAACACCCCCCCAAAAGGATTAGAAATTTCGGTTAAATTAAAGTCAGTATTGAAATCTAGACAGTTAAATAGGTTGTTTGGAATTAATGGTTGAATTGAAGAGATAAGAAACAATTAAAGTGTGAATGTTTCTTTTACACAATTAAACAAACTTCTACTGTCCATACTGATGAACCAATCCCTCCCAATATATTTTTGTCATCACAGTAAGGACAGTAGAAGTTGGTTTAATGTAAAAATGAAATACCTGTGTCATAGGTAGTCAGTCATCTGGGTAGGATTTATGTATAAGTGCACACATCGATTTGTACAATAGCCTTTTAACTGTATAAATGAAATATTCATGCTATAATAGTTTCATTTCTTATGATAAGAGATGGAATGTTATTAAATTATAATTAAGAGAGAGATATTTATAACCCCAGGTTCCTGGAGCGGAGAACGCCAACTACCTGAGCAAGTGTTGAATTAAAGATGTTATACTGTATATATACAGTTAAACCTGTCTATAGCGCCCCCTCTTGGAACTCACCAATATAGGGTGCTATAGAGAGAGGGTACTATAGACAGGTCACTTTTAATGTAAAATGTTTACATTTTAATGTTTAAAATTGGGCGCTATAGAGAGGAAGATGCTATTTAGAGGGGGCGCTAAAGACAGGTTTAACTGTATATTTTTAAAAAAAGTTCAATGAGTATTCAACATATATATTTCAGTGAAAATAATATATTTTTTAAATAGCTAAATTTATATAAAATATATCTAGAAAGTTTAATCACTATATTTTTGCTTTAGGAAAAAAATAAGCTGAGTAAATTTTATCACTACCTTAAACATTCCTAAATCATTCACTCAAGGCAGGACTAGAATAGTGAATATAGACTTTTTTAAATATCACTTTGACTAAAAAATAAACATTGAAAAATATATTAATAATCCATATTTTTGGCCAAACTTGATCACATTCACTAGCAAGCCATCACCAAGAAATATTTGCATACTATCCACAAATATGCATTTATGGTGATTATACTACAATCACACAAAAGCTGTATTTGGTTCTAGGGGCTCTAATTAGTCCCTTAAGTCATTTTACTTATTTCAGGGTGAAATAACCCCCATCAAGATGACATTTTATGATGTATAAGAATATACTATTTTATGAGATTAAGAGAGGAAAACAAACTTCATTCAGATATTTAAATACATATAATTGAGGAAGAAATACTATTTTTTTAAATGAACAAAGGAGAGGTTGCAAACTTACCCTTTGACAAGAGAAAAAAAAAATTATATGAAAAAATAAAAAAACACTTAAAGAAAACAAAAAATATAATATATTTGTAAACAGATAGAAGAATTGGAGAGTGCCAATCTTTACATGGAAATTATTGGTTGGCCAGTTTGGCCCAGGCCTCCTTGAAGGCCTGGAGAGCCTTGCGGAGTGAAAGGCAGAATCCCCTGGAAGCTGGAAGTTGGAGGTAGGTGGGGACACTGACAACTGTCCCGTTGATCACTACTTCTTGAGGACTTGGGGAAGTAGGACTGTACTTGAGGGAGATGTTGACGTTCTCACTGAGGGCCAGGATATTCTCCAACCTCTGCAGGAAGGAGGGAGCATGGGCTTGGAAGTGTTGAATGATCTCCTGCTTGAAGATCTGAGGTGGCTGATGGAGGAGGGCTGTCATGGATTGAGCCAGCTTTATCACCACCATCTCATTGTAGAGGATGCTATTCTCCTTGCCTTGGTGGGTGGCCCTCTGCTTCTCAAAGTTGGCCTCGTTGAAATAGGGTTCCGTCACCAGGATCAGCCCCTGGATGGATACCAGGACCTGCAGTAAGGAGGAGGTCGCTGGGTTCCACACCTCCGTGCCCTTCCCATCCCATGTTCCCAGGAGGCTGACACACACCTTCCCAGTGTCGTACAGGTTGGGGTTCAGCCTGCCTGAGCAATAGGAGATGTAGTGGAACTGGGGAGGAGACTTGGGGTAATCTCCCGGCAGCTGGATGTCAAAGAAAAATAACCCATCCTCATAGGGGGTCTTCTTGGGACCCTTAATGAGTGCAGAGAAGAGGTCCATTCGTTCCTGATAGCCCTTGACAATGATACCTTCAGGAAGGTTGGAAAGCAACTTGAGCTCCTTCTTGATGGTCTTGACAAGGCCTAAATAGCTGGTGGGCTGGAAGGTAGAAGATTTGTAGGTGTGGTGAGGTGGTACTTCGTCTAGTAAGGTGAACTGTCCCAGATCAACTAGTCTGGCTTCTGCCTCTAGTGGCTTCTCTAGGGCCTCCTCTGGGCTATGTAGGGATGCCGCCGCTGGCTCCTCCTCCTTTGATGCCACGGAAGGCTTTCTCTCCTCCTCCAGCAGCCTATCAAACAGCACCTGGAGGAAGATGTAGGCTTTCTCCAGCTCATCCATGACCTGACGGCACATCTGGCTTGCCATCATGCCGGAGGAGGTGGAGGGGGTGGCAGTGTTGTTGGTAGGATTCTCCTGAGCTCTGGGGGGATCCTGCTGCTGGGTGGTTAGAGTTTCTAGGAATGCTTTGAATTGGTCAAGATTGACATTGAAATAGGAGGTGCCAAAGATGGAATCAAATTGCTTGCAGTTGTTGTAGATGTTGGAAATTTTGTTGAAGAAGTCTGTGGGATACTTTGGCTTGTAAGGAACCTTGGAGAAATTGTTTTGGATTCTGGACAGACAGCTTTTCATGGATTCCAAGTCCTTGGAAAGATTCAGCCTGTGTGATTTCAATCTGTCCTGATTGGTGGTACTAGGTTCTTCCTCCTTGATGTTTTCCCTCCCGACAGACAGCTCTTCACTTCCAAAGAGGGACATTTCTGACTCTGTCTGCCAGCTGCTATCCTCTGATAGGGTGTCATAGTCGTCCAGTAGGTCATCTGAGTCATAACCACCAATCCTATACAGATCCTGAGGGTAGCATGCTGATATGGAGCCATCTGCCCATTTGACCTGCACCATTCCTATGGGACTGAGCTCCATGACTTGTCCTGCCCAGCTAGTCTGAGTTTCCCCTATCTTGGGAATCTTTATCACAATGGCCCCCAACCTGTATCGGAAATCTGGGTGATCCTTGATGTCGTACACACTCAGCTGATCAGTCCTCATCAGCTCTGGTGTGTCCCGGGGTCCCGCTGCGTAGGGTCTTACCCAATCCACATCTACCACTCTCTCTTTGTGATCTACTTTCTTCACCACCCCGTATTTCTGGCAGTGGCAGTCTGGGTTCTCCTTGTTCTCCACTATGAAGTCCCCTGGGAAGAAGTCGTGGTTGTCGATGTGCTGCACAGGGATGAGGGAGGAGGAAGGAAGATCTTTCTCAACTGTGCCATCCTGCCAGATGACATCCACACTGGTTGAAATGGCCAGGATCTCTGTGGCCACCTTATCCCCAGTGTTTAGGACTAGTTGGGGAGGATTCTTCTTTAATCTCTTTGGCTTTTTAGCTCTCCGGGTGTAACCTTGGGTAGTGGTGAAGGTTGGATTCTTTAGCTTCCTTCTCTTGGCCCGCTCTTTCCTGGGATGGGAGGAGTTAGAAGTGTTGAGCCCTCCACGGCACTCATCATCACTCTCAATGCTTTCGTACTCCTGGTCATCATCTGCTTCCTCGCCAAGCTTGCCATTCGCTGTGGCCCTCTGGCTAGACCTCTCCTCCTCGTGGTTCATCAGGCCTGCCTCTGGCTGCAGGAAGTGGAATATGTTCTCCTTCCAGTCAGGCAGGTTCAAGATCAAATCTGTCTCCTTCAGGGTGTAATACATCCTGTCTCCAATTTGAACTGTGTTGGAGAAGAAGAAATCTAGTTTCTTGACCTTGGGGAGATTGTTGCCAGTGATGAACTCTGACGGAGGGCTGGACTTGGCTGAAGGATTCTGTGAGAAGGCTGGGCAGAGCCACTGGACCTTGATCTGGGAGACAGCGGTGGACTCCACAGTCACCTCAATGATATGAGTGAGGTTGTTGAGGGCATTCTTGGTATCTTTCTTCAGTACCTTCCACTCCGACTTGGCAAAGTTGTGGGCTGGTCCATAGAGTTGCTGTCCAGGGTAGTAGTCAAACTTCTTGAACTCGGAGCTGAAGTCCCGGTTGTCATTGGCATCATCAAGGATGGGGAACTCCTCACTGTGGAAGGAGCACCTGGAGCCATCTGCAGTCATGAGGTTGAGTCTGGTCTTGACCTCCCTGATGATCCCCACCCAGTCCTGGTAGTAGATGACCCTGTGCAGGGGGTACTCATCTAGTGGCACCAGGTCCTCGCTGTTCACATTCACCACCACCTTCTTGGAGCCGATGACCTGGATGGTGGTCACCACATTGGAATGGAAGACAAACCCCAGATTCTTATTGTCCGAGACACTCTTCACAATATCTCCAGGGCTGAAGCAGCGATTGAGCAGGTGAACCTTCTTTTCAGAGATGACTTGCTTCCTGCCGTTAGGATGCCAGGCCACCCGGATGTGGCCCCTCTTCAGTGGGGGGATGGAGAGTAGCTCATTGATGATATCCTCCTCATCATCACTGCTGGCATCATCGTAGTTCTCTATCACCAGGCCGTGCTCAAATTGGCCCTTCTTGTTAATGCGGAACACTATGTCCTCGCTGTAGAACTTGGAGGAGGTGACGGGGAGGGTGCTGCTGGGTAGTAAGCTAGGCTTCATCCTGGCTGAGCATAATCTGGACACAAATGGCCACAGTGACTGGAGGAATTGGCAATTTGGTGAGAGGAGTATGTATGTATGGTACAGTAGAACCTTCATGAGAAGACACCTCTATATAAAGGATAGTTTTCACAGCTAAAATTAACATTTTCATCAATTAGATCTTCTGTAGTAAGAGGACACCTCTCTCTCTAAAGAACACTTTGGCCCTGCAACTAGGTGTTCTTTAGAGAGAAGCTCTACTGTAATAGAAACTTTCTTTTCTTGAGAAGTTTTAATCCAATGATTCTTGCCCACAACCGCACCAACTAATCAAATTCTAAGTTCAAATTAGAACTGTTTCTACATTAGAAAACATGGGGTATAAAAGTAGTCACAGACCCTATTCACATGATTGTCACCTAGTAGATGGATGCATGATTTTAAAAAGTCTATAAAAAGGGACATTGCTGCAATAGAATAGCAAAATTCAGAACAGGCATCATCTTCACACCATCTATATCTAATAATATTAGTATTATTTGATCAACTGTCTAGAATTTAAAACAGAGTACCTTCCATAAGACCTCCATGCCTAGAAGTTTAGGACTCGGCTAGTGGTTACAAGAGAGAGATGCTTAGGGAACCCTGAATAACTTCTGAACAAAGGGAGAGCTGCTGCTGTTGATGGTCATTGGACATAGGCTACACAGGTTTTAGAGAGGATATACAAGTGGATGGAGTATATCAAGATCATTAATGGTGACATATTTTGTTACTCAACCTATTCCCCTTAATGCCTCTCTATTATATACTTTAGGTTTGTATTATTGTTTTAATCAAAATATCTAAATGGCCTTGTGTATGTCATCTTCACCTTTGTCTCCCCTCATTTTCCCCTGTGAGATGTAAATAAGGAGTATGTAAATTTTGGGCATTATTAAAGAATAAGCAAATTTGTAACATTGTTCTTTTTCTTTTATTGAGTTTTTTAAATATATTTCTTCAGAGATACAATAAAGCATTTGTTCTCCAAGACTTTGAGTAAACTATAATTTCCTACTCAACAACTGTTAGAGATGCTGGGTAGTGAATTGGAGAACAAAAGCTTTATTGTATCTCCAAAGAAATATATTTAAAAAACTAAAAAAAAGGACGATGTTACAAATTTGCCTATATTTGCCTCCTTATTTACATCTCACAATATAAGTAAACAACTAGGTGTGACATTGTCAGGCTAACTAAACATATTGGTCTAACACTTCTATGAGAAACTGTCGAAAGAACACAGATACTCCCAGTCTCTCTCATTTTTTATATTTGCTCACCAGATAGGTGTTACTTTAGTAATGCTACTTAGTTTTCAGTCAGAGTTGGTTACAAATTTAAATAGGCTAATTTGAAAACAAGTGTTCAACACTATTTGTTTCCACAATGAAAGTATGTTTTTAATTTAAAAGTCAGGCTTTCAAGCAAGAATAGCTCATTTCCAGGTTTATATCAAAGAGATAACGCTAATTTCCCAACTAGGACTGTTTGCACTTTCTTTTATTCAACATTACTTTACTTTACTTATTCCTAGTACACAGAGTAACACAGGCACACATGTAAAGACATTCACACTTGAAAGGTACAAGAGAGAACCCATGTAATTACTTGCATTCACTGGTTAAACTTGTAGATGCATCGTTAAAGCCATTTATTATATTTAACATGACAAATAAACAATGACAAAGGCAGACACATTCTACTTCACCCAATCATGATGGTTGTCAAATCTCTTTTTCAAAAGTCTCAAGCTTTACTAGTTTGACACCCTAATATGATTGATTGGAGATAAGAAAGAAGAAGATTATAAATTTTTTTAAAAACTGCTTCAATACAAGTTTAGAACCTTGTTCCCAATTTCTGAAAACAACTAACCTCTTAACTATCAAGACTCACTGAGGGAATCCTTGACAGTTCAGATATCTTTCAGAAGCAACAATATTTGCTAGCTGTGGGTCACAGCCCCCCCTAGGGAAGGAAGTAGCTATGGAATAGAATATTTATTAGCTCATTTGGCAAAACAGCTATATTTTATGTAACTGATGATTGTGATAATTGTGGCCTTGTCATCCCTTGTTTATTCTACGTGACAATAGAGGTGTCCAACTCCTGCCTGTCACATATCAGTCAGCTTTGTGACACTGAGCTGGCTGAGAGTCACTATATCAATATACAAGGTGGGCCAAGAGGATAATCATCGAGAAAAAATAAAGGTCAACCCTCCCTTCAAAATTTATGCAAAAACTATGTATCATCTTAACATAAGGCATGCCATCAATGTACAAGAAATTATACCATTTTAGGGCTTTCTTCTTTTATAAATATCTTCCCACTGTCCTTACTGCATTGAAAAATATATTGGGAGGGTTTGGCTTATCAGTGGTCAACCCTCCCAGTGGTTTCACCAATTTATCACTTGAAGGGCTCACACCACTGATGAGTGAACCCCCCCCCCTCTCCTATATTTTTCAATACATTTCAATACAGTAGGAAGATATTTTATTTATAAAAAAAGTAAAAGAAAACAAGACCTAATCCAAATAATTTATTAGTGTGTGACGTTTCGGCAACAACATTGTCACCATCATCAGACAAAAGAATAAATGAGGAAACATGTTACAGCAAGTTCTTATATAGTCCTGTTATCAAGTGTTTAAACAAGATAACAGATAAGGAAAATAGTTTTTAAGTTAACTTGGAATATTCTTCTTAGAATTAAAAGTGGATTTTTTTTTTTTTAATATAATTAAAGGCATATCTGTAAATATCATTTAAATTGTGCTTTATGATTTATTTATAAAAGAAAAAGAAATGTACTAAAATATTATAATGAACAATTTGGATTATATAGATTATAAACACAAGGTAATATTTGTTTGAATTTGGTCTTATTTTTACATTGTGTTTGTACTAAAAATAGTATAATATAATAATATAATATAATGCGGCTTGTGATTGTAAAACGCCATTTGAAAACTATCCCACATGTGTTTCTTTTCAACGATAAATCAAAATTTATTTCAAGGAGAAATACATTATTTCTAACCTTTTGGATGAGTTATGAAAGGGTGAATTGTGAAGAGTAATGATAGTAATAATAGTATCATAAGAAAGTACCATCCATTGACAGTTTCTGCAAACTGGCTGTCCTGATTCTGTTAGTTGAGTATATAATTATGAAGTCTATTTTGAAGGAAGAGGTGACCTTTATTTATTATTTTTAAAAAATATATTAATGCTGTAGAGCACGGCTGTAGAGTAAGGAAAATCATTTGAAATTTTATAGTTTTCAGACCCCAAGGGCAGTTTTTATAATGTAGAGGACAAAATTCCTCTGTGCAAACACTCTCCAAATTCTGACAAATTCCATAGCTCTCTATACCTGATTTTACACTAAATTTTTTAAATGGGTAAATATTGAAAAGATCATTAAAATGTTAATTAGTTCCCCTCGTGCCTGTGATTAGTCAGCTAATATCAGTAGATAAAACATATATAGATTTGGCCTTAAATACCCGTTTCTTGGTTTCTCAAGAAGCCTCTGGGACCAAAAATCTTTTTGGTCGCAGTGGTACAGCCTACTCCACACTGACAAGCGCCAACAGTGCAAAACGCGTTCGTGGATGGCTTTTCTTGATTTATCAAGAAATTGGGTTGGCCAAATATCACAGAGCAAGTTAAATAAACGTTTAGTTTATTTTTGCTCCACTAGATGGCGCTCTGCCATCTAAAAAGCACATGTGCTCATGGTCAGGAAATGCCTTCTTTATTTTTAATATCAACACCTGACCCATTTATCTTTTTTTTTTCTATTGCTTTTCATAGATTTGTGTATATAATATTGTAGTTTTTTTTTTTATATTATTATTATCCCATTGTATAATTAAACAAGGTCATGGTATATTCATAGATCAAATTCACAATCTTAGTAGGTTTGGAATATAGGTCCTGTCTTTAGGCTCCCATGAATTCCAAGAGGTGGTCTGGTGAGCCCTCTTTGGTCCTGCAGATGGTACATTGTGGTAATTCCATGATAGGTAAAATGAGCTACTGTCATTGGTTGGCTATCCACATGGAGGTGACAGCCATATTGTTGTTATGACAAACCACAGAAGATTTTTTTTTAAATTTGTATTAATTCTTTACAGCTAAAGAATGGAAATCCATGGATTTTATTTTTTAAATTCTTTTGTCTGATGATGGTGACAATGTTGTTGCCGAAATACCACATACTAATAAATTATTTGGATTAGGTCTTATTTTCTTTTATTAAAAACTTTCAATATTTTTTTTTTTTTTAGGTAAGACTCATTTTTGCTCAATGTTTAGATGGGAATAAGCTTAGAATTTTGTTTTCAATCAATTTGTTTAGAGATTTGCCTGGTATTATATTTATGTGTTATTACAAATATTATTATGGAACTCCATTATTGGTAAAAAAAATCCATATACAGTATTTTGTATTGGTACAAAAAGATATTTTTTTAAAAATATTAACAAATATAATTTAAATCATATTTGTCTCGGTTTGTTTGTATAATTCTACACCAAGTTTCATTTAAATATTGGTCCTGTTTATTATTATTTATAAAAACTATGTGTAAAACATCTTCCATATTGCCATTTTAATGTGTTGTTATGTAAACAAAATTTTTATTGTGGCTTTACTTTGATTTTTTTTTTAATATGCATATTGCATTGATGTAGGCAACCGTTTCTTTCTATGTCAGGAAATAAAATAACAAACAATGTTTTATTTAGTATTTTATATTTATAAAAATTTTCCATTATACCAATGAAATATAATATTACATATAAATTGCATAAATTACAATATAATGTGATTTTGACAATACCTTTAAGTGTCAAAAATTATCAAAACGTGCCGATTGGTGTGAAATTTTTTATAATCTTGATAAAAGTTTTGGCAATGGCTTGAAAAAAATATTTGCGCAAATTAAAATACCAAAATATATATATTGTATAAATTATAACGTTATATTGACAGCTATAAAAATTGTTTTTAATCTTCTAAATCTAACGCTGTATGCAAAATAACTTATCAACCTTCTATTTTTATTACTGCAAAAGCTAAACAAAAACAATCAGGAGTAGGTATTGAAATTTTATAAACATAAGCTTACCTGATATACTAATTATCTAAAAATAAATATATACAGGGTGTATAAAAATAATAATATAAATTTGGCAGTCGAAACAAAACAAAATTTTGCAGTATTTTAAAATGATGATAAATTTGTAAACAAAAATAATTTATCAACTAATATTGTTTTTAATGAATGATGATATTGAGATCCCCATAAAATTAAAAATAAGCTTTCTCGATTTTTTTACGCCTATAATTCTAAATAAACTTTATATTTTCAGTATTTATTTTCCAAACTTTTTGTTATTTTTAAGAATGTAATTTTAAAAATATTTTCTTCACAAGAGAGAGAAGAACAGATTTCTGAAGTCGGTCAATTGCCAACGTGTTTCTGATTTCCTATAAAAGTACCATTTGAGAATATAATTTATTACTTTAGTAAAATATCGCAATTTAGAATAGAGATTAAAGTTTACCCTTAGACTCCTTAAATTAGAAAAATATGTAAACTATCAGCGCTTTTTTTTTTATTTTAAGGGAAAAATTTCAACAACCAATTTCTAAGGGGGGAATTAGAAGTTGGCTGTATTTTTCCTCCTCCATAAATAAAATAAAATAATTGGTGATGATAATGAAGATAAATTCGATTTTCTTCCCGCAGATTGATGATGCTATAGAGAGAAAGAGAGATTTAAAAAAAAAAAAGATATAACCCAGGTTATACAGCAGTCTAGAAGAAATTTCTAGTCATGGGAATTGCTGCTGTGAACCAGTTGAACAGGTAGTTCCAGGCTGGCAGTTAGTCAGGAAGTAGGACCAGGACTGTAGGGCTGGATGATGCTATGCGATGAATTCAAATACTTCTTAACACATACGCTTCAGGAGTCCAGGTTGCGCACAATTGCTGCCTTAAAAGAATTGATATCAAATTTTCTCTCTCTCTCTCTCTCATTATGTATAAAACATATATCAGAATATTTTCGTTTTATTTCTATAAACCTTCGTCTCCTCTTCCCCATCTTAAAATTGTTAGAAAGAATATTATTAGAGAATAAAGCTTGACAAACTAATGGAGTAGTGCATTTTTTCTCGGTTAACCAATTTTTTGGTATTTATAAAAATTTATATTTTCTCCAAAATGATAATTCAAGTACAAAAATATCTTTTTTTTTTAAATGCATTTAAGCAAAGTCCACATTGATTCTGGTAGGTGAAAATACCAGAAACACAAAATTTAATAATTCAGAATATTAAGACTCAATGACCCTCACCTAGAGGAGAGGTGTATAATATATTCCTGCCATTCACAATCTGTGAAAATGGTTTGTTTAGCTATTCAATAGTTCTACTTATAGGCAGAGAGGTGTTTTTGTCACAAGTTTATATTATATCTCTTTAAAATGTGCCACAGAGACCAATGTTAGTTGTAAAAACATTTTCATGTTTTAATCTGATCTTAAAATCTGAGCTAATAATATATTTCTTCAATATGTTCTAATTAAATAGTAATTAGTACAATATATAACCTTCCTGAAAAAATAGCATGAACCCAAAAAGAAAAATCTTCAATGATGATAGTTATAAATGAATTAATATATCAAAAACTCTTTAAAAGGCAAACCATAATAGAAAAAAGTGCATATTTTAGTACCAGTATTGCAAAGTACTTAGTATCCTATAGTAAAAATATTACCACAAAAATGGTTGATATAGTTTAAATGTCTAAATTTACCTCTTATTTAACAATTGTGGTCTTTTTTTTGGGTCTTGTTACCTTTTGATTTTTGGACACATATAAATACAATAAAATCCTTTTAATTTTGATTCACTAGAGAGAGAGAGAGGTGAACTTTATTTTCAAATAAGTCTCAAGGACAACTATCATAAGCAGATTTTTGACATTATCATGGCATATCATTTTTGCAGGCAAGTCTACCCAAGAGCATGGTGAAATGTCATTCTAAAATATATTACATTTTAAAAAGTCATCATCATTTTGTACCATCTCCAATATGGAGGTAGGTCATGGAATGCCATTTTACCCTGTTCTGATCAACTCTTCATATCCATTAATTCCAGACCTGTTCTATTAGATTATCAGGCCAATCCTTCTATGGTCTTTCTATCCCTTCATTTAACCTAAATTGAAGTGTATCCTTGCAGTATGATTAATAAATGATCTGATAATTCTTTGTGTACATGTCCTGTGGAAGCTTCTATATATTTTCTTTTGATTACTTCATTCCGAAGCCTATACTCTCCCTTAAATCTTAACTTTTTTGTTGGTCACCATATTTCTAATTTGATCTTGTGAATTTCTTCTTTCTTATCTCCACTCAATCATATTATGAGTAGTACTCATCATATCCATTGATATCCATAATGATTGGATGAAGTAGGATGTATCTGCTTTTGTCATTAAGACTGGGAGCACTACTCAGTAGCAGGCCAACTTAGCACCAATATGAAATGGCCGCCTCTGACATGAGGAACATACGCCACTTGCAGCTGCTCCTAACATGGAGTACAGACGTTGCTCTAACTGTATCCCTGAATCAGGACCACTTACAGGGTACTTAGCGAGCTTGTTACTTCTCCCCCTCCTTCTTTTTCATCCAGGCTTGAGACCGGCAAAGGCGGAGTTTTGAGAAATTCTAAAGCACACCAATTAATTTCTGTTCCAATTCTTTTGTAATTTTCAAAGCTACATATCCATACAGGAAAACTGACTAAACAAAACATTTAAGCACCCTTTCTTTGATTCCATATATAAATATATTCTTAAAAGTTCTTTTTATTTCTAAAAAAAAAACTACTTTTGTAATTCTTACTTTGACTTCTTTTTCACATCTTCCATCCTCATCTATGATGCGTCCAAATAACTGAATCTTCTTGTTCAATTGCTATCTATATCTTAAATATTAATTTTATATTCTTTATGTGTCGTTATTGGAACACCTGATTTTGTCTTCTTGAGACTGAGTCTCATTCTATAAATGTCTTCCATTCAAAACTAACAAGACCAAATAAGTATTTTGTTTCTAGTCTTCAGCACGGATCGTCAAAGAAATTACATCATAAATTGTACTTTTTGGATAATTTTCGCCTCCATTCAAAATTATACCTTACGGAAAATATAATATAATCTAAAGGTCTTCTTTTTCTTATCTCCACTCAATCATATTTGAGTGTAGTAGAATGGGTCTGCTTTTGTCATTAAGTTTGGGAGCACTGCTCAGTAGCAGACCAACTTAGCTCAAATATGAAATGGCCGCCTCTGATATGAGGAATAGATCCCATGTGCAGCCGCTTCTAACATGGAGTATAGATGCTGCTCCTCCTGTATCCCTGGATCAGGAGCACTTACAGGGTACTATCAGTTGGCCAGCTGAGCCCAGGTTTTTCCAGTGAGCTTGTTACTGCTCCCCCTCCTCCTTTTTCACCCGGACTTGAGACCCACAAAAATCTAAATATGATATTTCTATTCCTTAGTAAGCATCATAATCCACATGTCAAAGTGCGACACTTTTGGATTTGTTTTTTTTACCTCTCTATTATCTTTACCTCTAATCCAAATTATACTTCACCACAATCGAAAAAGGTAATCTATATAATTTTTCCTGTATATAAGTATCATATTACCATTAAGGTACTATTACTTTTTTCCTGCATGTATCCTACATATCTGCTTGGAGAATCTGTATAAGACTGAAAGTTCTTAATAAAGCTTTTTGTTGTGGTAAAAAGGTAATCTATAGACGATATTTCACTGGTAGGTCATCAAAACATCACATAATATAAGGTTGTCCCAAAAGTTTGTAAACACCTGCAACAAATTCCAAATATATATCCATATAATATACTAGCCGAATGACCCGGGCAATGCCCAGGTTTTACCCGATTAAATGTTTTTATTCAAATACTATTCGTTACAATTATAAATTGGCACCGTGGATGTCACTTTTGTGAAACGTCCCGCTCCAAACCTTGTGTCTGAGAAGTGATATTCTTATAGAAAGATGATCTGGCTTTTGTTTTCTGCTCGAATGAATGTTTTTCTGTTAGAATTTTGTTCCTGCGTACAAAATAATGAACTGGTTTCACCCGTGGTCTCTGCTTTTTGGAATTTTTCCCGATATAATTTTGTATCTGATAATCAAACATGATACAGCAATATCGTCATCATCATTTTCTGACTAAAAATATATAGTTTTAATAATTGATTTATATATTTTTTTAAATAGCCTATCGTCTTCCCCGTATTTTTTTACCTATGTATGGAAATTTTGGTTTGAATTAGTGAACTACTGCGAATTTGTATACCAGACATACAAACATTCATTTTTATATATATAGAAGACTAGACGAATGACCCGGGCAACGCCCGGGTTTACCCGATTAAATGTTCTATTCAAACACTATACAAAACTGTGCGCGCGCACAGGTAAGTCATGTGCTCGCCGGCGGCGCACAGGGAAGTCACGTGCTCGCCGGCAGCCAACGGTCGGTGGGAACTTGGACTGTCCAACCGGCCGGCAGCCGGACGATTACATTTTCTCGACCGTCAGATCGCCCGCGTTCTAGAGGGCGCTGCTCGTGAGCTAAGTAGAATAATTTGAATATATAGTTTTAATATTTGATTTATATATTTTTTAAAATAGCCTATCGTCATCCCCGTTATTTTTTACCTATGTATGGAAATTTTGGTTTGAATTAGTGAACTACTGCGAATTTGTATACAGGTCATACAAACCAACAGACAAACATACAAACATTCATTTTTATATATATAAGATATACATTCAATTTTTGCAAGTTTTTACGAACTTTTGGGACAACCTTGTAGAATACTTATTTGGTCTCTTGTTGTTTATCCTTTTTGAAGTTTAATATATAAAAACCTGTTTACTTTAATACAAGATGTAGTTGTGAAATGTTGAAAAAAAATTGACACAAGATACTGAAGCAGATAATTTATTGTATACCCATTTTAAATTTTGTGCAAAGAGAGAGGAAGGCGAAAATAATTTATATATAATGAAACATACACACACATCACTTTAAACCACACCAAAAATTCTTTAAAAATCAGGTATATATGACTTTACCATCCAATCATTAGATTAATTTCACACAACATATATATATATATACTGTACATACATATTGTTCATATGAACAAGATAGATTTTTTTTTTTTTTTTTTTTGAGGAAAAGTTTATATCAACAATGACAAGAGAAGAACAGAGAAAGAAGCCTAAAAAGAGAAGTAGATCATGATTTTTAAAGGAAAAAAAAACACCTCTTTGTAGTTCAACTATAAGGATGTCCCAAAAGTTAATGTTTTTCTTATTAATTGGCGAATAATATTGGTATTTCAATTTTTATGCAAGTGTTTAGGAACTTTTGAGACCACCTTGTAAAATTATATAATGGCCCACTGCCATCTACCAGGAAAAAAAAATATTATTAATTTATTTTAAATTCCAGGAAAAATAGACCAAATACCCTTTCTCTAGAATTATCAAAATAAACAAAGGAAGCCAAGTGGCCTATGTAGTGTGCCATTGGCAACATTCAGTTGTAGAATCTGGAGATGCTTTTGAATAGAAGAGATTATAATAAAAGAAAATAAGACCTAATCCAAATAATTTATTATTGTGTGAAGTTTCGGCAACAACATTGTCACCATCATCAGACAATTCTTTTGTCTGATGATAGTGACAATGTTGTTGCCGAAACATCACACACTAATAAATTATTTGGATTAGGTCTTATTTTCTTTTATTATAATCTATAATCCAAATTGTGCCTTATCAGAATAAAATGGTGGTAACACAAGACCAAATCTCCAAATTATTGAAATATTGAGATTTGGTTTTGTTACCTTTTGATTCTAATCCAAATTGTACCTTATCAATGATTAGGTAAAATTTGGATTATCGATTAGAAAAACAAGGTGATAAGAACCAAATATATAAATACTGTGTGATATTTCTGTAACAAGTGTTGTTACCATCATTCAGTACTTTTCTATTTCCTTATTCAGTAATGATAAAACACAATTTGGATTATAGATACAAGAAAATAAGACCTGATCCAAATAATTTAATAGTGTGTGACGTTTCGGCAAAAATTATATATTTCATTCTTTTGTCTGATTGATGGTAACAATGCTGTTGTCGAAACGTCACACACTATTAAATAATTTGGATTAAGTCTTATTTTCTTGTATCTACTTATTCAGTACTTTTATCTGATGATGGTAAAAATGCTGTTACCAAAAGGTTACACACAATTTATTTATTTAGATTTGGTTTAATACCTTGTGTTTTTGTATCTTATCAAGAAAAAACAGGATTGTTGTAAAATACATAGTAACACCTCTATTAGGCCTTCGAGGAAACCCTAATTTTGAGACCTTAGTAGCAATGGGTTAACCTTAATATAGAATTCTATAGATTTTTTTTTTTAAACAAATGTTAATATTGAACTTGATAAAGAGAAAATTAAAGTAAACATAGATCGTATAAGCATGTATCACTCAGGACTAAAACATGACTTTACTGTGACTAAAACATGATATTAAAAACAATCAATATACTAAAATAATTGTATATATAGGAGAACAATAAAATAAAAATATACGGCCAATTTTGCATAATTACAAATGAAAATAGATAATGATATAGAGTGAAATGTTGGGAAAAAATTACTTGTAAAAACTTAGCTTTAAAATAAAATGCAAAAGTTATTATTTAGGTACAATTTATAACAAAATCACAAAGTGGGAGAGTACTTGAAGATGACAACACTTCCTCAAATGTCACATATTCATTATTGGGGTATTTGGTTGGATTATATTCTGAAACTCCCAAGTTGAAAATAAAAAAAATATTCATGTATTAAATACTTTTTATTATACTTATTAACTTTAATCATTTTTACTTTCCCACATCCCACAATACACAAGATACAAGCCATGATAATTATGTGTTAGGTGACTGCTTTTACTGTAAGTTTTACCATATGTTGAAAGCATTTTGACTTTATTGCACTTACAAAAAGTGTATTTTAGTACAGAAAAACCTCCCTGTAAAGGACACCTAATTACAAAGCCAAAGTGTTCTTTAGTGAGCGGTATCCTCTTAACGAAGAGTTGCAAAAAAGTAAAAATAGTAATTTTGCAAATGAAAACTGTCCTTTAGAGAGAAGTGTTCTATAGCGTGAGTATCCTCTCATGGAGATTCTACTGTATGTTGTTGTTGTCGTGTCCTATGAAGGGCCTCAGATGTCCACATGTATCTCTATCATAGCAGCAGCAATGTCCACTATCTTGGGTGTGTAAAGCTGCTGGGTCCATGTCAATTTTCTGCAAGGCTGCGGCCATTGTTGGGCATGAGAATATGTGGGTAGGTGTTAGTTCCATACCATCTACTGTATCTAAAAATTATAGTTTAGAGCTTGTGAAACGAATCATACCTTAGCATCTAAATAAGATGATTGAATTGCAAAGACCAAATAGGTGGTCGGGAGTGTTTGTTTAGTGGAACTAGATTGAAACAAGCTGTTGATGTTACAAAGGTGTTTGCTCATGGGAATGCTTTAAAGCAACTAGACCCAAGTCTATGTCAGCTCCAGAACTACCTCTCAGATATCTAACACACAATGACACCATACAGAAGTCTCATATTTCCTGATAGATGGCACTGGGCCATCAACAATATTCAATTGCCTAATTAGATCTTTTTCATTATTTTACCACCCTGATCTCTAACTTTCTAGGCAGGTTTCAGCTCATTTTTACAGATTTGGCTTTGAATACCTTATCATGAAAAATAAAGAAGTTCTCTCAAAACCTCCTTGGTAGGTTGAAGAGGCTGCATTATGGTGATAAGGTTCCACAGCCCAAAATGTGAATATGAGGTTGACTTTTGTTTAAGAATAATATTTGCCAATTTGGGAAAATTTTGAAAAAATATATAGTTTTTCCGATAAGTGGCAATAAGTCATCAGCACACAACATTTAGTTATATATGTATATAACCAGATAGATCTAGTTCTTAGTGTGGAAATGTTCACAGCATGTGTCTTAGCACTAATCTCAGACTATTAGATGAACAGGAACGAAGCAATCGTTAGAAAACTGGGGAGAGGAACAAAGCCTGTGTTGAAGGGGATCAGAAGAATTGCATAGGGAATATGTATTGAGAGGAAATGGACTGATCAGAGATGGTTAAATAAATGGAAAGAGAATGATTGAAAAAAAAAAAAAGAATAATTTGACTGATGGACTGGATGGGAAGCTAAGAAGTAAAAAGAAGAGTTGAAGATAGAGAAGTGTGGTAACCAGAACTTTGCTCAAGAGATGAGAAATTGAGAAAGATCTGATGAACCAACAACAATAATATTTTAAAATATTCTGAGTTTTGAAATCATATATCTTATTATCAGTACTATGTTTTTCTTTGCCAGTTTAGTCATAACACAGTGGTATTTGTCACCTGCCCCATGTAAAATCTTCCCACTATCTACTCCTGTCTGAAGATCCTAGAAATGTTCTGTTACTGAAACATCACCTATACTCTTTATTTGAACACATTACCTTGTCATTCTTAATATCCAAATTGTATATTGTCTTTACACAGTTATATGGTCCTGTTACATTTGAAAGCAAGAAAAAAAAACTTTATATAAAAGTTGTACAGAAGTACAGAGAAAAATGAAAGCATTTCAATAACGGGGAAAGGGAAAATGAAAACACATAGGAATATACCAAAATTACAAAATAGGTGGGTTGGATTAAGATCATCCCAAATCAAATTTGTATAAGTTGAGGTAAAGATTTTATTAAGGGTTTGAAAAATGCAGAACAGAACTTTTTCGATCATTGCCTATCATTTGAGTGATGCATATCAAGATTGATTTGTATCAAGTGATATAGTAAAGACAGTGGGTGATAGTGTTGCATAACACCAAGTTTGCATATGTGGGGAGATATTACTGCATAACATGAATGGGTATATATATTATAGATGAGAATTTAAATATATTATGTGTAGCTAGTTTATAGATATACCATTAAATTGACCGATACAAAAATACCATTTCTTTACATGCTTCGCGGAATGTCTCAAAAGAGAAAAAATAAATAAAAGATGAATTTGAAAAATTTGCATAAGGACATTATTGAAATAAGAAAAAATAATAATCTGAGTTAGGCACATAAAGAAGAACAAAGTGGCAGTAAAAGTATATCGAAAATGACTATAGAAATGTACCCATTATCAAAACAATTTAAACAATATTAAAGGAATGTGGTAGGAAAATGACAATTGATGCAAAGCCCTAGTTCTGTTGTTACATTTATTGTTGTGAATTAATGTCCAATGAGGCCCTAACTTATGAAAAGAACAACAAAATCAATAAGACAAGATTTTAAGAGAGTGAAGTTGGTAATTTATACCATGGAGGATAATTATAGGGAATGGAATACAAGGTTGGTGATATTGGGGAAAGAATTAATTTGAAAACCAAATGACGATATGCAATTTGGATTTAATTCACTGGATAACAAGATCCAAAGTAGAAAATCTATGATGATTTGGTTGAAGTGTTGTTATCATCATTAAACTACTAAATACTCATCAAGTAGAGGGTCTGATAACAGTAGAACTTCTCCGTAAAGGACATTTAGTTGCAGATCCAAAGTGTCTTTTAGGAGAAGAGGTGGTGTCTTCTTACCTTAGAGTTGCTAATTAGTGGAAATGGCAATTTTGGTGATGAAAGCTGTCTTTTGTAGAGAAGTGTCCTCTAGAGAGTGTATCCTCTCATGGAGTATGGTCTACTGTGTAGATTTCCACTTTGGATTTGGGTCTTGTGCTATCATGCAAATAAAATCAAAAAGTTTGTGCAACATTGGAAAAAATAAAATAAATTTCTATTCTCCTTACCACATACTGCGAGTCTCAGCACTTTCATCAAAATTTCAAACTCTAAATTGAATAATACATAATAGTGTATTTATAATAATCTGAATATATAGGTGAGGGTAGAAATGAGCTAACAATTTTTATACTAATAGATGATAGTGTAGTCTAGAGCTTTACAAGCTTAATATGATTGAGTGGAGATAAGAAAGAAGAAGAGATGATGGTGTGAGGTGGTTGTTGATTTTACAAAAATATGTTGAAAAGGTTTCCAGTACCTCTTGACTGTCTAGAGACATTTATAAAAAGATGAAGTAACCACAGCTTGAAATTTTCACTCTGAACTTATAGCAATATTGATACAAGAAAATAAGACCTAATCCAAATAATTTAATAGTGTGTGAAATTTCGGTAACAGCATTGTTACCATCATCAAACAAACGAGTCTACGGTAACAATATGCTGTTACCGAAACGTCACACACTACTAAATTATTTGGATTAGGTCTTATTTTCTTGTATCTATAATACAAATTGCACTTTATCATTATAGAAATATTAAAGAGTTGAATATTTCTAGACTTGTGGGAATTTAGAGAACCATCAATATTTCAATGAGCTTATTTTTCTCAGGGTTTGACCAATGACTATAACAATGGTCAAAAAATGAGAAATATTGGCAGCCTACATAATTGAAATAAATATTGTCACAACAAAAACGTACAATTTTTAACTCCTAGATAAGTTCAGAACATATTTACTAAAGCTTGCACCATTATTTTCAGAATTCAAACACTTGTAAATAAAATACCATATGCAAATATGTAATATCAGTGATATTCCAGCATTATATCAGAGTAATGTATTTTGAAAATATATTGAGAGAGGCAATTAAATTATAATACAAATTATAGATATATATTAAATTTTATTTTTTTGTGTGATAATTTTTGATTTTTGTAAAAAATATTTTTTAAAAATATAATCATTAATTCAAGCAATAAAACAAAAAAAAAAAAAAGAGGATGAAAACATGCAACATTTATATATAGAAAAAATTTGAATTTTAAAAATATATATATTTGAAAGAGTTAAATACAATCATAGAGAGAGAGAGAGAGAGAGGAAAAAAACAAAGATCTCAGTCAAAGGGGGAGAAAGGCTCAGCTTTAATGGGGAGAGGTTGATGGTAAAAAATAGGTTTCCTATTCCGGTTTGAAATTTGGCTGGGAGGAGGATGGTTGTGGAATTTACGGTCTACCACTGTGCCAGAGGGCTGCAGGACTACGCGGGCCTTGCAGCGACATGAATTGTACAGCGCACAGCGGTAGTAGAAGGACTGTCCTGGGGTGCCCTTGTCCTTTACAAAGACGAAACCTTTCCTCACCAGGAGACTGTTCCCCTTGTTGGACTGTGTAAGGTAGAATTCTTCTGAAAAAAAAAACATCTTTGTTTGGCCAATGCTGCTGTACAAGAGTCAAGTTTCTCAGGTTGTGTCTTGTGTCTGTTGTATGAATGAATGAAGACTCAAGACTGCTGTAAATATACATTTTATTAGGTACTGGATGGAACCGGCGTTGTCTGGGTCCATCCAATCCAATTGTTTTAATGGAAGTCCTTTAATAGTTGTTGTAATAACACAATGATAGAACTATATCATTATCACCATTTTCTGACCCCTGGATTATGCAAATTTTGTCATCATTATAAACGCTAATTATTTTGCTCTAATTTCTGAAAGCCAAAATTCTACAACCACTTTAAATGGGGGATGGAAAATATATTGGGAGGGCTGAAAAAAATAATTAGCTCCAATAATTATGATGATAAAAATTAACTTTTTTTTTTCAGATTAATGACATTGTGTATTGTGAAAAAATAGTACAAATGTGATATTGTACTGGGATAAGGTGCATAAATTATGAAAAAGGCATCTCCTTATTGTGCAAATGAAAGTTGCTGATGGCAGTTGGATGATAAGAAGATGCCTTTTTCATAATTGTGTATTGTGTTCGAATTTATTAGGCTAATTTGCATATTCTGCATGCATGCAGGATCAAAACTTATGATAGTCAGGCCTTCCATACCTAAATCACAAAATGTTTTATATGAATAGACATCAAATATTATGGAAATATATGCCAAACCCTCTTTATTTTTTATTCCGCTAGCTAGGCTGGAGGACTTACCTTGACACCTTACCTGCTTTCATTGGATGGAGAACTTGACAGGCTTGGGGAGTCAATACCAAAATCCCAAGACATTTAGTGCAGAACAACATAAAACAGGAGGTTTATAGGTATTGTCATGGGAGTAAGAACACATGCCAAAACTTTTTTTTTCCATTAAAAAAGTTACTTTAATGAAAAGTTGCAGGTTCACTTACTCCTTTCAGTAACATTTATATTATGTAGGGATGAAATAAAGCATGCAAAAAAATATTCAGCCTCCGTATATTACTTGGGAATGCAACAACCCATAATAACTCAAGACATACTTGGGATATTTACAAATATATTTTTATTACAGTAGAACCTCCCTGTAAAGGACACCTAATTGCAGAGCCAAAGTACCCTTTAGGGAGAGGTGTCCTCTTACCAGAGAGTTGCTAAATAGTAAAAATGGTAATTTTGCAAATGAGAACTGTCCTTTGTAGAGAGGTGTTCTCTAGTGCAAGTGTCCTTTCATGGAGGTTCTACTGTATAACACTGATAAGGCACAATTTGAATTATAGATTATAAACATAAGGTAACAAGACTACATCCAAATGAATAAATTTAGATTGACGTTTCAATAACAATGCTGCTTATTTGGATGTGGTCTTGTTACCTTATGTGATCATCAAAAATATTTTGATGAGCGATTTCTTTATATTTTTCAAGGTTTCCCTGTTACTATAACAATGACATCACACAAGATATTGAAGAATCTCTAGCTGCCTTGTATTACACCATTGTTGTATCATTCTGTCCATCTTTTTTAAGGTTTCCCTGTTACTATAACAATGACATCACACAAGATATTGAAGAATCTCTAGCTGCCTTGTATTACACCATTGTTATATCATTCTGTCCATCTTTTTTAAGGTTTCCCTGTTACTATAACAATGACATCACACAAGACATCGAAGAATCTCTAGCTGCCTTGTATTACACCATTGTTGTATCATTCTGTCCATCTTTTTTAAGGTTTCCCTGTTACTATAACAATGACATCACACAAGACATTGAAGAATCTCTAGCTGCCTTGTATTACACCATTGTTGTATCATTCTGCCCATCTTTTTTAAGGTTTCCCTGTTACTACAACAATGACATCACACAAGGCATTGAAGAATTCCCAACTGCCCTGGGTAACCTCATTGTTATAAGACAATCTTGAAAAAGATGGTCAGAATGCTCATGTGGAATTATTGGTAGTAAATAAAAATTTATTCAATCAACATAACAATTCATTCAACATAAGTAATTTGTAGGGTAACACAAGGCGAAATATATATATTTGAAAATACTGTAAAACCCCATCAATCCTATTACAGTTTTGCCTTTAGTACAGTCTCAATATTGCTGGATCTTATTTCATTGAAAAGTCATCTTTTTATTAAGGTTACCTTACTCATTGAGGTTTCAAAAACACTGTAGTCCTTTCAAAATCTTAAATGAGGGGGTGATATTATTTATCACAGGTTATCTCTTAAAAAAAAAACACTGGTGCCAACAGCATTGAAGTAGCCTATTAAATTAACATTACAGCCCTCGGTGATAAAGTACAATTTAAATTATAGATTAGAAACACATGGTAATAAGATCCAAATAAATGTGTGACATTTTGGTAACAGCATTGTTACCAGACAAAAGTACTCAATGAGAAACAAGAAAACTCAATCCAAATAATTTAATAGTGGGTGACGTTTCGGTAACAGCATTGTTACTGGTTTCGGTAACCATTGTTTCGGTAACAATGCTGTTACCAAAACGTCACCCACTATTAAATTATTTGGATTAGGCCTTATTTTCTTGTATTTATATTCTATAATCCAAATTGTGGTTTATCATTACTGAATGGGAAAAAAATATGGGAGCATGTTTTTCTTCATTCAGTACTTTTGTCTGATGATGGTAACAAGGCTGTTACGGAAACATTACACACTATTTATTTGGAATTGGACATATCACCTTGTATTATAGCCCTCTGGGAAACAATGGAGCTACCCTCCAACTGCACCACTCTGGGTACCTGGAGTTGAGCCAGCCTGTTTACAGCTCCATCACTACTGGTCCTGCAGCAGTGCTGTCCATCTGAGAAGTATTCTCTGTCATTGAGCGGCAACAAACCTGCAGTCCTGAACCTTCGCGGTGGACCACTCCATCACCTATCCTCAGCAGTGAAGCACACAATCTACTTTTTCTTCGTAGACCGTGCCATATCTACACATTCATGGTAAACGGATTGCGGATTTCGACAATTTAGAAAGAGGGGATCATATATTGCCGCAACTCTTTTTATTAAAGCGATTAAGGAAGCTTTCGGGCAAGCCCTTCGTCAGCTAATTTACATAGATTCCTCCTTAAAAACGATATATAATCTCTCTCTCGCTTGCCTTGTTTGTACACTATAGTTAGCTGAAGAAGGGCTTGCCCGAAAGCTTCCTTAATCGCGTTAATAAAAAGAGTTGCGGCGATATATGATCTCCTATTTCTAAATATCTACACATGTTGAAGGAGTTTGAATATTGCACTTACAAGTGTGCCAGAGCCCCGTTTGGTTACTTGCAGTTACTGGTGGGGTTAAATTATTTTTCAAACATAAATATATGTGTGCAAGGTGAAAGGAAAAGTAAAAAAAGAAGAGAAGATCAGACGGTGAAAATGAATGAAATATCATATACCCAGGCAGCTTGAATAAGCATTTTAGATGACAAAACATGTGGAATAAATTCAGGTTAATCAATGTATGTTTATTTTATTTTATTTCAACACACAAAACGCAATATCCCGGCTAGGGATAATTGCATCGATTTACATTTTTTTAAAACAGAAACAGTTATAAGCATATTATAAAAGAAAAAGTAATCAAAAAAAAAATAGAAACAATAATATATATTAGGAACCTGAACCTTTCAGGTTAGAAAGATAATCATAAATATATTTACAAAAATAGTTAAACCTATGATAATTGTCTCTGCTATTTACAAATTGATATAGATCTACAAAAATATACACCTATCCCCCGATTTACACGGTACTTGTTTTACGCGTTTTCGCTTTTACACGGTTTTCCAAATAAATTTTTTTTTTTTATCGCACTATACTAAATGCTACTGTAATTGAACACATGCGCTGTGTACACATCTCACGAGGAATTCCGAGCTTATGTGCTGACTACATATTTTAACCTGTCAATGCATTTTATTTTTATTTCTGTGTACACCTATCCCCCGATTTACACGTTTTTCTCAGGAACGTATCTACCGTGTAAATCGGGGGATAGGTGTATGTTGAAATAAGTAAACCTTCAGTTGATATTTATTCTCATAAATGATACTTTGCAGGGGTCAGTCGACAAATGGTATAAGCCATAGATTTTTGACAGCCACAACTTGGGATTGAATCCTGCATTGGACTTTTTTTTTCTACTAAAAATAATTTGCTTCAATGACCCCTGATGCTTGTAGAAGTCCAACCCCACCAGTGAGTGCAAGTAACAAAACAGGGCTCTGGCACACTTGTAAGTTCAAAAGCCAAACTGCTCATGTGTAGACATGTGGTGTACTTACAGTAAAAACATCTGCCAACTACTTCCCACCATGATTATCATGACCTGTATAATGTGTACTACCCTTTGTATTTTTCCCACTTTCATAGGTTTCTCCGTCTTGTAACCCCAAGGAGAATCCTCTGTAAGACCTGTGTGTCTTAATAAAGGTTTTTGTGTGTGTGTGTTTGTGTGTATCATGTGTACTAAGGATAATAATAATATTGTAGCAAAGTGTTTATTTTATATACAGTTTATCATTTTTAAAATATTTATATTTTGGAAATTTCCTCATTGCTTATCTTATAAATGTTGATTTTGTGCCATACAAAAATTGCTGTGTCATTCTGAAGTTTGTCTTTCCTCATTTTCTATGTGACAATATTTTTTTAAATAACCCTTCGCCATCTAAAATGATCATTTGAACAGTACATACATATACAGTGATGGGTGAATTCTCCATGTAAACTCCAGAGGAAGAAACTTAAATAAGCCCAGTTTATTTCTTATCTGCAATTATTTTTAAGCTATGTATCATCACAGATAGGGAGGGAGACATTGTATCTGACTGCCATGTGCTGAGACTCACTGAGATAACGTGTATATTTAGTGCATGCTCCAAAACAAAACGGGGGAAACAACAGATATCCCTAGTCAGGCCACCAACACTAAAGGACAAGAAGATCCCTGACAACAATAAACCTTTACTCCAGGAGCCTCAAGTTAACAAGACCAAATCCAAATACAGTAAAACCCCGCTATAACGAACCCTGGATATAACGAACCTTCCCTTATAACGAACCCACGCCGATTCCCAATTCCATTCCATTGAAAATACCATCGTTATAACGAACTTTGCGATTTTTAGAATAACGAACTACCCCTATAACGAACCTATTTCGGGTCCCAAAATGATAAAATCTATTAAAAATACTATGCTTATAACGAACTTAGAATTGTAATTTAAAAAAAAAATTAAAAAACAAAATTTTGAGCATGTTTAAAGCTCGCGGATCGCGATTTCAAAACAATAAATTTAACGGCATTGTTTGTTTGATTTTTGCACTTTATTTTTGCTGTATGTTGTATAAATTTTTACACATTATACTTTTTATTAATTAGAATATCTTTGCATCCATTAAATTTGAAATATAAAAAATGCAAATGGCTTCCAAAATGAAGAAAACAAAGGCATTTTAAAAACAAAAGCATTATTTCTTTTAAAAAAAAAAGGCCATTTTCAGAACTTTTCAAAGTGAAACAACATAGGCAAAATGTTAAGAACATATTAAAATAAGAGAATATAACTTTTCTATTATCTATATATATAAAAATGAATGTATGTGTGTGTGTGTGTCTGTTTGTTTGTCCTTTATGCCTGACCAAACCACTCATTGGAACGCCATGAAACTTTGGGAAGTTATTTAGTATAGTACTGGGAAGGTTTCTAGCGAATAAAATTTTTTAAATAACTTTTCGCTTTAAAATAATCAAGATAAATATTCTAA